>CM045742.1:9700000-9900000 GCA_024760905.1 Plotosus lineatus | reverse complement strand
TGGGTTTTTGTTGTTTTTTGAAAATAGCATGGTGCTATTCTAAGAACTTCAGAAAAACGGTAGGTTATCAACCATTATCTGAAGACACTTAATGATAGCTGTCCAGACATCGAAAGGAAGCTAATTTCACCACCTTGATACTAGAATAGAGAAGACTTTAGATGCATGTTTCCTCATCCCTTAATAGAACGAGGGGAAAGTCTAGTGGTGCTGGAGGATCAGATAGAACGCAATGCAGTGTGGGGTGTAATAAGTGCTTTTAGACAGGAAGGTGCAGGTCATTGTTGACTTTGTAATGTATGCAAGCATTAGTGCTTTGAATCTAATGCGAGCAGCTGCAGGAAGCCAATGGAAGGGTTGAAAATAAGCTGTGCCGTGGCATTCTGAATTAGTCATAGAGGTCAAATGGTGCTCAGGAACAGATGCGCCAGGAGTGAGTTGCACTAGTCTAACCTGGAGATGGCACGGAAGTATCTGTGTGGCTTTAATGAAAAGAAATTGACAAATCCTTCAGATGTTAAAGAGAAGAAATCAATATGACCTAGAAAGTTTGATTAGGTTTCAAATCAATTGAGTTGGAATGGTACAATAGACAGTCACAAGATGCAAAAAGTTATCAATAAGTGATATCAATGGTCAATAATTTTTATAAAGTTAATCAAATTAACAACACATATGGCCAAACGTATGTAGACAAACTACCATCACACCCTTATGGGAATCCTCTTCAAACTGTTGCCACAAAGTTAGAGCCACAAAATTGAATAGGATCTCGGTATTTCCTCTGTCATTTGCGAAACTGCTTAATCCTACCAGGGTCATGGAGCCTGTTTCAGCCAGAAATGCCTATTAGCTTAATGTGCACGTCTCTAAAGTATGTGAGGAAATCAGAGTACCCAGAGAAAACCTATGGAGGCACATGGCATTGGAGGGGAAATACAAGCTTCACATAGAAATGCCTTTGCCAAGCCCAGGACTCAAAACCCAGGCATTTCTTGCTGTGAATGACATGTGATAACCACTCCACCATCATGCAGCCTCTGTGTACACAGTAGCATTCTAATTTCTGTTCTCTGAGACCAAGGTCCAGGCCATTTTCAGCATCACAATACCCAGGTGCAAAATTATGATCGATGCTGTGGCAAAGATGGCGTGGAAGAACTCAAATTTCTTTCACAGAACCCTTTTTGAAGGAACTGCAATGCCAGCTGCACCCCAGACCTCTTAAACAAACAGCAGTGTCTGATTTCACTAATGTCTCTGTAGCTGAATGAACACAAATCCCAACAGTCACATCTAATGAAAAGCCTGAAAAAAAATGTGAGGCTTATTGTCACAGCAAAAGGGAATAAATCTGGAATGAGATGTTCAACAAACACATCGGAGTGTTATGACTCAACAAAAAACTTTTAGCCTTTTAGCCCTGTTTACTGATACATGGTCAGTCATCATCCACTGCCTCTTTACTACCTCAGTTAAAAGCTTGTTTGCCTCACAGAGTGGGGCTGGTGTAGTGGTTAGGGTGCTGCACTCATGACCTGGAGGTTGTGAGTTTGAATCCCACTGAGACCCTCAGTGTGTTAAGACCCCTGGGCAAGGTCTCAACCACAAGTTGAGAACCTCTGTTCACCCAGCAGTATAAATGGGTACCAGTAAAATATACTGGGATGGTAACCTGTGATGGATTAGTATCCCATCCAGGAGGAGTTGGACTCCTGGTCACCTCATGCTACAGAAACCAGGGATATGCATCGGCATGATAAGCCACTAGGCTCGGGTGTAAAAAAAACAATAGACTTTACCGACCTAACCTTGCCTCACAGAAAGAGGGCCCTGGGTTCGAGTCCCAGGCTCTAGCGTTTGAGTTTGCCTCTTCTCCCTTTTCTTGTTTGGGTTTCCTCCTGATACTGTTTCATCCTACAATTCAAAGACATGCACCATAGGCTAACCGGCTGTTCCATATTTCTCTAAATGTGAGTGTTGGTGTAAATGATTGAGTGTATGTTGTCCTGCGTCAGCATGGTGAGGTGCTCAGGGTGTACCCTGTCTTCACCCAGATTTGGATACGATTGGTTTCAGTCTTCCCGTGACTCTAAAAAGATTAGGCAGTTTGGAAAAAGAGCGAGTGACAATTTTCTTTGTACTTTTATTACTTATATAAAGCTTTGATGAAATAACAAATTAAAGATTTTAGAAAATAGAACTTTTCTGGAAATTTGGTTGATGCATTACAGATTGTCTCCGTCGTTTGTGGAATCACTGTCACACGGGGATGCCCATCTGGATCCAGTTCACAATAGGAGTGTTACATTCAATGACCCCCTCCAGCCCGTTTTGAGGTCGTAAAGCAAGACAGTCAGATGGTATCTGCCACAGTGTCTGTGTCAGTCCACGATCCCGGGCATCGTCCTTGCATACGCTGATGGGTTTATCTTTCCCCAGGCAATGTGAATGCTCTTGAACCATACCCAGGCCTTGCAGTCTATTTTGTGGCCCCTAGGCTTGGTAGAGGGGATCCTGATGAATGTGGGGAGGTAGGTGTCTAGGGTTCTTCACTCTCCCGGCATCTATGCTCGACCCAGTTTGATGACAGCACCAGGTGTCTTTGCAGTGCCATGACTTTAGATAATTAGAATATGCTGAGGGGCCACAATGTCATCAGGACGGGAACTAGGCTGCCCCATCCTCACCCTTCTTGGTTAGTTTCAGTGCATATAGATGTGGCACAGATGTAACTGTGTGAACTATATGCCATGTAACAATGAGATTCTCCATTACAGCTTGTCACTGATTTTGAAAGCGTTATTATTATTATTATTATTATTGGAAGCATGGTGCCGCACTTATTAGCACGTTCTCCTCACATCACGAAGGCCTGGATTTGATTCCCTGGCGCGGATGATTCTGTATGGAGTCTGCATGTTCTCGCTTTGTGTGTGCAGGTTTCTCTGGTGAGGTGATATTTGTTTTTTTTTTTAGTTGGGATTTGGCCAACGGCTGGCTGCAAGGGTTTAAAAAGCATGTGACTATGGACACTGAGGTTACTTTTGGTCAAAGCAATGCCTCTATGTGTACTGACACTTGTTGCTCATTTGTGGTAGAACATTAAACACCGTGCCACCAACTATATGATGCTGAAAAGAAAAAGAAGAAAGTAAAAAAATAGACAGTCTGTTAGTGCACAGCCAAAAAAACATTTTCAGATTTTAATGAACAAATAAATGGGAACATACTCAACAAGCATGTGTGCAGTATACATAACCTTGCGTTGTCATGGCATAGCATATCTGACATTTCACAATTCTATTTCATTATTAATCATAATGCAGCCATTGGGGGGGGGGGGGGCAGTGTCTTTCCCCATTATGCCGGTCCCAAGCCCGGAGAAATGCAGAGGGTTGCGACAGGAAAGGCATCCGGCGTAAAACTTTTGCCAAAATTCAAAATGCAAACCAGAAAGTCTAAACTCATTCCGGATTGGTCGAGGCCCGGGTTAACAACGACTGCCATCAGTGCTGTCAACCAACAGGGTGTTGATGGAAATTGGACTACTGTTGGTCTAAGACGTCGAAGAAGGAGAGGTGGGAGGTGTGTCCATAGGCAGAGAGAGAAGAGGAAAAGCACGAGTTTAAGACTGAGAGTAGGGACTTTGAATGTTTGAACTATACAAGGAAAAGGGAGAGAGCTGGCTGACATGATGCAGAGGAGAAAGGTGGACATACTGTGTTCAGGAGTCCAGGTGGAAAGGTAGCAAAGCTAAAAGCTTAGGAGCAGGGATTAAGCTGTTTTATCATGGAATGGATGGGACGAGAAATGGAGTAGGAGTCATCTTGAAGGAGGGGTTTGTCAGGAATGTTCTTGAAGTGAAAAGAGTGTCAGACAGAGTGATGAGTCTCTAGTTAGAAATTGAAGGCGTGATGTTCAATGTTGTTAGTGCTTATGCCCCACAGACAGGATGTGAGCTATAAGAGAAGGAGAGATTCTGGAGTGACTCAGATGCAGTCATGCAGAGTACCCCCAGAGGTGAAAGAGTGGTCATTGGGGCAGACTTCAATGGACATGTTGGTGCAGGCAACAGAGGGGAGGAGGAAGTGATGGGCAGGTTGATATCCAGGACAGGAACACAGAAGGACAGATGTTGTTCGATTTTACAAAAAGGATGGAAATGGCTGTGATAAATACTTTCTTCAAGAAGAAACAGAAGCATAGGGTAACTTATAAAAGCAGAGGTAGGAGCACACAGGTAGACTACATCTTGTGTAGGCGATGTAATTTGAAGGAAGTCAGTGACTGCAAAGTAGTAGTGGGTGAGAGTGTTGCCAAACAGCATAGGATGGTGGTATGCAGGATTACGCTGATGGTGAGGAAGGTGAAGAAGACAAAGGCAGAGCAGAAAACAAAGTGGTGGAAGTTGAAAAAGGAAGAGTGTCGTGTTGTCTTCAAGGAGGAGTTGAAACAGGCTTTGGGTGGTCAGGAAGTGCTTCCAGATGACTGGACAACCACAGCAAATGTGATCAGGGAGACTGGTAGGAGAGTACTTGGTGTGTCCTCTGGAAGGAAAGCAGATAAGGAGACTTGGTGGTGGAATGAGGTAGTGCAGGAGTGTGTACAAAGGAAGAGGTTAGCTAAGAAGAAGTGTGACATTGAGAGGACCGAAGAGAGTAAACAGGAGTACAGGGAGACACAGCGTAAGGCGAAAGTAGCAGTGGCTAAGGCCAAACAGGGCATATGATGACTTGTATGATAGGTTGGACAGTAAGGAGGGAGAAAATTATCTAGACAGATTGGCACAGCAGTGAGCTAGAGATGGGAAGGACGTGCAGCAAGTTAGATTGATAAAGGACAGAGAGGGTAATGTATTGACTGATGCCAGAAGTGTGCTGGGAAGATGAAAAGAGTACTTTGAAGAGCTGATGAATGAGGAAAACGAGAGAGAAAAAAGAGTAGAAGATGTGACCATTGAGGAGCAGGAAGTAGCAAAGATAAGGGTGAAGTGAGGAGGGCACTGAAGAGGATGAAAAATGGAAAGGCAGTTGGTCCTGATGACATACCTGTGGAGGTATGGAAGTGTCTAGGAGAGGTAGCAGTAGATTTTCTGACAAGAACATTCAACAAGGTCCTAGAGAGTGAGCAGATGCCGGAGGAGTGGAGGAGAAGTGTGCTGGTGCCCATGTTTAAGAACAAGGGAGACATGCAGAGTTGTGGCAACTACAGAGGGATAAAATTGATGAGCCATACGATAAAGTTATGGGAAAGAATAGTGGAAGCTAGACTAAGGGCAGAGGTCAGCATTTGTGAACAACAGTTTGGTTTCATGCCAAGAAGGAGCACTACAGATGCAATGTTTGCTTTGAGGATGTTAATAGAGACGTACAGAGAAGGTCAGAGGGAACTGCATTTTGCCTTTGTGGATCTGGAAAAAGCATATGACAGGGTGCCAAGAGAAGAATTGCGGTATTGCATGAGGAAATCTGGAGTGGCAGAGATGTATGTTAGAGTGGTGCAGGACATGTATGAGAGATGTAAGACAGTGGTGAGGTGTGCTGTCGGCGTGACCGACGAATTCAAGGTGGAGGTGGGACTACATCAAGGGTCATCTCTGAGCCCCTTCTTGTTTGCTCTGGTGATGGACAGGCTGACAGATGAGGTGAGACAAGAATCTCTATGGACTATGATGTTTGCAGATGACATTGTGATCTGTAGTGAGAGCAGAGAACAAGTGCAGGAAAATCTAGAGAGGTGGAGGTATGCCCTGGAAAGGAGGGGAATGAAGGTTTGCCTCAGAAAATCAGAATGCATGTGTGTGAATGAGAAGGACCCAGGAGGAACGGTGATGTTACAGGGAACAGAGATAACGAAGGTGGAGGATTTTAAGTACTTAGGCTCAACAATCCAGAGCAATGGAGAGTGTGGAAAAGAGGTGAAGAAGCGTGTGCAGGCAGGCTGGAATGGTTGGAGAAAAGTGTCCGGTGTGATGTGCGATAGTTGAGTGTCAGCAAGAATGAAAGGCAAAGTGTACAAGACGGTGGTGAGGCCAGCGATGTTGTATGGCTTAGAAACAGTGGCGCTGAGGAAAAGGCAGGAGGCAGAGCTGGAGGTAGCGGAGATGAAAATGTTGAGGTTCTCTCTGAGAGTAACGAGGATGGATAGGATCAGAAATGAGTATATCAGAGGGACAGCCCATGTAAGATGTTTTGGAGACAAAGTCAGAGAGGATAGATTGAGATGGTTTGGACATGTGCAGAGGAGGGATAGTGAGTATATTGGCAGTAGGATGCTGAGGTTGGAACTATCAGGCAGAAGGCCGAGAGGAAGACCAAAGAAGAGATTTATGGATGTGGTGAAGGTCGTTGGAGTCAAAAAAGAAGATGCAGATGACAGGGTGAGATGGAGGCGGATGATTTGCTGTGGCGACCCCTGAAGGGAGCAGGCGAAAGGAAAAGACGAAGAAGAAGATCTCTTATTGACTCAGTTTGTAAGATTTTTACTTCTATTCTAAATAGCAGGTTAAAGGTTTGATGTGAGAATAAGAATATTATTGATGAATCTCAGGCAGGTTTTAAGGCTAACAACTCTACTATTGATCACATATTTTCACTCCAGGCCATGGTGCAGAAATATTCATGTAGAAGAAAGGGAGGTTTTATTGTCTATTTATAGATTTCTCCAAGGCCTTTGATAAGGTTAATCACAACAGTTTATTGTGGAGTTTGCAGAAAGTTGGTATTTGTGGCAGATTTTATAACATTCTCAAATCAATGTATAGTAATCTATCAGCTTGTGTTAGAACATCCCATGGTCTCTCTCAATATTTTGATTGTAGCATAGGCAAAAGACAAGGGTGCAGCCTTAGTTTCCAATTGTTCATAATTTTTATAAATCAACTCATAGAGTGTATGGAACAGTTTGGTGGTCGAGGTTTATATATTTCTCCTGATGTTAGTAATTTGTATGCTCTGATGTTTGCGGATGATATGTCATCAGTCTCGGATAGTGCTCTCCAGCTGCAGAAGAAAATTTATGGTTTAGAAAAATTTTGTCAACTAACTGGAATGAAAGTGAATGTTGCAAAGACAAAGGTTATGGTTTTTAGGAATAGTGGTCCTCTGAGATATTATGAAAAATGGTTTTTGTGTGGTCAGAGGCTAGAGGTTGTTTCTTATTATAGGTATTTGGGAATTGTGTTCACACCTCGGCTAGTTTGGACTAAGGCTCAGACTACTCTTGCCTCTCAAGCTAATAAAGCTCTTATGGATATCCATAGATATCAAAAGAGAGCAGGGGGGTTTGGCTTTTGTAGATCTTTTTAAAATATTTGATGCTATGGTTAAACCCATATTATGTTATGGTTCAGAAATTTGGGGTACCACTTATTGTAAAATTATTTATTTATTTATTTTAGGGACAATGTACAGGAACATTAAGCTCATAGAGACAGAGATGTACTGTACCAGATGATAGCTTAATAGCTAGTTTCCATCTGTAGTCCCTAATTTAGAACGGCCAATTAACCTACAGTGCATGTCTTTGGATTGTGGGAGGAAACCGGAGCACCCGGAGGAAACCCACACAAGCACGGGGAGAACATGCAAACTCCACACAGAAACGCAATTATTGAGCAAATACAAATAAAAACTTGGAAATATTTCTTGAAAGTTGGAAAAAATTGTCATAATATGGTTTTAGGTGAATGTGGCAGGTTCACCCTCCAAATTACTTATATGACAAGGGCCGTTAAATTTTGGTGTAGACTTTTAAGACTTCCAAGTTCTAGATGACCTCACCAGTTCTATTTAATGCTGAAGGCATTAGATGAGTCTGGACACACAACATGGGCATTGTATATTAAAAATATCTTGTTCAGACTGGGGTTTGGCTTCACTTGGGTATCACAGGATATTGATGTTGATATTTTTATTTCAGTTTTTAAGCAGAGGTTATCTGATAATCTCTTCCAAAATTGTCATTCATCATTACAAAACACATCTAAGTCCTCTAGTTATGTACTGTTCAAGTCCTTTCTAAATGTTGAAACATACATTCACTCAGATATAGCACCTTATTTGAGAATCTATTTAGCAAATTTTCGATGTGGTACTTTCAAACTTTGCAGAGAAGGAAAGAGACTGGTAGATATAAAAATGTTCCTTATAATTTAAGATTTTGTCCTTTTGTGAGAAAAACAATATCTCTGAAATTGAAGATGAAAAGGCTATACGGGTAGAAGAAATACATTATTAAGTAAATATTTGAAGTACCCCTTATCACAACACAGTTTTATTAATATTATGTCATCAACTGATGTTAATACAATTCGAAACTATGCATATTTCTTATTCATGTTAAGAAAATCAGAAATTCAACTGGTGTACAACAATAGTTCATGTTTTAATTTATTCATTTTGTCTGTATTTTGGGCTAATGGCCTTTTATTGAATAAAATGTCTGTCTGTCTGTCTATATAGAAATATATGTATATATATATATATATATATATATATATATATATATATATATATATATATATTCATTCATTCATTCATTTATTTATTAATGACCACACAACCAAGTTGGTGGAATTTGCTATCGGTACAGCACTCAGCTATGACAAAAGTTACAAAGGACATTAACAACACACATCATACAACAAAGACAGCACACATGAAAACAAATGATTACAAACATTTCCATAACAACTACAGTAATAATAGACAAAAAAAAGACAGACAAGGCTGTAATGTACATTCAGTGCAAAGAGTTCAGAGTCCTTATGACTGTTGGGAAAAAAACTGTTCTTGAAACGGGATGTTCTGGTGGGAAGAGATCGATATCGCCTCCTAGAGGGCAGCGGTTGAAACAAATGATGGGCAGGGTGAGAGGGATCAGAGGTGATTTTTTGTACTCTTAAGATTGAGCGTTTATGAGAAATTGAGTGGACTGATGGAAGGGGGGAGCCAATGATCCTGGATGATTTACTGACAATGCGCTGTAGTTTTTTCTGTGTGTTGCTTTCTAGGCTGCCATACCAAACAGAATTGTAGATTTTTATGCAAATTTATTATCAAAGGCGGGCCATGTCTCTCACTGTCTATGGTGAGGCATGTAAAAGAACCATTGCTGACTTTCGTAAAGAGTAGCTGCAAAGCCGTCAGCGTGTTTCTGTCCCTTGCTAAAAAAAGGGTTGTGACAGGAAGGGCATCCGACGTAAAAACCTCTGCCAAATCAAACGTGCGAATCAGATGATTCGCTGTGGCGACTCCCGAGTAAAAGGGAAAAAGCCGAAAGGAAGACAGACATTTTAAAAAATCACATTGTTTGCTCAGTATTAAGTACAGGAAAAAGCAGTCTTTCGAGCTAATACAGTCATGAGTGTTTTTGGAAATGATGCAACAAGTTTTTCATAACTGGATTTGGAGATCGTCTGCAGGTCCTCTTCAGTTCTTTCAGGTTGGATTGGGAAGGTTGGTGGACAGCCATTTACAGATCACTCCAGAGATACTCAATTTGTTTTAAATCATGGCTCTGGCTGGGCAATTCACGAACAGATGTAGAGTTGTTCCTAAACCACTCCTTTGTTAGCTGTGTGCTTAAAATCAGTGTCCTGTGGGATGGTGAGCCTTTGACCCAGTCTGAGGTCCTCAGCACTCTTGAAAAGGTTTCTTGCAGGATATCGCAGTATTTGATCGCATTCATTTTTTCTTCAATTGCAACCAGTCATCCTGTCTCTGCCACTGAAAAGTACCCCTAATAATCATCAAACCACAAAATCTTATTTCTCATTATCTGGGAATGATTCGGGGGGGGGTGACACACCCTATGCTGGCTTCCATGTGTCTTGCACTGAGGAGAGACTTCCTTCAGGTCACTCTGCCATAAAGCCATTGGTGGACCTGCCATTGGTGGAGGTCTGCAATGATGGTTGACTTTCTCGAACCTTCTCCCTTCTCCACACTGCATCTCTGGAACTCAACCACAGTGATACTTGGGTTCTCCTTTAAGTCTCACCAAAGCTATTCTTCCCTGATTGCTAAATTTGGTCATATGGCCAATTCTAGGAAGAGTTCTGGTTGTTCCAGACTTCTTTCATTTAATGATTATGGAGGTCACTGTGCTCTTAAGAGCCTTGAGTGTAGCAGAAATTATTTTGGAACCTTGGCCAAATCTGAGCCTTTCGACAAACCCTGTCTCTGGGCTTTTCATGTAGTTCCTTCAGCCTCGTGATTCTCATTTGTGCTGATATGCACTGGGAGCTGTGAGGTACTATCAAATTACGATGTAAAACTATCTCAATAATGATCCTAAGTTCATACAAGTGTCACAGCAAAGGGTCTAAATACTTATGGCCTGTAATATTTCAGTGTTTCTTTTAATGAATTTGCAAAGATGTCTACAATTCTGTGACTTTCTGTCAATATCGCTACCATGTGTACATTGATGGGGTTAAAAAAAATGAACATAAATAATTTCATCAAATGTCTGCAACGTGATTAAGAAGGAAGAATTCAAAGGGGTCTGAATACTTTCTGTAACCATTGTTTTCATGTGTGTGTTTGTGTGTGTGTGTGTGTGTGTGTGTGTGTGTGTGTGTGTGTGTGTGTGTGTGTGTGTGCGTACACGGGTGCACATACATACACTGCCCTCCATAATTATTGACACCCCTGGTAAAAATGTGTGAAAAGCCTTAAAATAAATTACATTTTTATTGTAGACTCTCACACTGAAATGTGTAAAAAAGTGTAACCTTCAACCCAAGTGAATTTTAAAGCGGGGAAAAAAATCCCAGACAGAGAAATAATTATTTTTATAAATTCACCTGTTCCACAATTATTGGCAACCCCTTACAATTCATTCATTGATTCTATTTATATATTTTTTGGAGCCGCTTAATCCTAATTAGGGTGACAGTGAGGCTAGCACCCATCCCAGCCAACTCCAGGTGAGGGCAGAATTCACCCTGGACAGCTCACCAGGCCTCCGTAGTGTGGAAACACGCTGACCGCTTTGCATCTACTCTTGTTGAAAGTCAGCAATGGTTCTTTTACATGCCTCACACCATAGATAGTGAGAGACATGGCAGCCTTTGATAACCCAGTTAGCGGCACTGGGGGGACAGTGACAACCTTCTGGAGAGTGGGACTTGAACCCCCAACCTTAGGATCAGTGATCAGGCACCTTTACCCCCAGGCCACCACTGCCCCCTGAAAAGTCCTTGATAATAAATGTAATTGAAGTATTTCTGTCATTTCTATAGTAGCTTACAAAGTTCATCAGACTATCTAGGAACATGTAATTACAAATTCATCACTTCCTGTTTCTCTGGGGTATAAATATGATGTGACACAGAGGCCATTTCTCTTATCTTCTCTTCAACATTGGAAAAATAAAGGAACACACCATCAAAGTAAGGCAGATATGTGTCGACCCTCACAAGTCAGGCAATGGCTACAAGAAAATCGCCCCTGACCTGCACCTACCCTTAGAGGAATCTTTAAGAGGTTTAAAACAACAGGAACAGTGGTAAACATGCCTGAATAAGGACGTGAGGTTATTTTTCCACCACGCAGAGTGAGAAGGATGATAAGAGAAATAAACAGTTTCCCAAAGCTCACTGTTAAAGAATCGCAACAAATGGGAGCATCGTGGAGTCACAAAGTCTCCAAAACAACCTTCAGGCGCCATCTCCATGCCAACAAGCTGTTTGGGAGGCATGCAAGGAAAAAACCTTTTCTTTCTCACAATCATAAACACAAACATCTGGGGTTCACTAACCTGTGCCGGGTCTTCAACTGGGATTGTGTGCTTTGGTCAGATGAGACCAAGATAGACCTTTTTGAAAACAAACACTATAAATGGGTCTGGCAGAATACAAAAGATGAGTCTGCAGAAAAGCACCTCATGCCCACTGTGAAGTCTGAGAGAGGATCAGTGATGCTGTAAGCCTGGATCTCTTCCAGAGGCCCTGGGAACCCAGTAAGGGTGCATGGCATCATGAACACTTTGAAATACTGTGCCAGGACATTTTAAATCAAAATCTGGTGGCCTCTGCCCGAAAGATGAATATGGGTCATTACTGGGTCTTTCAGCGAGATAATGACCCTAAACATGTGGCCAAATCTACACAGAAACGGTTCACCAGACATAGAATCAAGCTCCTCCCATGAGGTCCCCAGACCTCAACCTTGCAAACCTGTGTAGTGAGCTGAAGTGGAGAGTTTGATCTGCAATATAAAACAGGTACAAGTACACACACACACACACACACACACACACACACACACACACACACACACACACACACACACACACCTGTACTACTATCCTCATAAGGACCATATATGCTATTAATGCTAATGCTTTACCTGCACTAAATGTAACATTAACTCTAACCTCAGTTGTACAAATAAAACTTTTTGGTTCTTTGTACTTTTTGATTTTGTTGTTTAAAAAATTAACACTTTCCTTACAGGGTCACCCAACTGTCCCCACAAGGTCAAAGTCCAATTGTGCTATGCTTGTGATGACATTTGATATATAAAATCACACACACACACACACACACACACACACACACACACACACACACACACACACACACACACACACACACAGTGAATCAGTACATTAAGAACACCAGTAAGGTAAGTCTTAAAAATATTTGTGTTTAAGAAATTATTTTCTTTTTTGATTAACATTCATTCATATATTCATTCATTTTCTGAGCCATTTAATCTCAATTAGGGTCGCAGAGAGGCTGGTGCTCATCTTAGCTCGCTCTGAACGAAGGAATTTGAAACAGCCAGTTAGTGTACTGTGCATGTTTTTGGACTGTGAGGACTTAAACTTGAGGCAGAAGTTACATATTTCTCACCCTTGTCTTTAAAGGAGAGTCCTGCCACCCTGCGATAGAAGCTCAATTCAGCCACTTGTATTTATGATCATACTCTTTTGGTTCCTCCCTAAAACGTGTGAGCATAGATGAGGTTAGGAACATAAATCATCTGGTAAGTCTGCCTGAAGTCTCAGCTCCTTCTTTACCCCAACAGACCAGTACAAGCCCCACTATACAGCAGAGACTGCACCAATCTGCTTATCAATTTCTTGTTCCAATCTTCACTCACTTGTGAACAAGACCTCGATATACTTGAACTTCTCTACTTGGGGCCAGACCTCATTCCAGGTGCAGAAGGTGAATTCCACCCTTTTCCAGCTGAGAACCATGGTGATTCACACACAGTTAAGAACCCCCACTATTGTATATCAAGACAGGACTGCAGCTAGATGTCCCGGATTGATGAAATGAGATCCTATGCCCACCAAACCAGAACCCCTCAATGCTTTGTCTGTGCATAGAATGTCTATCCATATGAATAGAACAGGTGACAAAGAAAAGCCTTGGTGAAGTCAAACTCTTACTGGAATAAAAATTCGACCTGTTGTCACCAATGCAGACCTAGCTCTGGCTCTGGCACCACAGAAACCAAACAGCTCATAGCAACAGGTCCAGTATACCATATTCCCAGCAATATAGCCCGAGGGACACAGTTGAAAGCCTTCTCCAAGTCCACAAATCTAATGAGGACAGGTTAGGCAAACTCCCATGCCCCCCTTCAGGATCCTGTGCAGTGTGTAGAGCTGCAGCTAGGACAAAAGCCACATTGTCTCTACAAATCCGAGGTTCAACCATCGGTCTGATCCTCCTCTCCAGCTTTCCTGGACTTCCTGAATAAGCTGAGGAGTGTTATTCCATGATAGTTGAAACATACTCTCCGGTCTCCTTCTTTAAAAAAGAGAAACTACCAGTTTTCCAAACCACTGTACAGCCCCCAATGATCACATGATGTTGCAGAGACGTGTTATCCAAAACAGTTTTACAACATCCAGAGCCTTGAGGTATTCATTGTGGATCTACTCCACCCCTGAAGCCGGGCCACTGAGGAGCTTTATGACTTCCTACAACATTTCCTTTCGAGGTGAGTCGCTCCTCACTTACACTGTAAATAGTGTTTGTGGAGAACTGTTCCCCCTCCTGAGATGATGGTCCAGAACCTTTCTGAGGTCAACTAAGAGTATTTTTTCAGGTGCTCACTGAATTCCTCCCACACCTGAGACTTTACACCTATGATAGCCCCGGCTGCAGCATGTTTGGTTGGTAACCATTTGCTGCCTCAAAAGCCCCACAGGGGAAAAAAGGAACCGATAGGCCTTCTTCTTCAGCATGACAACCCCCCCACTGCAGGTGTCCACCATATGGTTTGGGTGTTGTGACAGGCACCAATGAACTGCTGGCCACAGCTCTGCGCTGCCACCTCAATAGCAGATACATGCAGCATGGCCCATTCGGATTCTCTGTCAGAGGCCTTCATTGGTTGTAGTTCGGCCGGAGGTCTGAGCAGAAGGTATTTCTGACAAGAGACTCTGCCAAACATTCCCAGGGGACCTTAACTACCCACCTGAGTATCAAAGTTCTGAAGGTTGGCCTACCTTGCCATCAGAGCCAGCTCACCTGGTGGTGATCAGTTGACAGCTCACTCGAGTTTCCAGAATGTGCAACCACAAGTCCAATGGCACAACTACAAAATCGATCATTGAACTGTTGCCTGCTGTGTCCTGGTGCCAAGTGCACTGATGGACACCCTTATGCACGAAAAAGGTCTAGCCTTTCTTGAGATGAGTGGTTCCAGAGCCCAAGGTATGTGTCGAAGTGAGCCCGACTAAATCTAGTCGGTATCTCTCAAACTCGCACACCACCTCAGATTCCTTCCCTCCAAAAAGTAAGAGTTAGTAGCAGAAGATTTCTCACATTGTACCCATCCCTTATTGCCCCTTCCACAGGTGGTGGACCCATGTCTCCTCCTAGGGCTGGGCCCAGCCATGATCCATGGACAGAAACCTGACCAGCAGGTGCCATAGAGCCCACCTCCTAGTCCTGGACCCCAGTAACCCACATCTCACTTCACTTCATATTCGAGGATGTCGTTGGGGCGCCTTCATGGCGAGACTTGGGCTGATTTGGCCTGGCGGAGCCCATCCCTCTCCAGGTCGTAGAAACACTCCGACGGCTTTGCAGCCTACTCTTTACAAAAGTCAGCAATGATTCTTTTACATGCCTTTCACCATAGACAGTGAGCGACATGGCCTGCCTTTGATAACCCTATTAGCTGCACTGGGGGGACAGTGACTACCTTGTGGGGACTCAAACCCCGAACCTAGGATCAGCAATCCTGCGCCCTAACAACTAGACCATCACTGTCCTCTAACCCACATCTAGGGAAGGGAAACCATATCCTTGAAATAATACTACTCACAGAGGTATTCTAAACCAGTGGTCCCCAACCCTAAACGTCGTTCTAAACGATGCTTCGTTTGGACCTTTACCTGTTTGCCTTTGGTGACCCTACTAGGAGCAGAATGTCCCCAACAACATAGCTCTCAGGAGCATTAGGACACGCAAAACCCTCCACTATGTTAGATTGTGATTCAAGGAGATATTATTATTATTATTATTATTATTATTATTATTTTATTTATTTTTTTTTTTTTTTGGCAGTGGTGGCATTGTGATTGGGCATTGGATTGCTGAGCCCAAGGTCAGGGGTTAAAGCCCCAGTACCAACAGGTTGTCATGTCTGACTTGCATGAAGAGTAGGATGCATAGCCATCAGCGTGTTTCTGCTCTGCAATACTCTGGCGAGGGTGTACTCTACTCTAATTAAGATTAAGCAGTTCAGAAAATGAAATTATTATTATTATTATTATTATTATTATTATTATTATTATTATTATTTTCCTATACTGTATTTATATTTGCATATTATTTTTGTAAAATCTGTATTTCATGAGTTAAAAATTACCTAATACACGATCTGGTGGAAATCATCCTTGAGCTTGCAATGCCAAGTTATCGATTCAAACATTTCTTGAACATTTCTTTATGTCACTAAATGTAGAAAGGTTGTTCATGTCCCCTCACCCCACATTTTAACATTTTTAAAAATTAGACACTGGGTTTAGTTAGGCTCAGCGTTGTGGCGGGGTACACTTTAAATGTACCAACCCCCCCTAGCAAACGATGGGGTCCAGAGTTGGACGAGACCAATGGATGAAGTTGTTTACTAAATGATGAGGAGAGTACACCCTCTGCTGGTGATCAACTTAACAAACTCATAAAACAGTGAAATACTGTACTGTATGCTGTCAGAGAAAATAAACAAATCTTCTTCTTTTCCTTTTGGCTTTTCCCTTCAGGGGTCGCCACAGCGAATCATCTGCCTCCATCTCACCCTATCCTTTGCATCTTCTTCTCTTACACCAACGACCTTCATGTCCTCCTTCACCACATCCATGAATCGTCTCTTTGGTCTTCCTCTAGGCCTTTTACCTGGTAGTTCCAGCCTCAGCATCCTATTACCAATATACTCACTATCCCTCCTCTGTACATGTCCAAACCATCTCAATCGAGCCTCTCTGACTTTGACTCCAAAACGTCTTACATGTGCTGTCCCTCTGATGTGCTCATTCCTAATCCTATCCATCCTCGTTACTCCCAAAGAGAACCTCAACATTTTCATCTCTGCGACCTCCAACTCTGCCTCCTGTCTTTTCCCCAGGGCCACTGTTTCTAACCCATACAACATCGTTGGCCTCAACACCGTCTTGTACACTTTTCCTTTCATTCTTGCCGATACCCTCCTATCACACATCACACCGGACACTTTTCTCCAACCATTCCAACCTGCCTGCACACGCTTCTTGACCTCTTTTCCACACTCTCCATTGCTCTGGATTGTTGAGCCCAAGTACTTAAAATCCTCCACCTTTCTTATCTCTGCTCCCTGTAATCTCACCGTTCCTCTTGGGTCCTTGTCATTCATGCACATGTATTCTGTCTTACTGAGGTTAATCTTCATTCCCCTCCTTTCCAGGGCATACCTCCACCTCTCTAGATTTTCCTGCACTTGTTCTCTGCTCTCACTACAGATCACAAGGTCATCTGCAAACATCATAGTCCATGGGGAATCTTGTCTCACCTCGTCTGTCAGCCTGTCCATCACCATAGCAAACAAGAAGGGGCTGAGAGCTGACCCTTGATGCAGTCCCACCTCCACCTTGAACTCTTCTGTCACACCGACAGCACACCTCACCACTGTCTTACATCTCTCATACACGTCCTGCACCACTCTAACATACTTCTCTGCCACTCCAGACTTCCTCATGCAATACCACAGTTCTTCTCTCGGCACCCTGTCATATACTTTCTCCAGATCCACAAAGGCACAATGCAGCTCCCTCTGACCTTCTCTGTACTTCTCCATTAACATCCTCAAGGCAAACACTGCATCTGTGGTGCTCTTTCTTGGCATGAAACCAAACTGTTGTTCACAAATGCTGACCTCTGCCCTTAGTCTAGCTTCCACTATTCTTTCCCCTAACTTTATCGTATGGCTCATCAACTTTATCCCTCTGTAGTTGCCACAACTCTGCACATCTCCCTTGTTCTTAAAAATGGGCACCAGCACACTTCTCCATTCCTCTGGCATCCTCTCACTCTCTAAGACCTTGTTAAATGTTCTTGTCAGAAAATCTACTGCTTCCTCTCCTAGACACTTCCATACCTTATTAGAAAATAAACAAATGATATAGCTTATTTTTCTGCTTTGTCAGATTTAATTTGTTTTATTTGGAAAAGATACCCAAATTATTTATCAGATTATCGGTGGAAAAAACTGCAATTAAAGTGTTTAAAGTACTCAATCACAATTCTAAATTGTTAAATATCATTTTCTTTCAGTATTATTAGAACTTGTTCAGTTCATATAATTGCACAGTTATGTAATCTGAGAATATTGGAACACAGGTGGAATGTTTCAAAATTACATCTATTGGTATAGGGCGCTGGATCGCTGATCCAAAGGTTGGGGGTTCGAGTCCCACTCTCCACAAGGTTGTCACTG
The DNA here is from genome assembly GCA_024760905.1 of Plotosus lineatus. NCBI lineage: Eukaryota > Metazoa > Chordata > Actinopteri > Siluriformes > Plotosidae > Plotosus > Plotosus lineatus. The sequence continues at coordinate 9,882,049 of CM045742.1, read as the reverse complement.
TCCCCCCCAGTGCAGCTAACTAGGTTATCAAAGGCGGGCCATGTCTCTCACTGTCTATGGTGAGAGGCATGTAAAAGAACCATTGCTGACTTTCGTAAAGAGTAGCTGCAAAGTCGTCAGCGTGTTTCCGTCCCTTGCTAAAAGGGTTGTGACAGGAAGGGCATCCGACGTAAAAACCTCTGCCAAATCAAACGTGCGAATCAGATGATTTGCTGTGGCGATTCCCGAGTAAAAGGGAAAAAGCCGAAAGGAAGACAGACAGTGTCTCTAGTATTCCATGGCTACATAATTGGTGCTTTAGTGTTTCAAAAACAGCACCACTAAATGTGTTTGAGTGCATCCACTTCGATAAACTTGGAATAGTAGTCGATGGTCAAGAGGTTGTGCTCTCCCTTGAACTCAAACAAGTCAGAAGCAACTTCACTCCAGGGGTAATCTGGCGTCGGTGTTGCTTTCATAGGTTCATCTGGTTGTCTATGTTGGTATGAGTTGCACAGTGAACAGTCATTGACCATGTCTTCAATTTCTTGCATCATTCCTGGCCAATATAAAGCCTCTCTTTCCCTTTGTTTGCATTTTATAATGCCCATGTGTGATTCATGTATCTGTTTCAGCATGTTTTGTCTCATGCTAGGTGGGACCACAATCTTCATTCCTTTGTACACAATACCATCTGCAACTGACAGTTCATCTCTCACAGTCCAATATGGTCTTATCGAGCGTGGAGTCTCCTGACGAGTATCTGGCCATCCCTTGATGATAATTGAGTGGAGTTCATTTAGTTCCTCTGCTGTCCTCCTTTGAAACTCTTCATATCTTGCTGGAGTTACAGCAATGAAATCCACCATGTTAATCAAGATTGGCTGAATATCTGGTTCACTGTTTTGCAAGTTGGCACGACTTAGTGCATCACCTATTGGAAAGTCTTTTCTGGGCTTGTGTGTGACAGACAGATCATATGGTTGTAGTCTCAGCATCATGTTTTGCAAACGCATGGGAGCAGACAGCAATGGCTTGGAGAATATAGCTTGAAGTGGCTTATGGTCACTTTCAACTACAACATGCTTTCCAAAGATGTAATTGTGAAACTTCTTACAACTGTGGACAATAGCTAATGTCTCTTTCTCTATTTGTGCATATCTTGATTCTGTCTCAGTGAGTGCACTGAGGTGTAGGCAATCGGTGCTCCATTTTGAAGAAGAACTCCACCTAGTGCATAGTTACTGGCATCACACTGGATGGTGATGTCTTTTGACACATCAAATGTTGCAAGCACTGGGGACTCTGAACATAGTTTCTTGAGCTTGGCGAAGTTTTTTTTTTGCTGAGGTTTCTCCCAGAAGAAGTCTGTATTCTTCTCCACTACTTCTCTGAATGAAGCATCTATCTCACTCAAGTTAGGAATAAACTTTACAAGATACTGTATCATTCCTAGAAATCTTCTGACATCATCTTTGCTTTGGGGTGTAGGCATCTAGATGAGTGCCTTAACTTTGCCAGTGTCAGCCTTGATTTCGTTTTCCATTATCATATGACCTGAACACTTCTGGTTTGCGGATCTAGCACTTGTCAAAGTTGAGTTATAAGTTGAACTCTCTGGCACGCTGGACAACTTTTCTCAGGATCACACCATGGTGAGTTTTGTTTTCACTTCCAATAAGAATGCCGTCCATTATCGCTCGGGCACCAGGGATGTCCTCTAACATTGTGTCCATAATGCGCTGGAAAATCTCTGGAGCCGACTTCACACCAAACAGAAGCTGTAGCCATCGATATCTGCCAAAAGGTGTGTTGAATGTGGTAAGTAAGTTGGACTCGTAAACAAGTTTGATCTGTAGGAAGCCTGAATTAGCGTCCAAAACTCAGAATATTTTGGCATGAGGAAAAGAGGTAATGACTTCTTCGACAGTAGGTACAGGGTAATGTTCTCATCTGATGGCAGATTTGAGGTCCTTCGGATCCAAACAAATCCTTACTTTGTTGTTCTTTAACACTACTCCTCGAACACCTCCGCTCTTCCTTCGAACACCTCCGCTCTATGGTGAGCCCCACCCTAGACCCGCTGCAGTTTTCCTGCAGGCCCAACATCAGGGTAGAAGACGCCATCATCTACCTTCTGCAGCGGGCGCTCACCCACCTGGAGATCGCCGGCAGCACTGTGAGGGTCATGTTCTTTCACTTCTCCAGCGCCTTCAACACCATCAGGCCAGCGCTTCTGCGGGGGAAGCTGGAGGACGTGGGAGTGGACGGACATCGTGATGCCTGGATTATCGACTACCTCACTGACCGTCCACAGTACGTGCGGCTGCACAGCTGTTAGTCAAAGGTGGCAGTCTGCAGCATGGGGGCACCCCAGGGCACCGTCTTCTCACCCTTCCTTTTTCACCATTTACACCTCGGACTTCACCTACAACACAGACAGCTGCCACCTCCAGAAGTTCTCGGACGACTCCGCCATCGTGGGACTTGTGTCAGAGGGGAATGAGCTGGAGTACTGGTCGGTCATCGTTGACTTCGTGGACTGGTGTGAGCGCAACCACCTGTGCTTGAACACTAGGAAGACGAAGGAGATGGTGGTCGACTTCAGGAGAAGCACTCTAACACACACACACACACACACACACACACACACACACACACACACACACACACACACTCACTGGTGAACATCCAGGGACAGGACATTGAGACAGTGGACAGGTTCAAGTACCTGGGCATTCACCTTAACAATAAACTGGACTGGTCCCACAACACCAACACCCTGTACAAGAAGGGCCAGAGTCGCCTCCACCTTCTGATGAGACTTAGGTCCTTCGGAGTATGCAGACCTCTGCTCAGGACTTTTTATGACTCTGTGGTAGCCTCTGCAATCCCCGGGCCCCGGGCAGCACAGAGCGGGACAGAAAGAGACTGAACAAGCTGGTCAGGAGGGCCAGCTCTGTCCTAGGCTGCCCACTGGACTCTGTGGAGGAGGTGGGTGAGAGAAGGATGGTAGCCAAGCTCACATCCATCATGGTCAACAGTTCTCACCCACTGCACCAGACTGTAGAAAAGCTGAGTGGCTCCTTCAGTGGACGACTGAGACATCCTCAGTACAGGAAGGAGCACTACCGCAGGTCTTTCATTCCCACCGCTGTCAGACTGAACAACGCCACTTTGTAACTGTCTGTGAAAATACCGGTTATGTGCAATAAAAACCCTGTGCACTTTAATCATCCACATCTACCCCACTGACTGTGAACCATATCAACCCATCTACTCTGCCCTCAGATACATATACACTTGAATATAGGCCAGTCTACAAAGTTGTTCTTTTCTTTTTCTTTTTTATTGTATATTACTTTATACTATTTATGTATCTATTTATTTATTTACTTATATAATATATATGTATGTGTTTATGTATGTATGTATATGTATTATTGTATATGTATCTATTTTGCACCCCCCTACTGATGGTACCTCAAGAGCCTATAACAGTGAATTTCTCCATTGTGAGATTAATAAAGCCGTATCTTATCTTATCTTACCACCATTGAATTGACCCAGTCAGTCGGAACAGTCTTTTTAGTTATGTGGCCTGACTATTCCATTTCTTTTAACTTGGCTTCTATTTTGGAACTGATGCCTTTAGGCTGACGTTATGGTCCGTGTGCAACTGGTTGTCTCTTCAATCTATTTTAAGACTGTCTGTGCCTGGTAGCGTACCTGTCGTCTCTTTCAGCTCAGGATACTGATCAATCCCTGACACTGCATGAATACGCTTGATAAGCCCTAGGAGCTTACAAGTCTTCCCCGACAATAATATACCTTTGTCTGTCTGCACCACTGTGTACCGTACATTCACAGACCGGTCTTTGTATGCTGTAGGCAGAGTAACGCAACCTTTGACATCAAGTTTTTGTCCAGTGTAGAATGTGAATGTCTTGTGTGAGGGTATGAGAGGAAGTTTGCACTTCATGTCGATGTAAATCTTGTATGGAAGAATTGACCTTGCAGCACCTGTATTGATCTGTGCATTCAGAACATGTCCAAGAATGTTGACTTCTTCATTTCCATCGCTTGCAGCGTCAATTTGATTGATCAGATGTGAAAATTCATCTGAAAAGTCTGTGTCTGAGTCAACATTATGCGCAGAGTTATTTCCACTACTCCGGCTTTTGCATACTTTCGCAAAATGTCCTATCTTGTGACAGTTCTTGCACTTGCTACCTGTTACTGGACATATTTTATGACTGCTAAAGTATTCACATCGCCCACAAACATTTTGTTTCCACTTGTCTGACTTACAATCTGCACATTGATTATTGCGTTTTCCACGCATCTTTTTTGTTGTTCTAGGTCGAGGACTATTCACATAGTTAACTTTTGAATCTTCATCCACGATTGCTTTCATGTTTTCTTGTGAAATTTCATGAGACTGTCCAATCTTGATGGCCATATCTAATATTAATTTGTCCCCTTTTTTAAGACACTTTTCACAGATTTCCTTGAGAGAATGTATGATAATGGCATCCCGAACCATGCAGTCACTGTCTGTGTACCCACAGTCTCGAACCAACAGTTTCAGGTCAGTTACGAAATTGTTAAACTTCTCATTATGCTGTTGTTTTCTCCTAAGGAAATTAACTGTTGCCCTGATTTCATGCTTCTTGGGGGCTGTATATGCAACATACTTAGCATATACGCCAGCGAGAGTTTTATATTCAGGCGCTTGACCTTCCACGGGAGGACACCACGTGAACGTATTGTAAATCTCTCTGCCTTTATCCCCGATGTAAGTCATCAAATAATTAACCTTTTGAACCTCGGATTTGTCTGCTAGTGGGCCTTTAAATGTAAAGTCAACATGTTGTTGAAATAGTTTCCATTCTTAGATAATGTCAGCTGCATGCCAATTCATCATAGGTTTACCGCCGTTTTCTGTCATGCTTGAAAACTGAATCAGTTAGCGTTACGAATTTAGCAATAAAAGTCCGTTTCATCAATGCTCATAATCACGCACAAGTACTCACTCAAGTCAATATGGCGTATGCCTCTTGAAGAAGAAAAACGTTTCAAATGACTAATTTCTTTCACCCTCGCACCACTTCTGACACCATGTAACATATCACTTGAAGCAAACGACCATAGCGTGTTCAAGTCGTATTTTAATGACATCATCAGGTCATGTGCACAAGTGCTGTAAAGCAGTAGGCATGATGTAACAACATATCACACGTCAATTACAGAAGCGTACATAAAAGTACTGCATATATCATAGGATATGCTACAGGGTGTACTCTGCCCTTGCCCAGAGACAGCTGACATGGGTGCCAGCATCCTCGAGACCCTAATTAAGATTAGGATGCAGCTCGTCGCTAAGTGACCTGAGCTCTGTTATCAGTCCAGTTAGATAATAGTTATCCTCTCTGCCAAGCTGTATGTTCATCTGCAGTTAACCCTTGGACCAATAACAGTTCACTGACTTCATTCATTTTTAAGTCATGCAACTTCTTCTTCTTATTATTTTTACTTTATTTTGTTATCATTGTGCTTCTTCTTCTTCATTTCCTTTCGTCTTTTCCCTTCAGGGGTCGCCACAGCGAATCATCTGCCTCCATCTCACCCTATCCTTTGCATCTTAAACCAACGACCTTCATGTCCTCCTTCACCACATCCATGAATCGTCTCTTTGGTCTTCCTCTAGGCCTTCTGCCTGGTAGTTCCAACCCCAGCATCCGACTACCAATATACTCACTATCCTTCCTCTGTACATGTCCAAACCATCTCAATCTAGCCTCTATGACTTTGTCTCCAAAATGTCTTACATGTGCTGTCCCTCTGATGTGCTCATTCCTGATCCTATCCATCCTCGTTACTCCCAAAGAGAACCTCAACATTTTCATCTCTGTTACCTCCAGCTCTGCCTCCTGTCTTTTCCCCAGGGCCACTGTTTTTAAACCATACAACATTGCTGGCCTCAACACCATCTTGTACACTTTTCCTTTCATTCTTGCCGATACCTTCCTATCACACATCACACCGGACACTTTTCTCCAACCATTCCAACCTGCCTGCACACGCTTCTTCACCTCTTTCCCACACTCTCCACTGCTCTGGATTGTTGAGCCTAAGTACTTAAAATCCTCCATCTTCCTCATGTCTGCTCCCTATAACCTCACCGTTCCCCTTGGGTCCTTGTCATTCACACACATGTATTCTGTCTTACTGAGACTATCCTTCATTCCCCTCGTTTCCAGGGCATACCACCACCTCTCGAGATTTTCCTGCACTTGTTCTCTGCTCTCACTACAAATCACAATGTCATCTGCAAACATCATAGTCCATGGAGATTCTTGTCTCACCTCATCTGTCAGCCTGTCCATCACCATAGCAAACAAGAAGGGCTCAGAGCTGACCCTTGATGCAGTCCCACCTCCACCTTGAACTCTTCTGTCACACCGACAGCACACCTCAGCACTGTCTTATGTCTCTCATACATGTCCTGCACCAGTCTAACATACTTCTCTGCCACTCCAGACTTCCTCATGCAATACCACAGTTCCTCTCTCGGCACCCTGTCATATGCTTTCTCCAGATCCACAAAGGCACAATGCAGCTCCGTCTGACCTTCTCTGTACTTCTCTATTAACATCCTCAAGGCAAACACTGCATCTGTGATGCTCTTTCTTGGCATGAAACTAAACTGTTGTTCACAAATGCTGACCTCTGCCCTTAGTCTAGCTTCCACTATTTTCCTCCCATAGCTTCATCGTATGGCTCATCAACTTTATCCCTCTGTAGTTGCCACAACTCTGCACATCTCCCTGGTTCTTAAAAATGGGCACCAGCACACTTCTCCATTCCTCCGGCATCCTCTCACTCTATAAGACCCTCCTTATCCCTCCTCACTTCACCCTTACTAATCTTTGCTCCTTCCTGGTCCTCAACAGTCACCTCTTCTTCTCTTTTTCCTCTCTCATTTTTCTCATTCATCAGCTCTTCAAAGTACTCTTTCCATCTTCCCAGCACACTTCTGTCATCAGTCATCACATTTCCCACTCTGTCCTTAATCACTCTAACTTGCTGCACGTCCTTCCGATCTCTATTTCTCTGCTATGCTAACCTGTAAATCATGTTCTCCCTCCTTACTGTCCAACCAAGCATAGAAGTCATCATATGCCCTCTGTTTGGCCTTTGACACCGCTACCTTCGCCTTACGCTGTGTCTCCCTGTACTGCTGTTTACTCTCTTCGGTCCTCTCTATGTACCATTTCTTCTTAGCTAACCTCTTTTTTTGTACACACTCCTGCATTTTCTCATTCCATCACCAAGTCTCCTTATCTACTTCAACTAGGTGTGTGTGTGTGTGTGTGTGTGTGAGAGAGAAAGAGAGAGAGAGAGAGAGAGAGAGAGAGAGAGATGTTTCATCCCTTGGCTGTATAATGTATATAGAAATAGACATCATGCCACGACTGGCTCGCAGGATGTCGTAATGAAATTGGAGATATTTGATAGTAATGTATCTCTGAAGGACTTTTATCACTGGGACACGAAGTGGAAAATTGCTGACTGGTTAACTGTGGCTTCAGAAGGAGCTGTAGCCTGGGTTTAACGTGGCAGTCGGCAGTCCAGAGTGAGAACTGTTGTCGTCGTGGGACTGCACATGGTGAAGGTTTGTTCAATGTAAAGGAGATGAACACAAGCAGCTCTGGTGATGTTCTAGTGCAGGTGATGCTGCTGTGCATGCCAGGAAAATGGTGTCCTCAGGCATGGAGCTGCTGGAAGTGAGCCACACACATACAAGGTGGGGCAAATTTGGCAGTTTGAAAAAGGCTTACATTTAATTATCCATGTTCTCTTTGGTGTTTAATTTTTGGATAAAGATTTAAAGCTTATTACTCAACTTTCTTTTACATGATGCAATATTTAAAAATTGTAACATAAAATTGGGGAAAAATGTAATATCGAATCATAATATGTACAGAATCACGATACTCATTCATTTTCTGAACTGCTTAATCCTGATTAGGGTTGCGGGGAGGCTGGTCGCCATCTCAACCAACTCTGGGAGAGGACAGTGTACACCCTGAACTTCTCACCAGGGCAGAAACTCCTCTTTTACGAAAGTCAGCAATGGTTCTTTGACATGAACCTCCACCACAGACAGTGAGAGACACAGCCGGCCTTTGATAACTCAGTGCACTGGGGGGACAGCAGTGACAATCGCTGACAGCAAAGATATGTTCATGATACTCACAGAAATTCAACACCAAATCGAATCAGCACCTGTGAATCGTGATATTATATCTGTTGGCTCCCGGTGATTCCCATCCCTACCGAAATAAATATTACTCACATACAAGCTAGCATGATTCTTCTATTTACTAAAGAACTGGTGGAGTATTGGTGCATGTGTTCACTTATTCATTCTTTTTCTCAACTGCTTAATCCTAATTAATTGGGGCCGGTGGTGTAATGGTTAGGGTGCTGCGCTCATGATCTGGAGATTGTGTGTTCAAATCCAAGTTAGACCCCCCACTGTGCTAAGACCCCTGGGCAAGATCTCAACCACATTGTGTCTCTGTCCACCCAGCAGTATAACTGGGTACCAGTAAAAATATACTGGGAAAATAACCTGCGAAGGACTAGCGTCCCATCCAGGAGGAGCTGAACTTCAGATTGCTTCACGCTACGGAAACCGGGGATAAGCACCGGCCTGATCAAGTGGAAAAAGCCCAACAGACTTTGCTTACCTTACCTTAATCCTAATTGGGGTCGAGGGGAGACTGGCACCCATCTCAGCCGACTCTGGGCGAAGGCAGAGTACACCCTGGACAGCTTGCCGGGCCATGCATGTCAAAATAAGTTAAAATATAAGGAGGTACATAATGGTGAATTCTCTGGTGTAAGTTGGAAAAGTTTAAAAAAGAAAGTGAATGTAATAAATATACAGAACAAGTCACCTGCATGTGCAGTATATGTTTTTCCAAAGGAAAAGAAAAATGACTGGAACATACACAGATCTACGACAGCAGGGTCCTAGCACCACACTGAATGCAAAACAAATCCAAAGATTTTGAGAATAAAATCATGTATCTCTGATTCCTGGTAGTAAATATCACAATTACAAGAATAAAGTTGTAATGTTTGCTGTGGTTTCGCAAAGATCAAAACCACCTTGATCTGTTTACGTCACGTGTCCTGTTAGCTGAAGTGTGTGGTGCAACACAATGCCGGAAACGGGTTCTATCCTCATGCCTGGTCTGTTTGGTATATTCACTGAAAATAGATTTTTGTAAATATAAATTTTGACTTTATTCACATAATACCACAGGTTTTTTTTCTTAGAACTTGATGATGACATTTTTGTAAGATGATGATTCTATTTTCTAACCTGCAGAATTATGTTTTCCTCACTGTGGCCCGAAGACCCCTGGTGTAACCTTTATTTGTTTACACTCTAGCAATGATAATATAAATAGAACTTTCTTACATTTTTATGAAATGTGTAAGAGATTATTGGTCACTGTGCTTTCCACATCTGAGCCTTTGCTAAAGTCTATCCATTGTTCCTGTCCCTGATTTCTCTGACAGCTTTCAGGAGTTCGGATTAGTGTAGAATACCTTCAGACAGATATCAGGCAGTGGTGGTCTAGTGGTATAGGGCGCTCGATCGCTGATCCAAAGGTTGGGGGTTCGAGTCCCACTCTCCACAAGGTTGTCACTGTCCCCCCCAGTGCAGCTAACTGGGTTATCAAAGGCGGGCCATGTCTCTCACTGTCTATGGTGAGAGGAATGTAAAAGAACCATTGCTGACATTTGTAAAGAGTAGCTGCAAAGTCGTCAGCGTGTTTCTGTCCCTTGCTAAAAAGGGTTGTGACAGGAAGGGCATCCGACGTAAAAACCTCTGCCAAATCAAACGTGCGAATCAGATGATTCGCTGTGGCGACTCCCGAGTTAAAAAAAAAAAAGCCGAAAGGAAGACAATGACCTTCAGACAGATATCTGACATGAAAAGCAAAGTTCAATTAAATACCAGACAGACGATTTAGATCAAATATAAACTCTGAAATCCCATATGATGTACTGCATATTCGTGCCTAATCAGCTAATTAAGCTTCCTCATGAAGTATTTTATTGCCACCTGATTAAGTTTAATGTAAAATGCGAATGTAATTAGTTTTGTTAGTGAACACTGAAAGCTTGTCAGATAAACAAGCTGAACCACAGTGGGCGGGGCTTTGTTAGTGAAGGTGGTGGTGGTGTCTCTGACAGTCCTGTAATGGACAGCGATTATCACACACTACTGTTAATTCATTCATCACTGTATTCATACTGCAGGTGGATTCATGACAATTTATATCTTTATTGTTTTTATTTTTATGTTTTGTAAATAAAAAATCTTCCGCAATGTGAAATTAACAATGCATAAAGTGTGTGTGTGTATATATATATATATATATATATATATATATATATATATATATATATATATATATATATATATATATATATGTTTTTTCCTGCTGGTTTATGTAGAATGATACAAGATCAAGATGGTGCCCGGTGACCTGCAGCCAGTTACAGGAGCTCGTCATCTTATTTTCCTTTTGTTTCTCTTTTCTATTGTATATAGGCGTGCTTCTTTTTTTTTTTTTTTCAAATTTTATTTTTCTTTCTTCAATCCTGCATTTGGGAAACCTACTTTTATGATGCTTTTGTTTTTCTGTGCACTTTTACTTTCACTTTTTGAATCGGCGTCGGGAAATTCATTCACCGACGGCTCTGAGCAACGCAGGTCTTACACACATGACCCTCCTCGGCCTGCGTGCCCCCGCCCTCCTTCACGCGGAAAAGCCCGTTGTTCCTGTGGAAATACGGAGGAAAAGGAGAGGCTGCAGAGGGGGACGAAAGACACGGAGGACATGTGTTCCCTCTGTCATCATGGGAAATGTCCGCGCGATTGCCAACAAGACCGAGGAGCTGGTAGCGCTGACCTGGCAGCAGAGGCAGTACCGGGAGCAGAGGGAGCACCGGGGGCAGAGGCAGTACCGGGACTGCAGCCTCATGTGTTTCTCAGAGACGTGGCTGAATGAACACACACCGGACTCTGTGGATTCAGACTCGCGCGTGCAGATCGGAGTGTAACGGAGAGCGGAAAGAAGAAAGGAGGGGGCGTGGCGGTCTATGCGAATGAACGATGGTGCCACCCGGCCAACGTGCACGTGAAGGAGCAGCTATGCACGCAGGACCTGGAGCTGCTCGCGGTGATCGCGCGGCCATATTATCTACCGAGGGAGTTTTCACACGTGATTCTGTTTTGCGTGTACATTCCGCCCTCGGCTGATGCGGCGGCCACGTGTGAGCGTCTCCACAGCGCTGTCAGTCAGACGCAGACTCGCCACCCCCGCGCCATGATTCTGATCAGCGGGGACTTTAACCACGCCACTCTCTCCGCCTCACTCCCGACTTTCACGCAATACGTGAAGTGCACCACAAGAGACAATAAAACTCTGGACTTGCTGTATGCGAATGTAAAGGACGCTTACAGCTCCACCCCCCTCCCTCCACTGGGACGCTCAGACCACAACCTGGTCTACCTGCTCCCCCAATACACACCCAGGGTGCGAAAGGAACCTGCGCAGAAGAGGACTGTGAAAGTGTGGACCGAGGAGACCAATGAGAGGCTTAGGGACTGTTTCCAGACCACAGACTGGAGCATGTTCTGTGACTCCTTTGGTGATGACATCGAAGGCCTCACACACACTGCATCACCTGAACTTCTGCGTGGACAGCACTGTGCCAACACGGAGGGTCACCCCTGAGCTTAAAGTCCTCCTGAACCAGAAAAAGAGGGCTTTCATATCAGGGGATAGAGAGGAGCAGAAGAAGGTCCAGCGTGAGCTCCAGTGGGGCCAAGAAGGACTATGGGAAGAAGATAGAGGAGAAGCTGGCTCAGAACAATGTGTGGGACGTCTGGAGAGGACTAAAGACCATGTCTGGACCAGCGCTGGGCAGATGAATTAAACTGTTACTTCAACAGGTTTGATCCCCCCCCCTCTGCCCCGCTCCCCCCTCCCCCTCTGCCCCACTCCCCCCCTCTTCACAAGTCTCCAGACCAGCAGACACCTCCCCCCTCCCCAGGCCAAATTCACTTGACTGCTACAGCCCGACAGACACATCCCCTCCCTCTGCAGCCCCCACGTGAGACCAGGTGAGGAGACAGCTGAGGCGACGAAATCAGAGGAAATCTGAAAGACCAGATGGCATCAGTCCCAGGCTGCTGAGGACTTGCGTGGACCAGCTCTGTGAGGTACTATGCTACCTGTACAACCTGAGCCTCAGCCTGGAGAAGGTTCCCGTCCTGTGGAAGACCTCCTGTGTGGTTCCCAAAACAGCTCAAGCGAAGGAACCGGCCCACTACAGTCCTGTCGCCCTGACCTCCCACCTCATGAAGACCATGGAAAGGCTCCTCCTCGAACACCTCCGCTCTATGGTGAGCAGCCCCACCCTAGACCCGCTGCAGTTTGCCAACAGGCCCAACATCGGGGTAGAAGACGCCATCATCTACCTTCTGCAGCGGGCACTCGCCCACCTGGAGATCGCTGGCAACGCTGTGAGGGTCATGTTCTTTGACTTCTCCAGCGCCTTCAACACCATCAAGCCAGCACTTCTGCGGGGGAAGCTGGAGGATGTGGGAGTGGACGGACATCTTGCTGCCTAGATTATCGACTACCTCACTAACCATCCACAGTACGTGCGGCTGTACGGCTGTTTGTCAAAGGTGGCAGTCTGCAGCATGGGGGCACCGCAGGGCACCGTCCTCTCACCCTTCCTTTTCAACATTTATACCTCGGACTTCATCTATAGCACAGACAGCTGCCACCTCCAGAAGTTCTCAGACGACTCCACCATCGTGGGCCGTGTGTCAGAGGGGAACGAGCTGGAGTACCGGTCGGTCATCGTTGACTTTGTGGACTGGTGTGAGCGCAACCACCTGTGCTTGAAGCACAGCACGAAGCACGAAGGAGATGGTGGTCGACTTCAGGAGAAGCACTCTAACACACACACACACACACACACACTCACTGGTGAACATCCAGGGACAGGACATTGAGACAGTGGACAGTTTCAAGTACCTGGGCGTTCACCTTAACAATAAACTGGACTGGTCCCACAACACCAACGCCCTGTTCAAGAAGGGCCAGAGTCGCCTCCACCTTCTGAGGAGACTTAGGTCCTTCGGAGTATGCAGACCTCTGCTCAGGACTTTTTATAACTCTGTGGTAGCCTCTGCAATCCTCTACGCTGCCATCTGCTGGGCCCTGGGCAGCACAGAGCGGGACAGAAAGAAACTGAACAAGCTGGTCAGTAAGGCCAGCGCTGTCCAAGGCTACCCACTGGACTCTGTGGAGGAGGTGAGTGAAAGGAGGATGGTAGCAAAGCTCACATCCATCATGGTCAACATCTCCAAGAAGAAACAGGAGCATAGGGTGATTTATGAAAGCGGAGGCAAGAGCACACAGGTAGACTACATCTTGTGTAGGCGATGTAATTTGAAGGAAGTCAGTGACTGCAAAGTAGTAGTGGGTGAAAGTGTTGCCAAACAGCATAGGATGGTGGTATGCAGGATGGCGCTGATGGTGAGGAAGGTGAAGAAGGCAAAGGCAGAGCAGAAGACAAAGTGGTGGAATATGAAAAAGGAAGAGTGTCGTGTTGTCTTCAAAGAGGAGGGTGGCGAGGAAGTGCTTCCAAATGACTGGACAACCACAGCAAATGTGATCAGGGACACAGGTAGGAGAGTACTTGGTGTGTCCTCTGGAAGGAAAGTAGATAAGGAAACCTGGTGGTGGACTGAGGAAGTGCAGGAGTGTGTACAAAGGAAGAGGTTAGCTCAGAAGAAGTGGGACATTGAGAGGACCGAAGAGAGTAAACAGGAGTACAGGGAGACACAGGGTAAGGCGAAAGTAGCAGTGGCTAAGGCCAAACAGAGGGCGTATGATGACTTGGATGATAGGTTGGACAGTAAGGAGGGAGAAAATGATCTATACAGGTTGGCACAGTAGAGAGATAGAGATGGGAAAGACGTGCAGCAAGTTAGAGTGATTAAGGACAGAGAGGGAAATGTATTGACTGATGACAGAAGTGTGCTGGGAAGATGGAAAGAGTACTTTGAAGAGCTTATGAATGAGGAAAATGAGAGAGAAAAAAGAGTAGAAGAGGTGACCATTGAGAAGCAGGATGTAGCAAAGATCAGTAAGGGTGAAGTGAGGAGGGCATTGAAGAGGATGAAGAATGGAAAGGCAGTTGGTCCTAATGATATACCTGTGGAGGTATGGAAGTGTCTAGGAGAGGTAGCAGTAGATTTTCTGACAAGAACATTCAACGAGGTCCTAGAGAGTGAGCAGGTGCCGGAAGAGTGGAGGAGAAGTGTGCTGGTGCCCACAAGGGAGACATGCAGATTTGCGGCAACTACAGAAGGATAAAGTTGATGAGCCATACGATGAAATTATGGGAAAGAATAGTGGAAGCTGGACTAAAGGCAGAGGTCAGCATTTGTGAACAACAGTTTGGTTTCATGCCAAGAAATTGCATCACGAATGCAATGTTTGCTTTGAGGATGTTAATCCTGCATTGTGCCTTTGTGGATTGGGAAAAAGCATATGTCAGGGTGCCAAGAGAAGAACTGTGGTATTGCATGAGGAAGTCTGGAGTGGCAAAGAAGCATGCTAGAGTGGTGCAGGACATGTATGAGAGATGTAAGACAGTGGTGAGGTGTGCTGTCTGCGTGACCGACGAATTCAAGGTGGAGGTGGGACTGCATCAAGGGCCAGCTCTGAGCGCATTCTTGTTTGTTATGGTGATGGACAGGCTGACAGATAAGGTCAGGCAAGAATCTCCATGAAGTATGATGTTTGCAGATGACATTGTGATCTGTAGTGAGAGCAGAGAACAAGTGCAGGAAAATCTAGAGAGGTGGAGGTGTGCCCTGGAAAGGAGGGGAATGAAGGTTAGCCTCATAAAATCAGAATACATGTGTGTGAATGAGAAGGACCCAGGAGGAACGGTGATGTTACAGGGAGCAGAGATAATGAAGGTGGAGGATTTTAAGTTTTAGGCTCAACAATCCAGAGCAATGGAGAGTGTGGAAAAGAGGTGAAGAAGCGTGTGCAGGCAGGCTGGAATGGTTGGAGAAAAGTGTCCGGTGTGATGTGCGATAGGAGAGTGTCAGCAAGAATGAAAGGAAAAATGTACAAGATGGTGGTGAGGCCAGCGATGTTGTATGGCTTAGAAACAGTGGCGCTGAGGAAAAGGCAGGACGCAGAGCTGGAGGTAGCGGAGATGAAAATGTTGAGGTTCTCTCTGGAAGTAACGAGGATGGATAGGATCAGAAATTAGTACATCAGAGGGAAAGCCCATGTAAGATGTTTTGTAGACAAAGTCAGAGAGGCTAGATTGAGATGATTTGGACATGTACAGAGGAGGGGTAGTGAGTATATTGGCAGTAGGATGCTGAGGTTGGAACTACCAGGCAGAAGGCCTAGAGGAAGACCAAAGAAGAGATTTATGGATGTGGTGAAGGAAGACATGAAGGTCATTGGAGTCAGAAAAGAAGATGCAGAGGACAGGGTGAGATGGAGGTGGATGATTTGCTGTGGCAACCCCTGAAGGGAGCAGCCGAAATGGAAAAGAAGAAGATTTTTCGTTGTTTATTTATTTCAGGTGCAGGAGGATTTTTCAATGTATCATCAAGAAAAGGTTATTTTTGTGAGTTTTAGGCTAAAGTTCATCTTTTAAAACCACAGGCTTAGAAATCTAATATTAGTCCTAACCTTAGTGGTCAGGTGAGTCCATATTTTGAGGAAAATAATGTTGTTTTTTCTGTATCAGAGATGAAAACAACCATCTCGATTGTCATCAGCAATACGCGTGCAAATGTCAGCAGTCGTGGTTGTATGGGTATGCATCAATGCCAGTGGCATGGGTGATTTTTTTTGTGTGTGTGAAAGTGTTAGAAATGCAGAGTTATCACAGTGTGGAGTCATTCAGACAGACCCAAGTGTCAAAAGTGAGACAATACTTTAAATATTAAAGATGATCTGTACAAGGCTGAAAATACAAGATATGGATTAAACAAGGCGAAACAGAAATCGCCGCACTGACCCACTGTGGCATGAGACAGACCTTCGCCAAGAACTGACAAAAACAGTTTTACATACTGTAGGCATTTCTGGAATGAGAACCAGGTGTGCTGATCATGTGACAAGTCGTGTCCAAATTCATGTGACAGAGTGGTGCAGGGGTGGCTGTGACTTTTAGTGAGAGTTCAGAAGGCAGCAGACACAGACTGTAGCATATTTCTATAGAGGAATAAGGTGCTCAAAAGGCAATGGCTTTTCCAGGAAGTCCATGCTTATTTGAGCCGGACCACAACCGGCCTCATGCTACACGAGCTACAAAAGCATGGGTTTGTACCAAAGGCAGATCCTTTAAGTCTACAAGAAAGTGTCATCTCTTCTGGAGTCTCACAGAAGATGTTAGTAAAGTATATCTTCAAAAATGTGTTTTATTTACACTGTGTTGCAGTTTTTCTTCGTTCCTTTATATTTATATATAATTAGGGTGTGTCAACAATATGCATGTATGAGAATAGATGTAGATGCAAAAGGCAGGAGTGATGCTGGAGGTAAAAGCCCATGAGGTGGTCGATGGGCGTGTAGCGTGGGGGTGGGGGTGTAATCCCTTCCACAAGAAGATTTTGGTTTTTTTAAAGTCTCCAGACTGCATCTGGTGGCATTTCCTGCAGCTGTTTTGCCAAAAATAATGAATTCCAAGCCAAGTATTTAATTAAAATTATAACTGAATGTGGATCTGTACAATGTATAGTAGATTAGAATGTATTTATTGTTTTCATGCAATAAATATGAAATATACAAATTTAATTTTTACAATAATCGTCATCACTTCCGGTTGCGCTCTTCATGTCGGCAGGTTGCTGATTTCGTCGCTTCGTCAGGCTGCCTGAACTAAACTAAATATGTCGGTCACAACAAGGCGAGGAGGTGGAAGGGGTAAACATGTTGAGCTCTCAGTAACTTATGGGCAGAGTACAGTGGACAATTTTGTAAATAAACCCAAACAGCAGAAAAAAGTGACAAACCATACCACAAGGACTCTAAAGTCATGCCTGACAACATGGAGGACATGAAGTACTTTATTAACGAAGCCCTCGCAAAGCAGACAGCGGATATTACTGAATGTTTTGACAACATGCGAAAAGAAGTCGCTGAGATAAAGCAGACGACAGATGAAATTATTAAAGCTGTTGACTTAAACTTTACTGAAATTGAAAAGTGGAAAAAGGAAAACACTAATTTGAAAGTGGAGTTGGCCAAGGAATGACAAAGAAATGAACGTCATTCCTTGACTCAAGAACTGTACAGCCGAAAGATTAACCTGTTGATATATGGAATACCTTCCACTGATGACCCAGAAACTGCTGCAAGACACTTATTCAGTGCTACTGGAGTCAAACAAGCACACAACATGCTTCTTGTGAACTCGCTTCGACTCCCTTATCTCGGTACTGCCCCGACATGGCCATCAAAACCAACATTGACCAACCGGTTATTGTTAAGTTTGTGAAAATGACAGACAGAAACAAGGTGCTCACTACCAGCTACACTCATGGAGCCGTTCTGAGACAAAAAAGATGTCCATCCGAACCAACTTGCCTGTTACCCTAAAGAAGCACAGACGTAAGCTCGTGGTGAAGGGTAAATCGCTTCATGAGACGTAGTAAGTCCAGACAAGAATTATAGAGAGGGGGATTCAAGTGCTGTTGCAGTACAGGTATTCGAAGGACTCACAGTGGCAAGGAATTAAACTTGAGGAAATGTTCCCTAGATAGACTGTAACGGCCGATTCATGTTTTTGAAGTGAAATGCAGTTTTCAGTTATTCTGAGGGTTGTTTTTTTGCTCCCCCTACTGTGAACCAGCTGATACACGAGATGTGCTCTCAAAGTTGAGTTTGTGTTTGAAGCTTAGTAATTAATTCTTTATTGAGGACTCAACGTTCTATGTAACACAAGTAAAAGATAAGCGCTATTTCCTTAAAAATATGACTTTTTTGTTGTCAAATCATTTGTTTTGTTCATTTCTTTCATTGTTTTTGTGCTTTCCACTACAAAACAGTCATGGAAGATTCACTGTGTTTGTTGACACTGACAATGCTTAGAGCTTTAGATGTGGAAGAAGTTTCCACTATGACTTTACTTCAGGTTGTAAGCTGGAGATAATCTTCTTGACTTTTCACTTTTATCACTCAGGTTTACTAATAATGTTGTGACTGATATGGTATATATAGTCCAAGTACGAGCAGTCTGTGTGGGCAATGCCTTCCGGATGTGTTTCTCTTTTTACAGTGGTATGAAAAAAGTATCTGAACCTTTTGGAATTTCTCACATTTCTGCATAAAATCACCATCAAATGTGATCTGATCTTTGTCAAAATCACACAGATGAAAAAAACAGTGTCTGCTTTAACTAAAACCACACAAACATTTATAGGTTATCATATTTTAAAACCCTTAATTGTCGGGGTCTTGGTGATTTGAATAAGAGGAAAGACGTTTTTTAACTTTCTACAGTCCAAAAATTTCTCACACACTTTATTCATAAAGATGAAAAATACATTAGATCTATGTGGGGGGGGTCAGGATATTATTCTCAACTGCCACTGTAGCCAGGCCAGGGGCATTGCATTTCTTTTAAATAAAACAGAATATAAGATACAGTACATCAAGTCTTTAAACATGAATCTGGAAACGTTTTGTTAGTGAATATTACTTTGAATGGCTGCAGGATGTCTGTTGGTAAGGTCTATGGCCCAAGCTTAGACTCTCCAGACTTTTATAGAATGATATTATTTAAATTCAAGGAATTTACAAATTAGTCGTGTCTTTTAGGGGCGATTTTAATCTTATCCTTGATAAAGATAAGCATACAAGTGATTATAAGAATGTCAATAATTCTAAAGCAAGAGAGCAATTGTTGGAGCTTATAGGAGAACTTAATCTTATTGATATATGGGGAAATAGCAACCAAGGATTAAGACAATATACCTGGTGTCGTATTAAACCTGTAAAGAAAGCCAGATTAGATTTTTTTTTCTTATGTCAGATAATTTATGTAGAAACACGTATCAAGTTAAAATAAATCCAGGATACAGCACAGATCATTCATTGGTTAGTTTCAATTTTGAAATTGAAGAAGCTGCAAAAAGAAATACATATTGGAAATGTAATAATTCATTATTACAAGATCCTCAATATGTTGAAGAGATAAAGTCATAAATTCTGTAAAAAAGGAATATGCTGTCTCAGTTTATAATTTTGATAACCTTGATAGCATTCACGATACAGACATTGCCTTTTCAATTAATGATCATTTATTTCTAGAAACAACCCTGATGAAAATCAGGGACAAATCAATATCTTATTCCTCTTTTAAGAAAAAAAGAACTCAATAAAAGAGAACAGCTTACTTTGGACATAAAAAAGCTGGAGAAAAAACTATAAAGAAACCATTGTTGAAGAATTAGAGAGTAAAAAAACAAGAGTTACGACAATTGCGCAATAAAAAAAAGGAAGGGTTACTCGTAAGATCAACTGCAAAATGGATTAACGGAGGAGAGTGTATCAGTAAATATTTCTGCAACTGGAGTCTAGAAATTATATTAGCAAAAATATTAAAGAATTGGAATTGTGTAAAACTGCTACAAATTTTTACTAGAAGTTATATTCATCTAAGGAACATTTAGTTTCAGATATAGATTTTAACAGCCTGCTTATTGATCAAGATATTAGTAAGGTTGAAAATCCAGATATAATTGAAGGACTTATAACCAAAGATAAGCTGCTATGTGCACTAAAAAATAAAAAAATAAATTCCTCTGGATTGATATTGGAGATTTTCGATGAAGATCAATGAATCACAGTTTTGTATCCGGTAATTTATCCGTAACTCAGAAACAAGGAATTATTACTTGCATCCCAAAAGGAGATGAGCCAAAACGATTTATAAAAAATTGGCAACCTACCACACTGTTAGACTCTTCTTAGAAGCTTCTGTCATCAGTTATTGCGAATAGACTTAAGAGTGTTCTCCCAAATCTTGTCAGTGAAGAACAAACAGGCTTTATGTCGTGTATATATATATATATATATATATATATATATATATATATATATATATATATATATATATATATATATATATATGTATGTATATTGGAGAGAATATTCGCCTGATTTATGACTTGATTGTATACACAGAATCTAAACAAACACCCGGTATGCTACTACTAGTAGACTTTGTAAAAGCATTTGATTTTTTATCTTGGATCTTTATTTTTAAAATTTTAAAACTGTTTGGATTTGGTGACAGCATATTCAAATGGATTCCAATATTATACAAAGATATTAAGTCAAGTTTATTAATAAATGGAAGCATGTCACAATGGATATCAATTTACCGCGATTGTAGACAGAGCGATCCATTGTTCCCATGTATTTTTTTATGTGCAGAGGTTCTCTCAGCTCTTATTAAAAAAAAAACAAGGATTTTAAAGGGATAATGATAAATAACGTTGAATATTTGATTGCACAATATGCAGATGATACTGAGCTTATCTTGGATGGCTCTATGTTAAAGTAATTATACATATAAATTACCCCAGCTTGTGCCTGATAAGTTTTGCAATGTATTATTAAAGTTGAAACTGCTTGCTAAAACATGTTTTGCAGAAAGTCCCCCTATAGCAGAACTGATAAAGCGGAACGACGTAACAACAAAATGACTCAGCAACCACCGCAAGGCGGGAGACTGAATATTCTGTAGCTTGAAACATATTGATAAGAAATATTGCTGACTGATGTGTACCCCTCCCCTTAGAAGTCAGCATTGTTATGTAACCAGGAATCCCCTGAAAGAAATAAAAGAGGCTCTCGATCGAACTTGGGGCAGAACGACTAGAACATGTAACTGAACTGGTTTGGTCGCTCTCCTCGTATATGAGTACAAAAGAAATTAAACTCTTGTGTCTTTCTTCTTGTGTATATTTATTTTATTATGTCTGTGCTGATTTAGAACCTGACACTCTAGAAAATCCTTTGAAGCTATAATTAATACCTTAGATTTATATGCACACATTTCAGGTCTTAAAATCACACTGAGAACCAAGTAAGACTCATTATGACTCTTTTAGGGGAGTCCAGCAGCGGTGCCTAAAATGACTCCCATAAGTCTCCAGCTGACTCCCTTTATTTTTTGACTGACTCTCATAGGAGTCAGTTTGACTCTTTTTGAGTTCAAGTGGACTCTTTAAAGAGTCCATGTTACTTCCAAATTAGATGAAATTTGTTAGTGAATCTAGATAAATAAAATTAGCATTGAAGACACTATTGCTGGACTCCCCTATAAATATTTAATTACCTGAAAAGTAAAACAAAACTAAAACTTTTATTTAAAACAAAATGTATGAAACAATAACCAATAAAACATATTAAACAATTAAAATAAAACATATTGAACAATAATCAGTCTAAAATAACCCAATGTGCACAAAGGAACATTTTATCAAAACCACATAAAGCTATAAACTACTAGTAAACTTGAAGATATCAAGATATTATTATGAGTGTCTTATTTATTACTGGAGAATTAATGAATTAATGAATGCATTTGTGAATACATACACTGATACAAGTATGAAAAAAGCATTGGTCAGGGTCTTTGTCACACAAATGTCAACATTTTCTGCTATGATTTGGAAGCTCACTTCATCACTGTCCATTGAGGATCCATGCCATTCAATTCGTGTTTGCAGACCATTCTGTTCACCTCTCTCAACGAGGATTTCCCCAAGGTTCTCTTTTAAGTGGAATGGTAGGCCCATCAGTGTGATAGTGTGAGATCTCTGAAAATGATACAAGCATTTATAACAGAATATAAAGACAACTATTACATTACATCTATCGATTTTCATAATATTGGTGCTGTTCCATATTTTGTCCTTCATAATCCCAAATTTTGTTGCTATAGCACTTGCAATTAATCAGACACTAATCGAAATATAGTAAAGACTTACATTTCTTCTCAGAATCAAGTTTAACCGGAGGTTGCTTCTCTCATCTCCTTCACAACCATTGGCCGGGAGGCAATCTGGTGAGTTTCCCCACAAGCTGACTCGGGTTACTTTCATACACTGATGACTAATTGCATTCCATCAATCGAATGATTTCGTCTGTGATCTGAAAAACACATACACATCACAAACATAATCAATGGATTTTATGTCCTGCAAATAATAAAGTGTTAGGTCATGAAAAATATCCATCATACTAATCATAGATTAATTTTGACTTGTTTACACAGAATGTGTTTATTGCTAACAAAAGAGAGTCGATGTTTAGTAAAATCGTATGCCACTTACTGCATGCTCTTCAAAGAGGAGTGGGGACTTCTCTTTGACAACTTGTATTGGCTTTAGATCCTCGACAAGCATTCTTCTCCTGTTAGGAAACGTTCTGTCCATTATAGCTTTGACTTTGTGGTTGTGTCTTTTCGAATGATCGAGATATCTTTGCGTAAGCATCCACTTCGTATGTACTTCCACAGAAGCTTCATCCTCCGAATCTACATCCTCTGGAAGGATGATCTGCAGTCTTTTCCAGTTTCTCTTTTGGGCTTTTTCCTCTCTTGCAATTGATCCACTGAAGAGTCTCCTCTTTTCCTAGAATTTTTGAACTTGTTCTTGAGACGACGATGCCATAGTCTTCTTCTTCTTCTTTTCCTTTCGGCTTTTCCCTTCAGGGGTCGCCACAGCAAATGATCTGCCTCCATCTCTCCCAATCCTCTGCATCTTCTACTCTTACTCCAACGACCTTCATGTCCGCCTTCACCGCATCCATAAATCTTCTCTTTGGTCTTCCTCTGGGCCTTTTGCCTGGTAGTTCCAACCTCAGCATCCTACAACCAATATACTCACTATCCCTCCTCTGTACATGTCGAAACCATCTCAATCTAGCCTCTCTGACTTTGTCTCCAAAACATCTAGCATGTGCTGTCCCTCTGATGTACTCATTTCTGATCCTATCCATCCTCGTTACTCCCAAAGAGAACCTCAACATTTTCATCTCTGCTACCTTCAACTCTGACTCCTGTCTTTTCCCCAGGGCCACTGTCTCTAAACCATACAACATTGCTGGCCTAATCACCGTCTTGTACACTTTTCCCTTCATTCTTGCCGATACTCTCCTATCACACATCACACCGGACACTTTTCTCCATCCATTCCAACCTGCCTGCACACGCTTCTTCACCTCTTTTCCACACTCTCCATTGCTCTGGATTGTTGAGCCTAAGTACTTAAAATCCTCCACCTTCCTTATCTCTGCCCCCTGTAACCTCAAAGTTCCTCTTGGGTCCTTGTCGTTCACACACATGTATTCTGTCTTACTAAGACTAACCTTCAATCCCCTCCTTTCCAGGGCATACCTCCACCTCTCTAGATTTTCCTCCACTTGGTCTGTGCTCTCACTACAGATCACGATGTCATCTGCAAACATCAGAGTCCATGGAGATTCTTGTCTAACCTCGTCTGTTAGCCTGTCCATCACCATAGCAAACAAGAAGGGGCTGAGAGCTGACCCTTGATGCAGTCCCACCTCCACCTTGAACTCTTCTGTCACACCGACAGCACACCTCACCACTGTCTTACATCTCTCATACATGTCCTGCACCACTCTAACATACTTCTCTGTCACTCCAGACTTCTTCATGCAATACCACAGTTCTTCTCTCGGCACCTTGTCATATGCTTTCTCCAGATCCACAAAGGCACAATGCAGCTCCTTCTGCCCTTCTCTGTACTTCTCTATTAACATCCTCAAAGCAAACACTGCATCTGTGGTGCTCTTTCTTGGCATGAAACCAAACTGTTGTTCACAAATTCTGACCTCTGCCCTTAGTCTTGCTTCCACTATTCTTTCCCATAGCTTCATTGTATGGCTCATCAACTTTATCCCTCTGTAGTTGCCACAAGTCTGTACATCTCCCTTGTTCTTAAAAATGGGCACAAGCACATTTCTCCTCCATTCCTCTGGCATCTGCTCACTTTCTGAGACCTTGTTGAATATTCTTGTCAGAAAATCTACTGCTACCTCCCCTAGACACTTCCATACCTCAACTGGTATGTCATCAGGGCCAACTGCCTTTCCACTCTTCATCCTCTTCAATGCCCTCCTCACTTCTCCCTTACTAATCTTTGCAACTTCCTGCTCCTCAACAGTCACCTCTTCTACTCTTTTTTTCTCTCTCATTTTCCTCATTCATCAGCTCTTCAAAGTACTCTTTCCATCTTCCCAGCACACTTCTGTCATCAGTCAATACATTTCCCTCTCTGTCCTTTATCAATCTAACTTGCTGCACGTCTTTCCCATCTCTATTTCTCTGCTGTGCTAACCTGTATAAATCATTTTCTCCCTCCTTACTGTCCAGCCTATCATACAAGTCATCATACGCCCTCTGTTTGGCCTTTGACACTGCTACCTTCACCTTACGCTGTGCCTGGCTAACCTCTTCTTTTGTACACACTCCTGCACTTCCTCATTCCACCACCAAGTTTCCTTATCTACTTGTCACCTGGTCTCCTGAACACACAGTATGTCCACCTTCCTCCTCTGCATCATGTCAGCCAGCTCCCTAGTTCCAACATTCAAAGTCCCTACTCTCAGTCCTAGGCTCACGCTTTTCCTCTTCTCGCTCTGCCTACGGACACGCCTCCAGCCTCTCCTTCTTCGACGTCTTCGACTACGACGATGCCATAGTAACTGTGAAAAAAGTAATTCACAAATTTTCAGTAAACTTTAAGCCATTTTGTATCTTCTCATTTTAAAATGACCAATGATTCAAAGATCACAAATTAAAATCATCATACTGTAAATGAACAGGAGCGAATAATGTACATCCTTACCCGAGCATCTGCAGAAGTCCATCATTTAAATGAGGATATTGTTGAAGAACTGAAGACGCTAGCGCATCATATTCACCATATGTAAGATAGCTGCAATTTCAAAGTACAACTAATGAAATTACTAATGTAATTCCCATGTTGCCACAATACTTCATCAAATGTAACAGAAAATTAAGAGATTATTTCTGTATACAATACCAGTAATATGGCTTTAATACACTTAATTATACTTACAATGTTCCATAATTTGATGTTCGCAAGGAGTGCCTTTGGAAAGACTGAATTGGGTAGCTTGGGACAGAAGATGAGACTTAAGAGTAAACTTAAGGAGGTCCATACTTCTTGACTTTTAATTCAGGCTGGGTCCTGGCGGTATACTGCTGCTGGTTTCCGTTGAACTGAAGAACATGAAACATTCGGTCGTTTTTGAACAAGTAGTTTCTTTGTTGGTTGCAAGCAAATTTGACATATCTTAAGGAATACATGCATGGTAAATATCAATAGAAGAAAGATATGCCGTTAATTCTCTTAATACATTTTATATCTATATATGACATATTAGTTTGATAAGATAAGATAAGATAAGATACAGCTTTATTAATCTCACAATGGAGAAATTCACTGTTACAGGCTCTTGAGGTACCATCAGTAGGGGGTGCAAAAATAGATACAAATACAAACATACACACGTACATATATATTATATAAGTAAATAAATAAGTAGATACATAAATAGTATAAATTAATAAACAATAAAAGAAAAGAAAAGAATGGAGCAACTTTATAGACTGGAAAAGAAAAGAATGGAGCAACTTTATAGACTTGAAATATAGTGGTACCTGTTTATGAAATTAATCCGTTCCAGCACCTTTTTCGTAACCTGCATTTTTTTGTAAATTGAACTGCATTTTACATGTAAAGCGCGTGATTCGTTCCAAGGCCCCCAATACTATCCCATAAACCCTTTAGGGTTGCGACAGGAAGGGCATCCGGCGTAAAACTTCTGCCACATTTAAAAATGCAAATGATCAAAACAAAATTCATACCGGATCGGTCGAGGCCCGGGTTAACAACGACCGCCATCAGTGCTGTCAATCAACAGGGTGCTGATGGAAATTGGACTACTGGTGGTCGAAGACGTCAAAGAAGGAGAGGCGGGAGGCGTGTCCGTAGGCAGAGAGAGAAGAGGAAATGTGTGAGCCTAGGACTGAGAGTAGGGACTTTGAATGTTGGAACTATGCAAGGAAAAGATAGGGAGCTGGCTGACATGATGCAGAGGAGAAAGGTGGACATACTGTGTGTTCAGGAGACCAGGTGGAAGGGTAGCAAGGCTAGAAGCTTAGGAGCAGGGTTTAAGATGTTTTATAATGGTGTGGATGGGAAGAGAAATGGAGTAGGAGTCATCTTGAAGGAGGGGTTTGTCAGGAATGTTCTAGAAGTGAAAAGAGTGTCAGACAGAGTGATGAGTCTCAAGTTAGAAATTGAAGGTGTGATGGTCAATATTGTTAGTGCTTATGCCCCACAGGCAGGATGTAAGCTAGAAGAGAAGGAGAGATTCTGGAGTGAGTTAGATGAAGTGATGCAGAGTACCCCCAGAGGTGAAAGAGTGGTCATTGGAGCAGACGTCAATGGACATGTTGGTGCAGGCAACAGAGGGGACGAGGAAGTGATGGGCAGGTTTGGTATCCAGGACAGGAACACAGAAGGACAGATGTTGATCGATTTTGCAAAAAGGATGGAAATGGCTGTGGTGAATACTTTCTTCCAGAAGAAACAGGAGCATAGGGTGACTTATGAAAGCGGAGGTACGAGCACACAGGTAGACCACATCTTGTGTAGGCGATGTAATTTGAAGGAAGTCAGTGACTGCAAAGTAGTAGTGGGTGTGAGTGTTGCCAAACAGCATAGGATGGTGGTGTGCAGGATGATGCTGATGGTGAGAAAGGTGAAAAAGGCAAAGGCAGAGCAGAAGACAAAGTGGTGGAAGCTGAAAAAGGAAGAGTGTCGTGTTTTCTTCAAGGAGGAGTTGAGACAGGCTTTGGGTAGTCAGGAAGTGCTTCCAGATGACTGGACAACCACAGCCAATGTGATCAGGGAGACTGGTAGGAGAGTACTTGGTTTGTCCTCTGGAAGGAAAGTAGATAAGGAAACTTGGTGGTGGAATGAGGAAGTGCAGGAGTGTGTACAAAAGAAGAGGTTAGCCAAGAAGAAGTGGGACACAGAGAGGACCGAAGAGAGTAAAAAAAGGTAGCAGTGTCAAAGGCCAAACAGAGGGCGTATGATGACTTGTATGATAGGTTGAACAGTAAGGAGGGAGAAAATGATTTATACAGATTAGCACAGCAGAGAAATAGAGATGGGAAAGACGTGCAGCAAGTTAGAGTGATAAAGGACAGAGAGGGAAATGTATTGACTGATGACAGAAGTGTGCTGGGAAGATGGAAAGAGTACTTTGAAGAGCTGATGAATGAGGAAAATGAGAGAGAAAAAGAGTAGAAGGGTGACCGTTGAGGACCAGGAAGTAGCAAAGATTAGTAAGGGAGAAGTGAGGAGGGCATTGAAGAGGATGAAGAGTGGAAAGGCAGTTGGCCCTGATGACATACCAGTTGAGGTATGGAAGTGTCTAGGGGAGGTAGCAGTAGATTTTCTGACAAGAATATTCAACAAGGTCTTAGAAAGTGAGCAGATGCCAGAGGAATGGAGGAGAAATGTGCTTGTGCCCATTTTTAAGAACAAGGGAGATGTACATAGTTGTAGCAACTACAGAGGGATAAAGTTGATGAACCATACAATGAAGCTATGGGAAAGAATAGTGGAAGCTAGACTAAGGGCAGAGGTCAGCATTTGTGAACAACAGTTTGGTTTCATGCCAAGAAAGAGCACCACAGATGCAGTGTTTGCTTTGAGGATGTTAATAGAGAAGTATAGAGAAGGTCAGAAGGAGCTGCATTGTGCCTTTGTGGATCTGGAGAAACCATATGACAGGGTGCCGAGAGAAGAAGTGGTATTGTATGAGGAAGTCTGGAGTGACAGAGAAGTATGTTAGAGTGGTTCAGGACATGTACGAGAGATGTAAGACAGTGGTGAGGTGTGCTGTCGGTGTGACAGAAGAGTTCAAGGTGGAGGTGGGACTGCATCAAGGGTCAGCTCTGAGCCCCTTCTTGTTTGCTATGGTGATGGACAGGCTAACATACGAGGTGAGACAAGAATCTCCATGGACTATGATGTTTGCAGATGACATCGTGATCTGTAGTGAGAGCAGAGAACAAGTGGAGGAAAATCTAGAGAGGTGGAGGTATGCCCTGGAAAGGAGGGGATTGAAGGTTAGTCTCAGTAAGACGGAATACATGTGTGTGAACGACAAGGACCCAAGAGGAACTTTGAGGTTACAGGGGGCAGAGATAAAGAAGGTGGAGGATTTTAAGTACTTAGGCTCAACAATCCAGAGCAATGGAGAGTGTGGAAAAGAGGTGAAGAAGCGCATGCAGGCAGGTTGGAATGGATGGAGAAAAGTGTCCAGTGTGATGTGTGATAGGAGAGTATCGGCAAGAATGAAGGGAAAAGTGTACAAGACGGTGATGAGGCCAGCAATGTTGTATGGTTTAGAGACAGTGGCCATGGGGAAAAGACAGGAGGCAGAGTTGGAGGTAGCAGAGATGAAAATGTTGAGGTTCTCTTTGGGAGTAACGAGGATGGATAGGATCAGAAACGAGTACATCAGAGGGACAGCACATGTTACATGTTTTGGAGACAAAGTCAGAGAGGCTAGATTGAGATGGTTTGGACATGTACAGAGGAGGGATAGTGAGTATATTGGAAGTAGGATGCTGAGGTTGGAACTACCAGGCAATAGGCCCAGAGGAAGAACAAAGAGAAGATTTATGGATGTGGTGAAGGCGGACATGAAGGTCATTGGAGTAAGAGTAGAAGATGCAGAGGATTGGGAGAGATGGAGGCAGATCATTTGCTGTGGCAACCCCTGAAGGGAACAGCCGAAAGGAAAAGAAGAAGAAGAAGACCTTTTAAGACCTCCTTCTGCTTCAATATCGTACTGATAAGATAAGAAAAAGCATGGCTGGAAAAGACCTGGTAGCTGCCTATATTAAAGCAGTCTAAAGGTTTTAACGAACCCAGTGGACTGTTCAGAAGGGGTGGGAGATTTGACAAGCCCCTCCCTCCCTCCCAATATGATGAATATCCCAGCGAGGTGGGATGTTGGGAGATAGCCAATAAAAGGGAGCTGCGTCACCAATGGGAGGCCAGTGGGGCGGGATGTTGGGAGATAGGCAATGGAAGGTAGCTGCGTCATCCTTCCTAGCCAATGGGAGGCCAGCGGGGCGGGATGTTTGGACGTTACTGATGGGAGAGCAGCTCATGCATTGTTTGAATGGCTCGTTTTAATGTTTGAATGGTGCATTTTAATGTTTGAATGGACCTCTTAATGTTCAAGATGGCACTTTCATAATGTAAACTTGTTTTGTATCCAGAGACAAAAATTTTAGGAAAATGCATTTCGTAACCTGCAGTTTTCGTTTGGTGAGACTTTCGTAAAGTGAGGTACCACTGTACCACAATGTTTTTGCTTCTTACCGCTGGGTGTTCATAGGAGAACTAGACGTGGACGGAGTTGGCGCTTGTTCGCCCTCCCGATTCATATTTTCTTGCAAGATGTTCTAACTAGAGACATCACCCAACATTTCATTCTTCATGGCCGACTCATTCTTCATGGCACTTGTTGGGTATTTCAAGCAGCAGTAATTTGCTGTCTGGAGGAATATCTTCCAGTTCTCCATCTATATATTCTTCCCATTTTGAGTTGTAATATTGGAGTGTGTAATCTTTTCTCTTTATATTGATTTTTTTCACAACAGTGGACCAGAATTTATCCTTATCCACAATAGACATGATTTTTTTTGGACTGGCCAAGTGTTACCAAAACCTGCATGGTTCCTGCCAGACATATTCTAACGGCTTTGCAGTCAGACAACAGCATTTAGTAAATATGATTTTACAAAACGAAGTATTAAGGTCACATTAGTTTGTATCAAGATGGTATTTAAGGGAAACATATTCTTGAGGACAAAGTTATTGTCAAAGAAATTAATATTGAGCTGTTTATCAAAATCTCACTGGGTAAATTTTGAATCTTTTTTACATTCTTACACATTTGGGAATGTAAAACACAGACAAATTAAAAAGGAAATATTGAAAAACAAATTAACAAATAATTATATATTAATATGTGTATGACACATTTGAAATTCTTGCTAAATTGAACTTACAAAGCAAGTTGCTTGTTGTTGTCCGACTGCTCTGAGGTGAGGTTCTATTCAAAATGGCAATTTATGTCCAAGTGGATTATAAGTGAATTCTCCTCCCCTCCTACCCTCACTGTTTTTTCTACAAATACTGTACACAGCAAAACGTTAAAGAGTGAACCGATTCCTCGCACGCAATCTCACTTGATCTCACCAAATTCCCGGATGTCGAAGAGACTTACAACCAAACTTAAACTTATAAGTAAGTCTCATTTAATTTTAAAATTAACCGGCGGTTTAGCTCAGTTGGTAGAGTGTCCGATTTATCCTCTGGAAAGTCCGAGTTCAAATCTGGTTGTGTCATACCATAAGATGTTAAAATTTGGCAGCTGTTGCTTCCTGCTTAGAATGAAATGGGTGCCCAGAGTGTAAAGCAAATTTCAATGTATGTAATGTACTTTGTTGCTTGTTTAACACCGATATTGTATTACCCGTGACTGGAGTCAGTCTGGAAGACTGGGAGTCACTGTGACTCTTGAGAGTGTGAAACCCCAGACTCCCAAATGACTCTTCATTGGCTCTCAATTATGATAAATCAGAAGCAGTTTGGATAGGAAGTTACAGATATAGCAACATTAAGTTCAGACCAGATTTAAATCTGCGCTGGAATCCTGAGAGCTTTAGAATTCTTGGCATAATGTTCTCAGTTGATGTGAATAAGATTATAAAACTCAATTATGAAAGTAAAATCTATGAAATTGAAGAATCATCAAAAGATGGATGAAAAAAGTCTTTGCTCATTTTAAAATAAAATTTTCTTTTTCTCAATCTTCCAAATCCCCCAGTGTAGCTAACTGGGTTATCAAAGGCGGGCCATGTCTCCCACTGTCAATGGTGAGAGGCATGTAAAAGAACCATTGCTGACTTTTGTAAAGAGTAGGCTGCAAAGCCGTTGCCGTGTTTCCGCCCTGTGAGCTGTCTAGGGTGTACTCTGCCCTGGCCTGAAGTTGGCTGGGATGGGCACCAGCCTCCCCGTGACCCAAATTAGGATTAAGCAGTTACAGAAAATGAACTGAACTGAACAATCTTCCAAACCCTTCAATAGACTTTTGCAATAAGTTGAAGACCATTCTTTTTAAATTCCTTTGGGATAATTAGCCCGACGAAATAAAACGGACAGTAGCTTGTAAATCGGTTGCTGATGGAGGACTTAGAATCGTAGATATATTTAAGTATGTAGATGCTTTGAAAATAACATGGATAAGGAAACTACTTTGTGCTGAATGTGTAAGGAAGTGGAACGCCTTTTTATTGAAGCCTGTCCACAATATGTAAATCTTAACTTTTGGCAATGAATATCCTCACATTCCCCCTGATTCTTTACAAAATAGTTCCTGGAAAGATACGATTAATGCTTTTGCAAAGTATAGTGACAGTACCAAGCAAAATACTTGTGATGATTTTCTTTAGGAACCAATCCTGTACAACAGAAATATAACCATTGATGGTAGAACCTTAAGAAGTAAAAAGCTTTTAGAACATGGCATTTTGAATATTTTTTGCCTGCTTAATGATACAGGGGATTTTTTTTTTTTATCATTTGACCAGTTTTGTCATGTTTTCTTTAAGATGAACTTCTTAGAGTTTCATGGAATTCTTAAAGCAGTGGGTAAATACTGTGAAAACCTTGGTATTAAAAAACATGCCAATGTGTCTCTAGATAAGATGTGTTTATGTATTAAGAATCTTTTGTCATGTTAAAGAGGATCAAAACACGATTACTTCCAATTAACAGATAATAATGAATAATTAAAAGTTATTGAGAAATGGGAATATGATATTCTAACAAATATAAATTGGATTAAGGTTTTTAATGAAACCTTTTAAAACATTAGATCCCAAACTAAGATGGCTGCAGTTCAGCAGTTCAGACTCCTTCACAGAATTCTACCTGTAAACACCTATCTGATTAAAATGAATATACAGGGGTGGACAAAATAATGGAAACCTAACATTTTGGCATCATAATCTTTGAACAAAATTTAAACAGTTAAAACTTGGCATATGTTTTTTTTGTATAATAATTTTGTTATTTGATATGTTGATGTAAAATGAATGTTTTTTTTCCCTTTTTCAGATATTGAAAGCATTAATCATACCCCATAATGGCCGACCTCTTAGATTTTAAAAGAAGCCAAATTGTTGGTGCTCGTATGGTCGGCCATAGTGTAAGAAAACTGCCCAAATCTTCGGTGTGTCAAGAGGTACTGTCTCAAAAGTAATGACTGCCTTTGAAAGAGAGGGAAAAAACATCCTTAGCAAAGCACAAGTCCGCCATCATCTCTAAAAGAGTTGGAGGGGATTCTAACTGAAGAATGGTTTCAAATTCCTTTGGGAACAATTCACAAGTTGTATGAATCAATACATATGCCTAGTTTTGATTGTTTAAATTATGTTCAAAGATTATGATGCCAAAATGTTAGGTTTTTGTTAGGTTCCTTATTTTGTCCACCCCCTGTAGTTGAAAGTGACTTGTGTACTTTCTGTGGTACAGAGCCTGAATCAATAGTTCACCTTTTTTGGACTTGCAGGGAAACTAAAACATTTTGGCAGAGTTTTTCTCATTGGCTTGAAATGAAATGTACACACCCGGGTAATATATATCTACAGTATCATTTGATCCTTTTTGGGTGTTCACCTTCTTTCCACACTGATGATACTGATTTGACTTAATACTTTTATTTGTCAAATATTACATTTATAAATGCAAACTGCAGAAGGCTAAGCCATCTTTAATGTTTCAAAAAAGAATTAAAGTATTATTACTATGTAGAGAAAGTAAGATATTATAATAAATCAAAGCTTAGTGAATTTGAAAATGGGCACTTTATATCCAACCTTTGGATGATTAATATTTATCTTTTTTTAAAAATAATTAATAATTGTAATAGATCACATGGGAATGAATAGGTGAGTGAATGATTTGTTTACTTAGTTTTTTTTTTTTTTTTTTACAAATGTCACAAAACTGATGTCTTGACATTGTATGTTAACTTTACAGGAATAAAATCATCTGCTGTTCCCTTCAGGGGTCGCCACAGCGAATCATCTGCCTCCATCTCGCCCTATCCTCTGCATCTTATTCTCTTACACCAACTGCCTTCATGTCCTCCTTCACCACGTCCAGGAATCATCTCTTTGGTCTTCCTCGAGGCCTTCTGCCTGGTAGTTCCAACCTCAGCATCCTACTACCAATATACTCACTATCCCTCCTCTGTACATGTCCGAACCATCTCAATCTAGCCTCTCTGACTTTGTCTCCAAAACATCTTACATGTGCTGTCCCTCTGATGTGATCATTCCTGATCCTATCCACCATTGTTACGCCAAAAGAGAACCTCAACATTTTCATCTCTGCTACCTCCAGCTCTGCCTCCTGTCTTTTCCCCAGGGCCACTGTCTCTAAACCATACAACATCGCTGGCCTCAACACCGTCTTGTACACTTTTCCTTTCATTTTTGCCGATACCTTCCTATCACATATCACACCAGACACTTTTCTCCAACCATTCCAACCTGCCTGCACATGCTTCTTCACCTCTTTTCCACACTCTCCATTGCTCTGGATTGTTGAGCCCAAGTACTTAAAATCCTCCACCTTCCTTATCTCTGCTCCCTGTAACCTCACCGTTCCTGTTGGGTCCTTGGCATTCATACAGATGTATTCTGTCTTACTGAGGCTAACCTTCATTCCCCTCCTTTCCAGGGCATACCTCCACCTCTATAGATTTTCCTGCACTTGTTCTCTGCTCTCACTACAGATCACAATGTCATCTGCAAACATCATAGTCCATGGAGATTCTTGTCTCACCTCGTATGTTAGCCTGGACCACTCTAACATACTTCTCTGCCACTCCAGACTTCCTCATGCAATACCACAGTTCCTCTGTCAGCACCCTGTCATATGCTTTCTCCAGATCCACAAAGGCACAATGCAGCTCCTTCTGACCTTCTCTGTACTTCTCTATTAACATCCTCAAAGCAAACATTGCATCTGTGGTGCTCTTTCTTGGCATGAAACCAAACTGTTGTTCACAAATGCTGACCTCTGCCCTTAGTCTAGCTTCCACTATTCTTTCCCATAACTTCATCATATGGCTCATCAACTTTATCCCTCTGTAGTTGCCACAACTCTGCATGTCTCCCTTGTTCTTAAAAATAGGCACCAGCACACTTCTCCTCCATTCCTCTGGCATTGTCTCAGTCTTTAAAACCCTGTTGAATGTTCTTGTCAGGAAATCTACTGCTACCTCTCCTAGACACTTCCATACCTCCACCGGTATGTCATCAGGACCAACTGCCTATCCATTCTTCATCCTCTTCAATGCCCTCCTCACTTCACCCTTATTAAGCTTTGCTACTTCCTGGTCCTCAACAGTCACCTCTTCTACTCTTCTACTCTTCTACCTCTTCTACTCTCTCATTTTCCTCATTCATCAGCTCTTCAAAGTACTCTTTCCATCTTCCCAGCACACTTCTTTCATCAGTCAATACATTTCCCTCACTGTCCTTACTCATCAGTCAATACATTTCCCTCACCTACTCACTCCAACTTGCTGCACATCCTTCCCATCTCTACTTCTCTGCTGTGCCAACCTGTATAAATCATTTTCTCCCTCTTTACTTTCCAACTGAGCATACAAGTCATCATACGCCCTCTGTTTGGCCTTTGACACTGCTACATTCGCCTTACGCTGTGTCTCCCTATACTCATGTTTACTCTCTTCGGTCCTCTCAATGTCACACTTCTTAGCTAACCTCTTCCTTTGTACACACTCCTGCACTTCCTCATTCCACCACCAAGTCTCCTTATCTACTCTCCTTCCAGATGACACACCAAGTATTCTACCTGTCTCCCTGATCACATTAGCTGTAGTTGTCCACTCATCTGGAAGCACTTCCTGACCACCCAAAGCCATTTTCAACTCTTCCTTGAAGACAACATGACACTCTTCCTTTTTCAGCTTCCACCACTTTTTCTTCTGCTCTGCTTTTGCCTTCTTCACCTTCCTCACCATCAGAGTCATCCTACACACCACCATACTATGCTGTTTGGCAACACTCTCACCCGCTACTACTTTGTCACTGACTTCCTTCAAACTACATCGCCTACACAGGATGTAGTTTACCTGTGTGCTCCTACCTCTGCTTTTATAAGTCACTCTATGCTCCTCTCTCTTCTGGAAGAAACTATTTACCACAGCCATTTCCATCCTTTTTGCAAAATCAATCAAAATCTGTCCTTCTACGTTCCTGTCCTGGATACCAAACCTGCCCATCACTTCCTCGTCCCCTCTGTTTCCTGCACCAACATGTCCATTGAAGTCTTCCCCAATGACTACTCTTTCATATTTGGGGGTATTCTGCATCACTTCCTCTAACTAACTCCAGAATCTCTCCTTCTCTTCTAGTTCACATCCTGCCTGTGGGGCATAAGCACTAACAACATTGAACATCATGCCTTCAATTTCTAACTTGAGACTCATCACTCTGTCTGACACTCTTTTCACTTCTAGAACATTCCTGACAAACTCCTCTTTCAAGATGACTCCTACTCCATTTCTCTTCCCATCCACACCATGAAAAAACAGCTTAAACCTGCTCCTATGCTTCTAGCCTTGTTACCTTTCCACCTGGTCTCCTGAACACACAGTATGTCCACCTTCCTCCTCTGCATCATGTCAGCCAGCTCTAGACCTTTTCCTGTCATAGTTCCAACATTCAAAGTCCCTACTTTTAGTCTTAGACTCCTGCCTTTCCTCTTCTCTCTCTGCCGACGGACACACCTCCCGCCTCTCCTTCTTCGACGTCTTCGACCAACAGTAGTCCAATTTCCACCAGCACCCTGTTGGTTAACAGCACTGATGGTGGTCGTTGTTAACTCGGGCCTCGACCGATCCGGTATGAATGTTTTTGATGTGACTCGCATGTTTTATTTGGCATTTGTTTTACGCCGGATGCCCTTCCTGACACAACCCTCTGCATTTATCCGGGTTTGCGACCGGCGTGAGGGAGAGACACTGGCTTGTGCCCTTCCCTCACGGGTGCATTTTTACAGAAATAAAATAAATAAATAAATAACTTAAAAAAAAAAAAATACAATAACACTAACATGTCAATTAAAAAAAAAAAAAATCAAGATTTTTTTTTTTCATTCAAGATTTTTTTCAGTCTTTACACATTCCTTCTTCATTTCCTTTCGGCTGTTCCATTCAGGTGTCGCCACAGCGAATCATCTGCCTCTATCTCACCCTATCCGCTGCATCTTCTTCTTTTACACCAACTGCCTTCATGTCTTCCTTCACCACGTCCATGAATCTTCTCTTTGGTCTTCCTCTAGGCCTTCCGTCTGGTAGTTCCAACCTCAGCATCCTACTACCAATATAATCACTATCCCTCCTCTGTACATGTCCAAACCATCTCAATCTAGCCTCTCTGACTTTGTCTCCAAAACCTCATACAAGAACAGTCCCTCTGATAGACAGATAGATAGATAGATAGATAGATAGATAGATAGATAGATAGATAGATAGATAGATAGATAGATAGATAGAGCTTTATTAATCTCACAATGGAGAAATTCACTGTTACAGGCTCTTGGGGTACCATCAGTAGGGGGTGCAAAATAGAGACATATACAATAATACATATATCCATCCATACATACATACATACATACACACATACATGTATATTATACAAGTAAATAAATAGATACATAAATAGTATAAAGTAATGTACAATAAAAAAGAAAAGAACAACTTTGTAGACTGGCCGACTAGTCCTTCTCAAAAAATTAGCATATTGTGATAAAGCTCATTATTTTCCGTAATGTACTGATAAACATTAGACTTTCATATATTTTAGATTTATTGCACCCCAACTGAAATATTTCAGGTCATTTATTGTTTTAAAACTGATGATTTTGGCATACAGCTCATGAAAACCCAAAATTACTATCTCAAAAAATTAGCATATCATGAAAAGGTACTCTAAACAAGCTATTAGCCTAATCATCTGAATCAACCAATTAACTCTCAACACCTGCAAAAGATTCCTAAAAACTCCCAGCCTGGTTCATTACTCAAAACCGCAATCATGGGTAAGACTGCCGACCTGACTGCTGTCCAGAAGGACCATTGACACCCTCAAGCAAGAGGGTAAGACACAGAAAGAAATCTCTGAGCAAATAGGCTGTTCCCAGAGTGCTGTGTCAAGGCACCTCAGTGGGACGTCTGTGGGAAGGAAAAAGTGTGGCAGAAAACGCTGCACAACCAGAACAGGTGACCGGACACTGAGGAAGATTGTGGAGAAGGGCCGATTCCAGACCTTGGGGGACCTGTGGAAGCAGTGGACTGGGTTACAGATGCCACATTCCCCAGGTCAAGCCACTTTTGAACCAGAAACAGCGGCAGAAGCGCCTGACCTGGGCCACAGAGAAGCTGCACTGGACTGTTGCTCAGTGGTCCAAAGAAACTTTTTTCGGATGAAAGCAAATTTTGCATGTCATTCGGAAATCAAGGTGCCAGAGTCTGGAGGAAGACTGGGGAGAAGGAAATGACAAAATGCCTGACGTCCAGTGTCAAGTAGCCACAGTCAGTGATGGTCTGAGGTGCCATGTCAGCTGCTGGTGTTGGTCCACTGTGTTTGATCAAGGGTGCTCAATTGGCCTGCCAACTCTCCTGACCTGAACCCCATAGAGAATCTGTGGGATATTGTGAAGAGAAAGTTGAGACACACCAGACCCAACACTGTGGATGAGCTTAAGGCTGCTATCGAAGCATCCTGGGCCTCCATAACACCGAAGCAGTGCCACAGACTGATTGCCTCCATGCCACGCCGCATTGAAGCTGTCATTTCTGCAAAAGGATTCCCAGCCAAGTATTGAGTGCATAACTGTACATAATTATTTTAAAGTTGACTTTTTTTGTATTAAAAACACTTTTTTTATTGGTTGAATGAAATATGCTAATTTTTAGAGATTGGGATTTTTGGTTTTCATGAGCTGGATGCCAAAATCATCAGTATTCAAACAATTAAAAGACCTGAAATATTTCAGTTGGGATGCAATGAATCTAAAATATATGAATGAACTAATGTTTATCAGTACATGACAGAAAATAATGAACTTTATCACAATATGCTATTTTTTTTAGAAGGACTAGTATATTCAAGTGTACATATATCTGAGGGCAGAGTCGATGGGTTGATAAGGTTCAGTCAGTGGGGTAGATGTGGTTGATTAAAGTGGACGGGTTTTTATTGCACATAACCGGTTTTTTCACAGACAGTTACAAAGTGGCGTTGTACAGTCTGATAGCGGTGGGAATGAAGGACCTGCGGTAGCGCTCCTTCCTACACTGAGGATGTCTCAGTCGTCCACTGAAGGAGCTGCTCAGCTCCTCTACAGTCTGGTGCAGTGGGTGAGAGCTGTTGTCCATGATGGATGTGAGCTTTGCTCCCATCCTCGTCTCACCCACCACCTCCACATAGTCCAGTGGGCAGCCTAGGACAGCGCTGGCCTTCCTGACCAGATTGTTCAGTCTCTTTCTGTCCTGCTCTGTGCTGCCCAGGGACCAGCAGATGGCAGCGTAGAGGATTGCATGATGAATTCA
Source organism: Plotosus lineatus (assembly GCA_024760905.1). NCBI lineage: Eukaryota > Metazoa > Chordata > Actinopteri > Siluriformes > Plotosidae > Plotosus > Plotosus lineatus. Next base: position 9,843,095 of record CM045742.1, on the reverse strand, counting down.
TTCCTGATCCTATCCATCCTTGTTACTTGTAAACTCATATTACATCCTCAACATTACATCTCTGCTACCTCCAGCTCTGCCTCCTGTCTATTCCCCAAGGCCATTGTTTCTAAACCATACAACATCGCTGACCTCAACACCATCTTGTACACTTTTCCTTTCATTCTTGCCGATACCTTCCTATCACACATCACACCGGACACTTTTCTCCAACTATTCCAAACCACTTGCAGATGCTTCTTCACCTCTTTTCCACACTCTCCATTGCTCTGCATTGTTGAGCCTAAGTACTGAAGATCATCCACTTTCTTTATCTCTGCTCTCTGTAACCTCACCATTCCTCTTGGGGCCTTGTCGTTCACACACATGTATTCTGTTTTACTGAGGCTATCCTTCATTCCTTTCCTTTTCAGGACATACCTCCACCTCTCGAGATTTTCCTGCACTTGTTCTCTGCTCTCACTACAGATCACAATGTCATCTGCAAACATCATGGTCCATGGAGATTCTTGTCTAACCTCGTCTGTCAGCCTGTCCATCACCATAGCAAACAAGAAGGGGCTCAGAGCAGACCCTTGATGCAGTCCCACCTCCACCTTGAACTCTTCTGTCACACCGACAGCACACCTCAGCACTGTCTTATATCTCTCATACATGTCCTGCACCACTCTAACATACTTCTCTGCCACTCCAGACTTCCTCATGCAATACCACAGTTCCTTTCTTGGCACCCTGTCATATGCTTTCTCCAGATCCACAAAGGCACAATGCAGCTCCGTCTGACCTTCTCTGTACTTCTCTATTAACATCCTCAAGGCAAACACTGCATCTGTGGTGCTCTTTCTTGGCATGAAACCAAACTGTTGTTCACAAATGCTGACCTCTGCCCCTAGTCTAGCTTCCACTATTTTCCTCCCATAGCTTCATCGTATGGCTCATCAACTTTATCCCTCTGTAGTTGCCATAACTCTGCAGTCTCCCTTGTTCTTAAAAATGGCCACCATCACACTTCTCCTCCATTCATCTGGCATCATCTCACTCTCTAAGTATGTTATTGTGAGAAAATCTACTGCTACCTCTCCTAGACACTTCTATACCTCCACCACTATGTCATCAGGACCAACTGCCTATCCATTCTTCATCCTCTTCAATGCCCTCCTCACTTCACCTTTACTAATCTTTGCTACTTCCTGGTCCTCAACAGTCACCTCTTCTACTCTTTTTTTCTCTCTCATTTTCCTCATTCATCAGCTCTTCAAAGGACTCTTTCCATCTTCCCAGCACACTTCTGTCATCAGTCAATACATTTCCCTCTCTGTCCTTAATCACGCCAACTTGCTGCACGTCTTTCCCATCTCTATTTCTCTGCTGTGCCAACCTGTATAAATAATTTTCACCCTCTTTACTTTCCAACCGAGCATACAAGTCATCATACGCGCTCTATTTGGCCTTTGACACCGCTACCTTCGCCTTACGCTGTGTCTCCCTGTACTCCTGTTTACTCTCTTCAGTCCTCTCTACGTCCCACTTCTTCTTAGCTAGCCTCTTCTTTTGTACACATTTCTGCACTTCCTCATTCCACCCCCAAGTCTCCTTATCTCCTGTCCTTCCAGATGACACACCAAGTATTCTACCTGTATCTCTGATCACATTAGCTGAAGTTGTCCAGTCATCTGGAAGCACTTGCTGACCACCCAAAGCCATTTTCAACTCCTCCTTGAAGATAACATGACACTTTTCCTTTTTCAGCTTCCACCACTTTGTCTTCTGCTCTGCCTTTGTCTTCTTCACCTTCTTCACCATCAGTGTCATCCTGCACACCACCATCCTATGCTGTTTGGCAACACTCTCACCCACTACTACTTTGCAGTCACTGACTTCCTTCAAATTACATCACCCGCACAAGATGTAGTCTACCTGTGTGCTCCTACCTTCGCTTTTATAAGTCACCCTATGCTCCTGTCTCTTCTGGAAGAAAGTATTTACCACAGCCATTTCCATCCTTTTTGAAAAATCTACCAACATCTGTCCTTCTACATTCCTGTCCTGGATACCAAACCTGCCCATCACTTCTTGTCCCCTCTGTTTCCTGCACCAACATGTCCATTGAAGTCTGCCCCAATGACCACTCTTTCACCTCTGGGGGTATTCTGCATCACTTCATCTAACTCACTCCAGAATCTCTCCTTCTCTTCTAGCTCACATCCTACCTGTGGGGCATAAGCACTAACAACATTGAACATCACGCCTTCAATTTCGAACTTGAGACTCATCACTCTGTCTGACACTCTTTTCACTTCTGACAAACCCCTCCTTCAAGATGACTCCTACTCCATTTCTCTTCCCATCCACACCATGAAAAAAACAGTTTAAACCCTAAGCTTCTAGCCTTTCTACCCTTCCACCTGGTCTCCTGAACACAGTATGTCCACCTTCCTCCTCTGCATCATGTCAGCCAGCTCTCTACCTCTTCTTTGCATAGCTCCAACATTCAAAGTCCCTACTTTCAGTCCCAGACTCATGCCTTTCCTCTTCTCTCTCTGCCTACAGACACGCCTCCTGCCTCTCCTTCTTTGACCAACAGTAGTCCAATTTCCACCAGCACCCTAGGCCTCGACTGATCCGGTCTGAAATTTTTAATTGTGACTCACATTTTTTATTTGGCATTTGTTTGACGCCAGATGCTCTTCCTGACGCAACCCTCTGCATTTCTCCGGGCTTGGAACCGGGTGAGGGAGAGACACCAGCTTGTGCCCTTCCCTAACGGTTGCATTTCAATCTTCACACATTGCAGAGACAAAATAAAATAACTCCAGCTAATTGTGACATTTATTGTTATTTAAATGGAGCAAAATTAATATCATTAGATGGTACAATTAATGCAAAATACAATACAATTAATTAATGTTCATCGCTTTCACCAAATGATGTACATACTTTGACCCAAAAACTTTCACACAGTTTTTCACCACCGTTGCTCAGCTGGTGGACCCATGTTTATTAAATTTAAAAACAGAGTAAACAAACCCCTGCCCAGAAACTTCCACCAATTTGAATCATTCTTTAATTCCCCTGAGTATAATTTCTGTGTGATTGTATTTTAAATGCCTTAAAATCACTGGATTGTGCAATAATATAAAAATAGAAAGATGTAGGCAGCAGTGGACGAGTTCACATTTCTTCACCACTACACCAGCAGATAGTGATGCGTTAATACACTGAACAAAGATTTTTTTGTAGATTTTTTCCCAACATTAACATTAGCGGTATAGAGATAGTGTTAGAGTATTATGCATTATTTACTTCAGCAGTACAAAAAATAATAATAAATTAACTTTTTAAAAATTTTAAGTTCACCGTCTCCATCTCTGTCACGTAGACTTATATTAACCACTTTATCAAACCACGCCCATGAAAATGTTTCTTTACAGTCCCTGTCGAGTTCGCGGACGCTCTACCCATCTTTAACTCGCTCCAGAACCAGCATGTTTATGGATTAAACCCGGGGGATTAAACAACAAGAATAATAATCACCATTTGACAAAGCATGACACATCGCGAGAAATCATGCATCCCAATAATTTCCCGATTTCACAAAGAGAAGCGATCCCATTGGTGCATGCCTACAAAGTCAACCAGCCTAAGCCAATCACAATCCTGTACACAATGGACACACTAATAAAGCTTTTTAAAGTTGCAGTGCTGTAGTTTATGTCATAGCAGCCCGGGAAGTGGTATGCCCCCCCCCCACCAATTTACACATTTCACACAAACGCCCCAGGTCAGAAAACCGCCGATTGGCGGGAATTTCTCATCCCTAAACATTCAACAGTTTAAACACTTTCATTTTCTGAACCACTTAATCCACCCACCTCAGCCGAACATGAGTGATGGCAGTGTACACCCTGACCGCAATGTACTTACTTTTTACGAACATCAGCAGTGGTTCTTTTTCACACCTCTCTTGCCACAGACAGGGCTAGCCTTTAATAACCCAGTGGGCTACACCGGGGGGCAGCAGTGACAACCTAGTGTGAGAGGGGCTGAGTTTTTGAAAGTTGTTGAACATCAACGAAGTAAAATTCCCAAAGGCAGGGAACGAAAATGACCAATAAACTGTTTCATTATCATGCAAATTTTACAAATAAAATGTAATTTTCATCAATACATTGCATGTGGTGAAACTATTAGTTTTAAATCCACTATATATATATAATATATATATATATATATATATATATATATATATATATATATACACAGTGGTACCTCACTTTATGAAATTAAATCGTTCCAGAGCCTTTTTTGTAACCTGGATTTTTCGTAGATTGAACAGCATTTTACATGTAAAATGCAGGATTCGTTCCAAGGCTCCCAATACTAGCCCCATATGACCCTTTAAAAATTATAAAAGCATACCTTTCAGACCTACTGCTTCAATATCGTACTGATGGTAGATGGATTTGGCCATATTCCTTTGCGATATCACTCGAGCCCGTTTCTTCTTCTCACTCGTACGAGAAATCATATGCACGCACATCTGCGTGCGTGTGTGTGTGTGTGTGCATGTGCACACACGTGTGCGTGCATGTGTGTGCGCGCGCGTGGGTTGACCATGTCTTCTTAGCCAATGGGAGGCCAGCGGGGCGAGATGTTTGAACATCATTGATGGGAGACCAGCTCGTGCATTGTTTGAATGGCACGTTTTAATGTTTAAATTTAAAAAACGCATTTGGTAACCTGCATTTTTCATTTGGTGAGACACCACTGTGTGTGTGTATATATACATATATATATATATATATATATATATATATATATATATATATATATATATATATATATATATATATATATCTTTTGGTGTCCAATGCAGCGGTGAGAATGGGCACAAATAAGTGTCCGTCTTCTCGCCGGTTCCAAGCCCGGATAAATGCAGAGGAATGCGACAGGAAGGGCATCCGGCGTAAAACTTTTGCCAAAATACACTATGTGAACCGTCAATACGAATTTCATACCGGATCGGTTGAGGCCCGGGTTAACAACGACTGCCATCAGTGCTGTCAACCAACAGTGTGCTGGTGGAAATTGGACTACTTGGTCGAATAAGGAGAGGTCGAAGAAGGAAAGGCGGGAGGCGTGTCCGTAGGCAGAGAGAGAAGAGGAAAGGCACAAGCCTAGGACTGAGAGTAGGGACTTTGAATGTTGGAACTATGACAGGAAAAGGTAGAGAGCTGGCTGACATGATGCTATGACATAAAAGCGGAGGTCGGAGCACACAAGTGGACTACATCTTGTGTAGGCAATGTAATTTGAAGGAAGTCAGTGACTGCAAAGTAGTAGTGGGCGAGAGTGTTGCCAAACAGCATAGGATGGTGGTGTGCAGGATGATGCTGATGGTGAAGAAAGTGAAGAAGGCAAAGGCAGAGCAGAAGGCAAAGTGGTGGAAGCTGAAAAAGGAAGAGTGCCATGTTGTCTTCAAAGAGGAGTTGAAACAGGCTTTGGGTGGTCACGAAGTGCTTCCAGATAACTGGAGAACAACAGTCATCCCTTGAATATTACAGATAATGTAGACCAGACCTGTCCGCGATATTCGAAAAACCGCAAAGTAGGAACGCCCCCCCCCCCCTCTACCATGTTGTCTCATTTCTATATGTTTTCGCGTCTATACAATATCAAGAAGTGTATATTAAATGCTACACAGTTGTATGCATATGTAAATACTGTAATGTATTAATATTTAAATATAATTTATATATAAATCCTTTAAGTACTGTATTCACCTCTGACAATAGCTCTTCTCCACGGTGCAGGATGTTCACAAAATCACAAAAAAATCCCATTGAAATGTGCGAGGCAACAGCGTCCCACGTCTAAGCCAATCAGCTTGCGAGATTGAGTTGAGGTGGCGGTCCCTGCCTGAACTTGGGAGGGGCATTTCAGTCTTTTGTTTGAAAACAAGGGACTTGCAGCCTGCCTTGGGTCCCTGCCTTCCGCTTGCTTACATGTGAGTTTCAGCACGAATTTTGAATTTTTTTTATGAATATATATATATATATATATATATATATATATATATATTTTTTTTTTTTTTTAATTAAAATACCGTGATGCACCAAGACCGTGCTTCTCAAATCTCGAAGTGGCAAGGGATGACTGTACAGCTAATGTGATCAGGGAGGCGGATAAGAGAGTTCTTGGTGTGTCCTCTGGAAGGACAGTAGATAAGGAGACTTGGTGGTGGAATGAGGAAGTGTAGGAGTGTGTAAAAAAGAAGAGGTTAGCTAAGAAGAAGTGGGACATTGAGAGGACCAAAGAGAGTAAACATGAGTACAGGGAGACACAGCGTAAGGCGAAGGTAGTGGTGTCAAAGGCCAAACAGAGGGCGTATGATGACTTATATGCTAGGCTGGACAGTAAGGAGGGAGAAAATGTAGAAGAGGTGACTGTTGAGGACCAGGAAGTAGCAACAATTAGTCAGGGTGAAGTGAGGAGGGCAGTGAAGAGGATGAAAAGTGGAAAAACAATTGGTCCTGATGACATACTGAGGTATGGAAGTGTCCAGGCGAGGTTGCAGTAGATTTTCTGACACGAACATTCAACAAGGTCTTAGAGCATGAGCAGATGCTGGAGGAATGGAGGAGAAGTGTGCTCATGCCAATTTTTAAGAACAAGGGAGACGTGCAGAGTTGTGGCAACTACAGAGGGATAAAGTTGATGAGCCATACGATGAAGTTATGGGGAAGAATAGCGGAAGCTAGACTCAGGGCAAAGGTCAGCATTTGTGAACAACAGTTTGGTTTCATGCAAAGAAAGAGCACCACAGATGCAGTGTTTGCCTTGAGGATGTTAATAGAGAAGTACAGAGAAGGCCAGAGTGAGCTGCATTGTGCCTTTGTGGATCTGGAGAAAGCATATGACAGGGTGCCGAGAAAGGAACTGTGGCATGGCATGTAGAACTCTTGAGTGGCAGAGAAGTATGTTAGAGTGGTGCAGTAAGAGATGTAAGACAGTGGTGAGGTGTGCTATCGCTGTGACAGAACAGTTCAAGATGGAGGTGGGTCTGCATCAAGGGTCAGCTCTGAGCCTCTTCTGGTTTGCTATGGTGATGGACAGGCTGACAGACGAAGTTAGACAAGAATCTCCATGGACCATGATGTTTGCAGATGACATTGTGATCTGTAGTGAGAGCAGAGAACAAGTGCAGGAAAACCTAGAGAGGTGGAGGTATGCCCTGGAAAGGAAGGGAATGAAGGTTAACCTCAGTAAGACAGAATACATGTGTATGAATGCTAAGGACCCAACAGGAATGGCGAGGTTACAGGGAGCAGAGATAAGGAAGGTGGAGGATTTTATGTACTTAGGCTCAACAATCCAGAGCAATGGAGAGTGTGGAAAAGAGGTGAAGAAGTGTGTGCAGGCTGGTTGGAGAAAAGTGTCCGGTGTGATGTGTGATAGGAAGGTATCGGCAAAAATGAAGGGAAAAGTGTACAAAAGTGTTGAGGCCAGCGATGTTGGTTTAGAAACAGTGGCCCTGGGGAACAGACAGGAGGCAGAGCTGGAGGTAGCAGAGATGAAAATGTTAAGGTTCTCTTTGGGAGTAACGAGGATGGATAGGATCAGGAATGAGCACATCAGAGGGACAGCACATGTAAGACGTTTTGGAGACAAAGTCAGAGAGGCTAGATTGAGATGGAGATTGAGATGGTTTGTCCATGTACAAAGGAGGGATAGTGAGTATATTGGTAGTAGGATGCTGAGGTTGGAACTACCAGGCAGAAGGCCCAGAGGAGGCCAAAGAGAAGGTTTATGAATGTGGTGAAGGAGGACATGAAGGTAGTTGGATTAAGAATAGAAGATGCAGAGGATAGGGTGAGATGGAGGCAGATGATTCGCTGTGGCGACCCCTGAAGGGAAAAGCCGAATGGAAAAGAAGAATATATATATATATATATATATATATATATTGGCGTCTGTATTATTATTATTACTCTTATTATTGTTATGTTTTCGAAATTTCAATATACAGTGGCACCTCACCTTACGAAAGTCAAACCCAACGAAAAATTCAGGTTACGAAAAAAATTTTCATAAAATTTTTGTCTCAAGATACGAAACACTTTCATGTTACGATAGCGCCATCTTAAAAATTCAAACATTCAAACGTGCCATTCAAACATTGCACGAGCTGCTCTTCCATCAATGACGTTCAAACATCCCACCCCACTGGTTTCCCATTGGCTAACAACTGAGCTGTCGTTCATGTCGCCTTCACTCAAACACCATCTTGGACAGGTCCACTTCATGCCATTTTGGACAGGGACGCCATCTTGGACACCATTGCCTAGGAGGAATGACGCATCTACCTCCCATTGCCTATTATAGAGCTGAATCCACCATGATGCTTTTCGTTTAAAGGACAGAATTACTGTTGTTTTATGCTTTATTTCTTGACTCAGGCTTTTAACCTTTCATAAACATTTGTAACTCTGCTAAGAAGACATGGTCAATACACACACACACACGTGCATGTGATTGTCGGTGCGAGTGAGGAGAAGTAACGGGCTCGAGTGATATCACAAAGGAATATGGCCAAACCCATCTACCATTGGTACAATATTGAAGCAGAAGGAGGTCTTAAGGTATGCTTTTATAATTTTTAAAGGGTTTAGGGGTAGTATTGGGAGCCTTGGAACGAATCACGCGTTTTACATGTAAAATGCGGTTCAACTTACGAAAAATGCAGGTTATGAAAAAAAGCTCTGGCATGGATTAATTTCGTAAGGTGAGGTACCACTGTATGTTGATGTTCAGGTGTTGCATCATTAATACATTTATCAGTGATTAATTATCAAGCACTTTCTCAATTCTTTTGGTTCCTTCTTCATCATCAGCACCCTCACTGAGAATTTAATTATAAACACACCCATAGTCGGTATCCCAACTTTCCATTCTGTCCGAGTCTGGAAGAGACCCGCCCCCCACCTGCATTTTTTTTTTCATACCTTTTCTTATCTTCAGAGTTCAGAGTTGATTAATTTTAATATTTCCAATCATATTTACAAAATAAAAATAAATATATTACAATTGACTCTAATGAATACAGGCAGGATGGGGCAGTGGTGGCTTATAGTTGATAAGAGGATGGGTCACAATCGCCACTGTCACCACTGTTGGGCCCTTGAGCAAACCCTCAATTACTCAGTCCTATTAAAGAGTGATAATTGTAAGTCGCTCTTAAGAGCATCTGCCAAATGCTGTAAATATAAATGAACACAAATGAATAACCACACCCACAAACCCACAAACCCCTCCTCGCACCAACGCCCAAAAAATCTCCCTGTTCATTTCAACCACTGGCTGGTTTCAGCTCAAGTTCTGGAACTTTATCCTGATGATCCAGTGTCCCAGGTCGCAATGCTCCCTCAGGTTTTTACATGTGGACCATGTGGACCGTTTCATACCGGTCATGGTTTTTTGTAGATTCCGTGTAGAATCATGTTCGGTCTGATTCTCTGTGCACGATGAACACACACTCACCATATCTTTATTTCTTAGAACTAAATGAGAGAAATGTTTATGAATGTGTTTCTTTTCCCCAAACATTTAAATGCAGGAACACCAGAGGCTTCATCTCATCTTCATGTTCATCACATCCTGAAAGTAAAAGATTAGCCGGTGAGAATTAACGAGAACAAAGTGTGCTGTGGTACTTCACGATCAACGGCATGGAATCATCTCTGCTCCAACAGAAACATAATCATCTCCTGTTTAATTTAACTCAACACCTCGTTTTTTTTCAGAAAGGTAGAGTTTCTATGTTCTTCATGTTGTGTCAAGTGACTTGAATACAAAAAATCTTATTCTATTTAAATTCTGTTGTATTTAAATTTTTTGTTCTATTTTTAAATTCTGTTCTATTCTATTTAAAATATGAAAGTCCACCTCATACAAGGATAAAATTTATTTATAATTATATTGTATTGATTATTATTATTATTATTATCATCTGTTTCCTTATATTTAATTCTCAATTGTAAATGAGTCATTAGGCAGGTTAATGGAAACACAGTGAGAGGGAGCAGGGGTCACAGGGTCACGTTTATTTATTTATAATCACTCCCATATAGGTGGGACACTTTTTGACTGTGTGTGACTCCCTGTCTTCTGTCTTCACATTAATTTTAACTCAACACAACTTTACTGAACACAAAACAGCATTCAAGTTTAATTTAAATTACTTACTTCAATTCAGTTCCTAGAGTTTTAATGTTTATCATTCTTCAGAGCACAGACTCTTCACTCCGGAATCTCCGACATTACTATTGTTCGGATACAGTTCACTCAGGTGTGAGGGGTTGTATCTCGGAGCTGAACTCGGAGCAGCAGAACCTTCATCTGATATACCACAACCACGCAACCTGCAGAGACACACACACACACACACACACACACACACACACACCACATATTCATCTTGGTTTAATACTTTCAACAAAATGTGTATAAATTAAAACAGCTTGCAACTTTACATCCCATAATTCCCCACAGATAAACTAACATCACGCTGAAACCAGATCACTGATTAATAATTTATCATCAATTAAAAAAGTTCTGAATTTGAGTTAAATTTAGTTTGTATCTCAGGTGCAGTTTGTGTGATGACTTTTAATGTTTTAGTAAATTTCACTCTTTTCAGACAGCTGCAGTCACATCACATCACATTTAGTGCTGCAGCGTCTCACATACGTACATGTGACCCAAAGATTCATCATCACCACACATAAAATCATCAGTGTTCAGGAAAAAGGAACATCTTCCACCTCAGGACACTGATGATGAACCGAAAACCTCTGCTTCACTCTCACTATTAGTGAATGTGGTCATGAGGAGCAGGTCATGTGACCCTCAGAGATGATCTTACCCCAGTATCTCCAGTTTACATTCAGGATGCTCCAGTACAGTACAGAGACTCTTCATTCCTGAATCTCCAACTTTATTATTGTCCAGATACAGTTTTCTCAGGTGTGAGGGGTTTGATCTCAGAGCTGAACTCAGAGCAGCACAACCTTCATCTGATACACCACAACCCTCCAACCTGCAGAGACACAATAACACACACACACACACACACACACACACACACACGCACGCACACACACACACACACACACACACACACACACACACACACACACACACACCTTGGTTGAATACTTTCAAGAAAATAGAAAATGTGTGTAAAATTTGTTATTATTTAGAAAGTCAGGAGTAAAAATATTCTTTCAAGTTGAATTTAACAGACGACCTAAAGCTACCACAGGACCATTATTTCTCTCTGATGGGTACTGAGCTGAACCAGGTTAATTATCATGATATTCTATTGTATATGGCTCGGAATGTCCCGTATCTCACTGCAAACATGGAATGCAAAATAATTATTTTGTGATCGATCCACACCTTTGTTCTACTTTCATTCATTATCTGAACCGCTTAATACTAATTAGGGTCGAGGGGAGGTTGACGTCCATCTCAGCCGACTCTGGACAAGCGCAGAGCACACCCTGGACGGCCATCGCAGAGCAGAAACATGCTGACACTCATGCAGCTTCTCTTGACGAAAGTCAGCAATGAATCTTTTCTATGAACCTCCATCACATACAGTGAGTGACACAGCCGGCCTCTGATAACCCAGTTAGTGCACTGGGGGGACAGCAGTGATGACCCGGTGATAATGGGCCTTGAACCCCTGACCGTCCTCTCAGGAACTCAGAACGCTATCACCGGGCCAGTGTTTCCCTGAACACAATCATTCATGATAAAATAATCTTTCATGCACCAGCAAGTCTCCTTAACTACCTGAACCTCCCACCCACCAAGGGAACAGTGAATAATCTCAAGTTATATTTTCTCTCCCGAAAGCACGACCAGGCCATGTTCATGTGTGTCAGTACCAAGTCAACATGGTCGTCCGTGTTCTCTGCTGTCAGTACTAACTGTAATTAAAGATGAAGCTGCTGAAGATTTCAGTTTATTTTAGAATAATTAGTGCAGATAACGAGGATGGATAGGATCAGGAATGAGTACATCAGAGGGACAGCACATGTAAGAGATTTGGAGACAAAGTTAGAGAGGCTAGATTGAGATAGTTTGGACATGTACAGAGAAAGCATAGTGAGTACAGACGCTCCCCGACTTACGTTCATTCATTTTACGTTTTTTCGATTTTGTTTTTGTTTTTTTTTTTAAAAAGAGTCAAATTTTGAGATTAGACATACCTGCGTAGTACGCTGGCATAATGACGCAATGACGTAATGATGCTGCATCCATTGTTTACAAACGACAGACTGAACGTGCCGCTCGTTCTTCCCAGTTCAGTTATACTAGTCCTTCTAAAAAAATTAGCATATTGTGATAAAGTTCATTATTTTCTGTAATGTACTGATAAACATTAGACTTTCATATATTTTAGATTCATTACACACCACCTGGAATATTTCAGGTCTTTTATTGTTTTAATACTGATGATTTTGGCATACAGCTCATGAAAACCCAAAATTCCTATCTCAAAAAATTAGCATATCATGTTTAGGTAGTCTAAACGAGCTATTAACCTAATCATCTGAATCAACCAATTAACTCTAAACACCTGCAAAAGATTCCTGAGGCTTTTAAAACCTCCCAGCCTGGTTCATTACTCAAAACCGCAATCATGGGTAAGACTGCCGACCTGACTGCAGTCCAGAAGGCCATCATTGACACCCTCAAGCAAGAGGGTAAGACACAGAAAATAATCTCTGAGCGAATAGGCTGTTCCCAGAGTGCTCTATCAAGGCACCTCAGTGGGACGTCTGTGGGAAGGAAAAAGTGTGGCAGAAAACGCTGCACAACCAGAAGAGGTGACCGGACCCTGAGGAAGATTGTGGAAGGGCCGATTCCAGACCTTGGGGGACCTGTGGAAGCAGTGGACTGGGCTACAGGTGCCGCATTCCCCAAGTCAAGCCACTTTTGAACCAGAAACAGCGGCAGAAGCGCCTGACCTGGACTACAGAGAAGCAGCACTGGACTGTTGCTCAGTGGTCCAAAGTACTTTTTCGGATGAAAGCAAATTTTGCATGTTATTCGGAAATCAAGGTGCCAGAGTCTGGAGGAAGACTGGGGAGAAGAAAATGCCAAAATGCCTGAAGTCCAGTGTCAAGTACCCACAGTCAGTGATGGTCTGGGGTGCCATGTCAGCTGCTGGTGTTGGTCCACTGTGTTTTATCAAGGGCAGGGTCAATGCAGCTAGCTATCAGGAGATTTTGGAGCACTTCATGCTTCCATCTGCTGAAAAGCTTTATGGAGATGAAGATTTCATTTTTAGCATGACCTGGCACCTGGTCACAGTGCCAAAACCACTGCTAAATGGTATTACTGTGCTCAATTGGCCTGCCAAGTCTCCTGACCTGAACCCCATAGAGAAACTGTGGGATATTGTGAAGAGAAAGTTGAGAGACACCAGACCCAACACTGTGGATGAGCTTAAGGCCGCTATCGAAGCATCCTGGGTCTCCATAACACCTCAGCAGTGCCACAGGCTGATTGCCTCCATGCCACACCGCATTGAAGCAGTCATTTCTGCAAAAGGATTCCCGACCAAGTATTGAGTGCATAACTGAACATAATTATTTGAAGGTTGACTTTTTGTGTATTAAAAGCACTTTTTTTATTGGTCGGATGAAATATGCTAATTTTTTTTAGATAGGGATTTTTGATTTTTCTTTACTTTTTTGCCAAAATGATCAATATTAAAACAATAAAAGGCTTGAACTACTTCAGTTGTGTGTAATGAATCTAAAATATTTGAAAGTCTAATGCTTATCAGTACATTACAGAAAATAATGAACTTTATCACAATATGCTATTTTTTTGAGAAGGACTCGTGTATATATATATATATAGTTATATAGCGTGTTACCCTTGTGTTAAGACATTGTCTCTGTGATCTTTGTGTTTATACTGTCTTGTGGACATTTATAATCCTAAGCAAATATGGTTGATCAGAAGTGTAAGCCTACTAGCATAGGTGCAAGTCTCATACACAGAGATGAATTAACTATCTGCTCGGATTGGCGCAATCTACCATACATACTCAGTTAAGCAAAGAGAGTTGTATAATGAATGAAAACCCGAATCCAGAAAAGAAAGAGAACTCTCCGCTCTGCTGGTGATTCACATCAGTGCAGGCTGAGTTCTAAACGAGTTCAACGACGCCCTTGTCACTTGAAATACCGGAAGTCCATATAACCCACAGCATGTACACAACTTTCACAAGTACACTACTTTCGGTTTTAAGCATCTCACACATTCTAAGTGTTGATTGGCTGTTTTAAGCTTCATGTAAATGACTCGCTATAAATAAGTGATTCATTTAAAATGAATGTTAATATGATTTGACATATTTGACATTATTTAACAAGTTTATAATAATTGATTTAGGGGTGTTTTATGAGAAACAGTAATGGTATTTATGGATGTATAGTACAGTATGAGCGTCATACGTCACAAGTCATATGTCATACGTCACTGTAACAACTTACGTTCAACTTACATTCGTCCATCCGGAACCAATTAAAAACGGACGTCAGGGAGCGACTGTATATTGGTAGTAGGATGCTGAGATTGGAACTACCAGACAGAAGGCCAAGAGGAAGACTAAAGAGGCGATTCATGGATGTGGTGAAGGAAGACATGAAGGCAGTTGGTGTAAAAGAAGACGATGCAGAGGATAGGGTGAGATGGAGGCAGATGATTCGCTGTGGTGATCTCTGAAGGGAAGAGCCGAAAGGAAAAGAAGGAGTGCAGATAATTTCTGTTCAGTTCTGATATTTGAATATTTATCATTCATCATTTTCTGTAAACGCTTCACCCGAATTCGGGTCGCGGAGAGGCTGGTGCCCATCCCAGCCAACTCAGGGCGAGGGCAGGGTACACCCTGGACAGCTCGCCAGGCCATCGCAGGGCGGAAACACGCTGACGGCTTTGCAGCCTACTCTTGTCGAAAGTCAGCAATGGTTCTTTTACATGCCTCACACCATAGACAGTGAGAGACATGGCCGGCCTTTGATAACCCAGTTAGCTCCATTGGGGAGGACAGTGACAACCTTGTGGAGAGTGGGACTCGAACCCCCAACCTTTGAATCAGCGATCCGGCACCTTATACCACTAGACCACCACTTCCCTTAAATATTTATCATCTTCCCAACATCTATTAGTGCAGCTCAGTGTATTCTACTGATTTCACTTTATTTCTTTCGAGAAACCCCCGACACTCAGGATCAGAAATAAACTGCTACCATCAGCTGCATTCTTTCAGACTCAACAATCAGACCAGCGGGTGTACAGCTCGCAACTTTACATCCGATAATTCCCCACAGATAAACTAACACCACGCCGAAACCAGATCACTAATAATTTATCACCAATTAAAAAAGTCCTGAATTCCCTGCAGCTCTCACACACTGCACTTAGTTTGTATCTCAGGTGCAGTTTGTGTGATTACTTTTAATGTTTTAGTAAATTTCACTCTTTTCAGACACACTGCAGTCGCATCACGTCACGTTTAGGGCTGCAGTGTCTCACACAGGTACACGTGACCCAAAGATTCATCATCACCACACATAAAATCATCAGTGTGCAGGAAAAAGGAACATCTTCCACCTCAGGACACTGATGATGAACCGAAAACCTCTGCTTCACTCTCACTATTAGTGCATGTGGTCGTGAGGAGCAGGTCATGTGACTCTCAGAGATGATCTTACCTGAGTACCTCCAGTTTACATTCAGGATTCTCCAGTACAGCACAGAGACTCTTCACTCCTGAATCTAAAACTTTATTATTAGTAAGATCCAGATCTCTCAGGTGTGAGGGGTTTGATCTCAGAGCAGAACTCAGAGCAGCACAACCTTCATATGATACACCACAACCACGCAACCTGCAGAGACACAACAACACACACACACACACACACACACACACACACACACACACACACACACACACACACACACACCCCTCATCAACACATTCATCTTGGTTTAATACTTTCACGAAAATGTGTATAAATTTATGTTATTATTTAGAAAGTAAGGAGTAAAAATATTCCTACAAGTTGCATTTACCAGACGACCTACAGCTACCCTGACTACCACAGGACCATTCTTCCTCTCTGACGGATACTGAGCTGCTCCAGGGTAATTATCATGATTATTCTATAGCACATGGCTCAGAATCTCCCATATTTCACTGCAACATGTAATGCAAAATAATCCCTTTGTGATCGATTCACACCTTCGTTCTGCTTCATTCATTATCTGAACTGCTGAATCCTAATTTGACTGGCTGGGAGGCTGGCGCCCATCTCAGTCAATTCTGGGCGAGGGCAGAGCACACCCTGGACAGCTCACCAGGCCATCGCACGGCAGAAACATGCTGACAGTCACACAGCTTCTCTTGACCAAAGTCAGTAATGAATCTTTTCCATGAACCTCCATCACCGACAGTGAGAGACATGGACGGCCTTTGATAACCCAGTTAGTGCACTGGGGGGACAGCAGTGCTGACCCGGTGATAGTGGGGCTTGAACACCCAACCTTAGGGTCAGTGATCCAGCACCTTACCACCAGGCCACCACTGCCCTAGTTCTGCTTTTTCTGCTGAAATTTACTGAACTTCTGTGCGACTTGTGAAGGTTCACAAAAAATGTGAATCTCATTCAGAGTGAAGTCTGATGCTTCACTTTGTTGTTAAATAAAATTAAACATGTGTCATGTCTGTTTTTCACCAAAAAAATGTACATAAGCAAAAGCAATTAAATTCATTTCAAAGTGTAAGGCAGTTAAAAATAATCATGGCGGGTTTCGAACGTGATACATCATTCATTAATGGATTTTCTGAACCTCTTCATCTGAATTAGGGTCGCGAGGAGGCTGGTTCCCACCTCAGCCAAATTCAGAAGAGAAAAGAGCATATCCTTGAAGGCTTACCAGGCCATCGCAGGGCAGAAACACACTGACAGTCACACAGCTTCTCTTGACGAAAGTCAGCAATGAATCTTTTCCATGAACCTCCACCACCAACAGTGAGCGACACGACCGGCCTCTGATAACCCAGTTAATTCACTGAGGGGAGAGCAATGATGACCCAGGGATAGTCGGGCTTGAATTCCCCACCGTCCTATGAGGAATTCAGAACCCTATCACCGGGCCAGTGCTTCCCCAAACATGATCATTTGTGGTGAAATAATCTTTCATGCACCAGCCCATCTCCTAACTATCTGAACCACATGCCCACCGAGGGAACAGTAAATAATCTAAAGTTATATTTTCTCTCCCAAAAGCACAACCAGGCCCATGTTCATGTGTGTCAGTACCAAGTTAACATGGCCGTCCGTGTTCTACTGTCAGTATTCCAGTCGGTATTAACTGTGATTAAAGATGAAGCTGCCGGAGGTTTCAGTTTATTTTAGAATAATTAGTGCAGATCATTTCTGTTCAGTTCTGATATTTAAATATTTATCATCTTCCCAACATCTATTAGTGCAGCTCAGTGTATTCTACTGATTTCACTTTATTTCTTTCGAGAAACCTCCGACACTCAGGATCAGAAATAAACTGCTACCATCAGCTGCATTGTTTCAGCCTCAACAATCAGACCAGCGGGTGTACAGCTCGCAACGTTACATCCCATAATTCCCCACAGATAAACTAACACCACGCTGACACCAGATCACTGATTAATAATTTATCACCAATTAAAAAAGTCCTGAATTCCCTGCAGCTCTCACACACTGCACTTAGTTTGTATCTCAGGTGCAGTTTGTGTAATTACTTTTAATGTTTTAGTAAATTTCACTCTTTTCAGACACACTGCAGTCGCATCACGTCATGTTTAGTGCTGCAGCGTCTCACATACGTACACGTGACCCAAAGATTCATCATCACCACACATAAAATCATTAGTGTGCAGGAAAAAGGAACATCTTCCACCTCAGGACACTGATGATGAACCGAAAACCTCTGCTTCACTCTCACTATTAGTGAATGTGGTAGTGAGGAGCAGGTCATGTGACTCTCAGAGATGATCTTACCTGAGTACCTCCAGTTTACATTCAGGATTCTCCAGTACAGCACAGAGACTCTTCACTCCTGAATCTCTGACTTTATTATCGTTCAGATTAAGTTTTCTCAGGTGTGAGGGGTTTGATCTCAGAGCAGAACTCAGAGCGGCACAACCTTTATATAATACACCACAATTCCCCAACCTGCAGAGACACAATAACACACACACACACACACACACACACACACACACACACACACACACACACACACATCAATACATATTCATCTTGGTTTAAAACTTTCAAGAAAATAGAAAATGTGGGTCAAATTTATGTTATTATTTAGAAAGTCAGGAGTAAAAATATTCTTTCAAGTTGCATTTACCAGACAACCTACAGATACCTGGACTACCACAGGACTATTCTTCCTCTCTGACGGGTACCGAGCTGAACCAGGGTAATTATCACGATAATCTATAGTACATGGCTCAGAATGTCCCATATGTAATGCAAAATAATCCCTTTGTGATCAATTTATACTTTCGTTCTACTTTCATTCATTATCTGAACCGCTTAAACCTAATTAGGGTCGCAGGGAAGCTGGCGCCCATCTCAGCCGATTCTGGGCAAAGGCGAAGCACACCCTGGATGGCACACCGGGTCATCGCAGGGCAGAAACAAGCTGACAGTTACACAGCTTCTCTTGATGAAAAAGTCAGCAATGACTCTTTTTAATGACCCGCCATCACTGACAGCGAGGGAGACGGCTGGCCTCTGATAACCCAGTTAGTGCACTGATGAGACAGCAGTGATGATCCGGTTATAGTGGGGCTTGAACCCCTGACCTTCCTCTGAGGAATTCAGAACCCTATCACAGGGACAGTGCTTCCCTGAACACGAATATCCATGGTAAAATAATCTTTCATGCACCAGCAAGTCTCCTACCTACCTGAACCACCCGCCCACCAAGGGAACAGTGAATAATCTCAAGTTATATTTTCTCTCCCAAAAGCACGACCAGGCCATGTTCATGTGTATCTGTACCAAGTTAACATGGCCGTCCGTGTTCTCTGCTGTCAGTAAACCAGTCGGTACGAACTGTGATTAAAGATGAAGCTGTTGGAGATTTCAGTTTATTTTAGAATAATTAGTGCAGATCATTTCTGTTCAGTTCTGATATTTAAATATTTATCATCTTCCCAACATCTATTAGTGCAGCTTAGTGTATTCTACTGATTTCACTTTATTTCTGTCGAGAAACCTCCGACACTCAGGATCAGAAATAAACTGCTATCATCAGCTGCATTCTTTCAGACTCAACAATCAGACCAGCGGGTGTACAGCTCGCAACTTTACATCCCATAATTCCCCACGGATAAACTAACACCACGCTGAAACCAGATCACTGATTAATAATTTATCACCAATTAAAAAAGTCCTGAATTCCCTGCAGCTCTCACACACTGCACTTAGTTTGTATCTCAGGTGCAGTTTGTGTGATTACTTTTAATGTTTTAGTAAATTTCACTCTTTTCAGACACACTGCAGTCGCATCACGTCACGTTCAGTGCTGCAGCGTCTCACATATGTACACGTGACCCAAGATGATGACCCATGATTCATCATCACCACACATAAAACCATCAGTGTGCAGGAAAAAGGAACATCTTCCTCCTCAGGACACTGATGAACCGAAAACCTCTGCTTCACTCTCACTATTAGTGAATGTGGTCGTGAGGAGCAGGTCATGTGACTCTCAGAGAGATGATCTTACCAGAGTGTCTCCAGTTTACATTCAGGATTCTCCAGTACAGCACAGAGACTCTTCACTCCTGCATCTCGGACTATATTATCGCGCAGAGTCAGTTCTCTCAGGTGTGAGGGGTTTGATCTCAGAGCTGAACTCAGAGCAGTACAACCTTCATCTGATACACCACAACTCCACAACCTGCAGAGACACAATAACACACACACACACACACACACACACACACACACATCTTTATCTTGGTTTAATACTTTCAAGAAAAGTGTGTAAAATTTGGAATTATTTAAAAAGTCAGAAATAAAAAGATTCCTACAAGTTGCATTTACCAGACGACCAACAGCTAGCCTGACTACCACAGGACCATTCTTCCTCTTTGACGGGTACCCTTTTGTGATCGATTCACACCTTCGTTCTGCTTTCATTCATTAGCTGAACCGCTTAATCCTTAGTGTCATGGGGAGGCTGGCACCCATCTCAGCCGATTCTGGGCAAAGGCAGAGCACACCCGGGATGACTCACTGGGCCATTGCAGGCCGCAGAAACACGCTGACAGTCACGCAGCTTCTCTTGAGAAAAGTCAGCGATGAATCTTATCCATGAACCTCCACCACCGACAGTGAGAGACACGGACGGCCTCTGATAACCCAGTTACTGCACTGGTGGGACAGCACTGGTGACCCAGTAATAGTGGGGTTTGAACCCCTGACCTTCCTCTGAGGAATTCAGGACACTAACATCGGGCCAGTGCTTCCCGGAACCCGATCATTAGAAGTAAAATAATCTTTCATGCACCAGCATGTCTCCTAACTACCTGAACCACCCATCCACCAAGGGAACAGTGAATAATCTAAAGTTATATTTTATCTCCCAAAAGCACGACCAGGCCATGTTCATATGTGTCAGTACCAAGTTAACATGGCCATCCGTGTTCTCTGCTTTCAGTAACCCAGTCTGTACTAATTGTGATTAAAGATGAAGCACACATTTATGGATATGGTCAGGGAGAACATGAAGGTACTTTGTGTAAGAGTAGAAGATGCAGAGGATAGGGTGAGATGGAGTCAGATGATTCGCTGTGGTGACCCCTGAAGGGAAGAGCCGAAATGAAAAGGAGTGCAGATCATTTCTGTTCAGTTCTGATATTTAAATATTTATCATCTTCCCAAAATCTGTTAGTGCAGCTCAGTGTATTCTACTGATTTCACTTTATTTCTTTCTAGAATCCCCCGACACTCAAGATCAGAAATAAACTGCTACCATCAGCTGCATTCTTTCAGACTCAACAATCAGACCAGCGGGTGTACAGCTCGCAACTTTAAATACGATAATTCCCCACGGATAAACTAACACCACGCTGAAACCAGATCACTGATTAATAATTTATCACCAATTAAAAAAGTCCTGAATTCCCTGCAGCTCTCACACACTGCACTTAGTTTGTATCTCAGGTGCAGTTTGTGTGATTACTTTTAATGTTTTAGTAAATTTCACTCTTTTCAGACACACTGCAGTCGCATCACATCACATTTAGTGCTGCAGCGTCTCACATAGGTACACGTGACCCAAAGATTCATCATCACCACACATAAAATCATCAGTGTGCAGGAAAAAGGAACATCTTCCACCTCAGGACACTGATGATGAACCGAAAACCTCTGCTTCACTCTCACGATTAGCGAATGTGGTCATGAGGAGCAGGTCATGTGACTCTCAGAGAGATGAGCTTACCAGAGTATCTCCAGTTTACATTCAGGATTCTCCAGTACAGCACAGAGACTCTTCACTCCTGAATGTCCGACTTCATTATTGCTCATATCCAGATCTCTCAGGTATGAGGGATTTGATCTCAGAGCTGAACTCAGAGCAGTACAACCTTCATCTGATACACCACAACTCCCCAACCTGCAGAGACACAATCACACACACACACACACACACACACACACACACACACCTTGGTTTAATACTTTCACGAAAATGTGTATAAATTTATGTTATTATTTGGAAAGTCAGGAGTAAAAATATTCCTACAAGTTGCATTTACCAGACAACCTACAGCTACCCTGACTACCACAGGACCATTCTTCCTCTCTGACCAGCTGCACCAGGGTAATTATCATGATATTCTATAGTACATGGCTCAGAATATCCCGTATCTCACTGCAACATGTAATGCAAAATAATCCTTTTGTGACCGATTCATACCTTCGTTCTGCTTCATTCATTACCTGAACTGCATAATCCTAATTAGGGTCGCGGGAAGGCTGGCACCCATCTCAGTTGATTCAGGGCGAGGGCAGAGCACACCCTGGACAGCTCACCAGGACATCACAGGGCACAAACACGGTGACAGTCACACAGCTTCTCTTGACCAAAGTCAGTAATGAATCTTTTCCATGAACCTTCATCACTGACAGTGAGAGACATGGACGGCCTCTGATAACCCAGTTAGTGCACTGGGGGGACAGCAGTGATGATCCGTTGATAGTGGGGCTTGAACACCCAGCCTTCGGGTCAGTGATCCAGCACCTTACCACCAGACCACCACTGCCTTCGTTCTGCTTTTTCTGCTGAAATTTACTGAACTTCTGTGCGACTTGTGAAGGTTCACAAAAAATGTGAATCTCATTCAGAGTGAAGTCTGATGCTTCACTTTGTTGTTAAATAAAATTAAACATGTGTCATGTCTGTTTTTCACCAAAAAAATGTAGATAAGCAAAAGCAATTAAATTCATTTCAAAGTGTAAGGCAGTTAAAAATAATCATGGCGGGTTTCGAACGTGATCCATCATTCATTAATGGATTTTCTGAACCTCTTCATCTGAATTAGGGTTGTGGGTATGCTGGTGCATACCTCAGCCGCCTTCAGAAGAGAACAGAGCACATCCTGGAAGGCTCACTAGGCCATCGCAGGGCAGAAACACACTGACAGGCACACAGCTTCTCTTGACGAAAGTCAGCAATGAATCTTTTTCATGAACCTCCACCACCAACAGTGAGAGACACGTCTGGCCTTTGATGACCCAGTTAGTGCACTGGGGGGACAGCAGTGATGACCCGGTGATAGTGGCGCTTGAACCCCTGACCTTCCTCTCAGGAATTCAGAACCCTATCACCGGGCCAGTGCTTCCCCGAACCCGATCATTCATGGTAAAATAATCTTTCTGCACCAGCACATCTAACTACCTGAACAACCCAGTGAATAATCTAAAGTTATATTTTCTCTCCCAAAAGCAAAACCAGACCCATGTTCATGTGTGTAAGTGCCAACTTTACATGGCCGTCCGAGTTCTCTGCTGTCAGTAACCCAGTCGGTACTAATTGTGATGAAAGATGAAGCTGCTGGAGAGTTCACTTTATTTTAGAATAATTAGTGCAGATAATTTCTGTTCAGTTCTGATATTTAAATATTTATCATCTTTCCAGCATCTACTCGTGCAGTTCTGTGTATTCTACTGATATCTGCAGTTTCTGTGATAACTTTTAATGTTTTAGTGAATTTCACTCATTTCAGACACACTGCAGCCGCATCACGTCACGTTTAGTGCTGCAGCGTCTCATATACGTACACGTGACCCAAAGATTCATCATCACCACACATAAAATCATCAGTGTGCAGGAAAAAGGAACATCTTCCACCTCAGGACTCTGATGATGACCTGAAAACCTCTGCTTCACTCTCACTACAGTATTACCGAATGTGGTAGTGAGGAGCAGGTCATGTGACTCAAAAATATGATCTTACCTGAGCATCTCCAGTTTACTTTCAGGATTCTCCAGTACAGCACAGAGACTCTTCACTCCTGAATCTCCGACTTTATTATTGTTCAGATTCAGTTTTCTCAGGTGTGAGGAGTTTGATCTCAGAGCTGAAGTCAGAGCAGCACAACCTCCATCTGATGCACCACAACCCTCCAACCTGCAGACACAACACACACACACCTCATCAACACATTCATCTTTGGTTTAATACTTTCACGAAAATGTGTATAAATTTGTTATTATTTAGAAAGTCAGGAGTAAAAATATTCCGACAAATTGCATTTACCCGACGACCTACAGCTACCCTGGACCATTATTTCTCTCTGACGGATACTGAGCTGCACCAGGATAATTATCATGATATTCTATAGTACATGGCTCAGAATGTCCCGTATCTCACAGCAACATGTAATGCAAAATAATCCTTTTGTGATCGATTCACACCTTCGTTCTGCTTTCATTCATTATCTGAACCACTTTATTCTAATTACGGTCATGGGGAGGCTGATTCTGGGCGAAGGCAGAGAACACCCTGGATGGCTCACCAAGCCATTCGCAGGGAAGAAAAACGTTGACAGTCACACAGCTTCTCTTGATGAGAATCAGCAATGAATCTTTTACATGAACCTCAACCACTGATAGTGAGAGACACGGCCGGCCTCTGATAACCCAGTTAGTGCACTGGGGGGACAGCAGTGATGACCCGGTGATAATGGGCCTTGAACCCCTGACCGTTCTCTCAGTAACTCAGAACCCTATCACCGGGCCAGTGTTTCCCCGAACCCGATCATTCGTGGTAAAATAATCTTTCATGCACCAGCACGTCTCCTAACTCCCTGAACCACCCACCCACCGAGGGAACAGTGAATAATCTCAAGTTATATTTTCTCTCCCAAAAACACGATCAGACCCATGTTCATGTGTGTCTGTACCAAGTTATCATGGCCGTCCAAGTTCTCTGCTGTCAGTAACCCATTCGGTAACTGTGATTAAAGATGAAGCTGCTGGAGATTTCAGTTTATTTTAGAAGAATTAGTGCAGATCATTTCTGTTCAGTTCTGATATTTAAATATTTATCATCTTCCCGAAATCTATTAGTGCATCTTAGTGTATTCTATTGATTTCACTTTCTTTCTTTCTAGAAACCCCCGACACTCAGGATCAGAAATAAACTGCTACCATCAGCTGCATTCTTTCAGACTCAACAATCAGACCAGCGGGTGTACAGCTCGCAACTTTGCATCCCATAATTCCCCACAGATAAACTAACACCACGCTGACACCAGATCACTGATTAATAATTTATCACCAATTAAAAAAAGTGCTGAATTCCCTGCAGCTCACACACACTGCACTTAGGTTGTATCTCAGGTGCAGTTTGTGTTATTACTTTTAATGTTTTAGTAAATTTCACTCTTTTCAGACACAAAACAGTCGCATCAAATCACGTTTAGTGCTGCAGCGTCTCACATACATACACGTGACCCAAAGATTCATCATCAGTGCACATAAAATCATCAGTATGCAGGAAAAAGGAACATCTTCCACCTCAGGACACTGATGATGAACCGAAAACCTCTGCTTCACTCTCACTATTAGTGCATGTGGTAGTGAGGAGCATGTGACTCCCAGAGAATATCTTACATGAGTATCTCTAGTTTACATTCAGGATTCTCCAGTACAGCACAGAGACTCTTCACTCCTGAATCTCCGACTTTATTATTGGTCATATCCAGTTCTCTCAGGTATGAGGGGTTTGGTCTCAGAGCTGAACTCAGAGCAGCACAACCTTTATCTGATACAGCACAACCACGCAACCTGCAGAGACACAATAACACACACACGCACACTTCATCAACCGCTATTCATTTTGGTTTAATAGAGGTTGTGAAGATGACATCTCATGTTGGACTGTCTTGATTCTCTCGAACAATCATGAGGTATTATGAATAGTAACAGAAACATTCCCACTGTCATTGATAATTATTGATATAAAGTGAACTAGAGGTGGAAAATGATCAGAAAAAAGTAAATAATTAAAAGATTAAAGTTAAGAGTCAGGTTTTGTCGAACTGATTTCTGCTTGATTGTATTTTTAATCCCCTCTTTGAATTGCCACCTTATCGTGCTGGAGGGGTTTGCGTGACCTAATGATCTAGGAGCTATGCTGTCAGGGGCATATTTTGACTCTGGCTGGGTCACTCAAGGCAATCAGGTCCTGGGTGAAAGTCCAGACGAAGTGCAATTCAGAAGACCTCTATGAAAAATAAAAATCAAAGGACACAGTTGTCGTGGTGGTAACCCCCGAACCCGGTGGTGGACACCTGTAGTGATGGGGTCTGTCCAGCTGAAAAAGGAGGCCAATCGCATCTTATTGACCTTTGGGACTCCCAAGGCAGCAGAAAGGTACTGGCAGGTCAATCCTGCTGCAGCCGAAGCTGTCGCAGCTGCAAAATCTCAGGCGTTGGAGGAGTTCGGTGAGGGCCTGGAGAGTGCTTATCGGTTGGCCTCAAAAAGGTTCTGGACCACCATCTGATGCCTTAACAGGGGAAGCAGCTCTCCACAAACACTCCTTACATTGGAGGTGGGGAGCTGGTCACCTCGACTGGGGATGTCGTTGGGAGATAGTGGGAATACTTTGAGGACTTTCTCAATCTCACCAAAACGCCCTCCGTGGAGGAGGAAGACCCTGGGAGTTTGGGCGGGGGTCTGCTCATCACTGGAGTGGAGGTCACTGAGGTAGTCAAAAAAGCTCCTTGGTAGTTGGGCTCTGGGGTCTGCATATCTCAGGGCTCTGGATGCTGTAGGTCTGTCTTGGTTGACACGTCTCTCACATCACATTGTGGGGTCATCGAGAGCTGTACCTCTGGACCAGGTGGTGTGTCCCAATTAATTGGGGAATCACACTCCTCAGCCTACCCGAGAAGGTCTATGCAGGGGTACTGGAGAGGAGGATCCAACCTATAGGATAGTTGAACCTCAGATTCAGAAGGAACATGTAGTTTTTGTCCTGGCCGTAACACTCTTGACCAACTCGCCACAGGATCTTGGAGGGGGCATGGGAGTTTGCCCAATCTGTCCAAATGTGTTTTGTGAATTTGGAGAAGGCTTTTGACCGTGTCCCATCGGCTATCTTGTGGGGTGTGCTCTGGAAGTACGGCATTCCGGAACCGTTGCTATGGGCCATTTGATTGCTGTATCACCAGAGCCAGAGTTTGGTCAAGCAGGTCAAATTCATTTCCGGTGAAGGTTGGAGTCTGCTAAGACTGTCCTTTGTCACCGATTCTGTTCATAATTTTTTATGGACAGAATTTCTAGGCACAGCCGATGTGTTGAGCGGTTCTGGTTTGGTGGCCATCGGATCTTGTCTATGCTTTTTGCGGATGATGTTGTTCTTTTGGCTTCATCAGGCCGGGATCTCCAGCTCTCATTGGAGCAATTCGCAGTAGAGTGTAAAGCGGCCGGGATGAAAATCAGCACTTCCAAGTCCGAGGAAATGGTTGTCAGTCGGACAAGGATAATATGCAGTCTGTCTTCCTTTCGGCTTTTTCCCTTTTACTCATGAGCCGCCACAGCGAATCATCTGATTCACACGTTTGATTTAGCAGAGGTTTTTACGTCGGATGCCCTTCCTGTCACAACCCTTTTAGCAAGGGACAGAAACACGCTGACGACTTTGCAGCCTACTCTTTACGAATGTCAGAAATGGTTCTTTTACATGCCTCTCAAGATAGACAGTGAGAGACATGGCCCGCCTTTGACAACCCAGTTAGCCGCACTGGGGGGAGGATGATATGCAGCCTCCGGGTCGGAAATGAGGTCCTGCCCCTAGTGGAGGAGTTTAGGTATCTTGGGGTCTTGTTCATGAGTGAGGGAAGGATGGAGCGGGAAATCGACAGACAGATCATTGCAGCCTCAGCAGTTAAACTGAGCCTGTACCAGTCTGTCGTGGTGAAGAAGGAGCTGAGCCGCAAGGCAAAGCTCTCAATTTACCAGTCGATCTACATTCCAATCCTCACCTATGGTCATGAGCTTTGGGTAGTGACTGAAAAAACAAGGTCACCTTTACAAGCGACTGAAATGAGCTTCCTTTGCCGAGTGGCAGGGTTGTCCCTTAGAGATAAGGTGAGAAGCTCTACCATCCGGGAAGAGCTCCGAGTAGATTCACTGCTCCTCTGCATTGACAGGGGCCAGTTGAGGTGGCTTGGGCATCTGGCTAGAATGCCTCCCGAACACCTCTTTTGTGGAGTGTATTAGGCATATCCAACCGGGAAGAGACCCCGGGGTTGACCTAGAACACGCTGGAGGGACTAGGGCTCTTGGATTGTCTGGGAAGACCTCCGTACCCTCACAGAAGAGCTGAAAGAAGTGGTTGGGGAGAGGGATGTCTGGGCCTCTTTGCTTAGGTTGCTGCCCGTGACCCGACCCCGGAAGAAGCGGAAGAATATGATGATGTATTTTTAATACTCCAATATTGAATTATAAATAAATTTGATTATATCTTTAATGTAGAAGTGGTGCTGAGGAGAAAAAGACACTACAAGATTAATATATTTAAACGCTCCCCAATTTATGAACATTCATTTTACAAACATCCAGAGATATGAACAGGGCTGTCCAGGTTCAAAAGTGAAAGTGAAATGAAAATGAAGAACAAGGAAAAAATAGAAATGGAATAAAATCTGGAGAAAGATTTTATACTTATATTTATGATATATATGATTAAACATTATCCGAAGGTACTTTCTGGCAGAGAGGCGTGGATGACTCATGCTTTCCACCTTACACAGGTCCGGGAAGAGAAGCAGAACAATACATTTCTGAACTTGTTCCAAAACTTTCAAAGAAAAAAACAAATTGACTCCAGTATTATAATGAACTGGATAAGAGTGAAACTCTGAATCTGATCAGATTCGCTGTGCTCTGCTTGAGAGGAACCAGGAGTTTAAACATGGGACCTAATGATATTGTACAGATGAATATGAGAGAGAGAGAGAGAGAGAGAGTGAGAGAGAGAGAGATTGCATACTGTACAAACTCATACAGTGGTATGAAAAAGTATCTGAACCTTTTGGAATTTGTCACATTTCTGCATAAAATCACCATCAAATGTGATCTGATCTTTGTCAAAATCACACAGATGAAAAAACAGTGTCTGCTTTAATTAAAACCACCCAAACATTTATAGGTTTTCATATTTTAATGAGGATCACATGCAAACAATGACAGAAAGGGGGGGGGGGGGGATAAGTAACTGAACCCTCTGCCTAAGGAGACTTAAAGAGCAATTGAAACCAATTTTTACCAAACAATTTAAGTCAGGTGTGTGCCCAATCACTGACGAGTGGCTTAAAGCTGCCCTGCTCACTATAAAACACACACCTGGTAAGAATTGTCTTGATGAGAAGCATTGTCTGATGTGCACCATGGCTCGCTCAAAAGAGCTGTCTGAAGACCTGCGATCAAGAATTGTTGATTTGTATAAAGCTGGGAAAGGATACAAAAGCATCTCTAAAAGTCTGGATGTTCATCAATAGACAGTCAGAGAAGTTGTCTACAAATAGGGAGAGTTTGGCACTGTTGCTTCTCTCCCAAGGAGTGACCATCCACTAAAGATGACGCCAAGAGTTCAGCGCAGAATACTCCGAGAGGTAAAAAAAAAAAAAGTAACGTGTCTGCTAAAGACTTACAGAAATCACTGTCACAGTCCAATATCTCTGTGCACACATCAACGATTTGTAAAACAATGGCCAAGAATGGTGTTCATGGGAGGACTCCAAGGAGGAAGCCACTGCTGTCTAAAAAAACCATTGTTGCTCGTTTAACGTTCGCAAAAAGGCACTTGGACACTCCACAGAAGTTTTGGCAAAATATTTTGTGGACTGATGAAACCAAAGTTGAATTGTTTGGGAGGAACACACAATGTCATGTGTGGAGGAAAAATGAAACAGCTCACCAACATCAACACCTCATCCCCACCGTGAAGCATGGTGGATCATCATGGTTTGAGGCTGTTTTGCTGCCTCGGGGCTTGGACAACTTGCAATCATTAATGGAAAAATGAATTCAAAAGATTATCAGAATGTTTTGCAGGAAAACCTGAGGCCGTCTGTCAGACAGTTGAAGCTAAAAAGAGGATGGATGCTGCAACAAGACAATGATCCAAAACACAGAAGTAAATCAACTTCAGAATGGTTTCAGAAGAACAAAATACACGTTCTGGAGTGGCCAAGTCAAAGTCCAGACTTGAACCCCATTGAGATGCTGTGGCATGACCTCAAGACAGCGATTCATGCTAGACATCCCAGGAATGTAACTGAACTACAGCAGTTTTGTAAAGAAGAATGGGCCAAGATTAGTCCTAATCGATGTGCCAGACTGATCTGCAGCTACAGGAAGCGTCTGGTTGAAGTTATTGCTGCCATGGGGGTGGGGGGGTGGGGGGTGGGGGGGTGGGGGTGACTCTCATCACAAAATATTAAATGTGATGGTTCAGTTACTTATTCCTCCCCCTTCTGTCATTGTTTGCATGCTATGGTCATTAATATATGAAAACCTATAAATGTTTGGGTGGTTTTAGATAAAGCAGACACTGTTTTCTCATCTGTGTGATTTTGACAAAGATCAGATCACATTTGATGGTGATTTTATGCAGAAATGTGAAAAATTCCAAAAGGTTCAAATACTTTTTCATAGCACTGTAGGTTACTTACACATAGTTTAAAAATATGTTCCATTTTAAAGAATGCCAAACAAATTCATCTGACTAATGGCTGTCCAGAACCTAAGCTGGGGAGCATCTGTATTTTGAGTTCTGTGTTCATCACTGTTCATCTGGAACTCATCTTCCCTGAATGTCCTGTGGACTACAGATGTGGTGTCTATTGACTACAATTCCCATAATTCACATCACTTGTTTTGGTACCTGGTTTTTCCTATTCTGGATCATGGCCTGTTGGTGATGTATGCAGATGGCCTGAACTTCTACATTGACCTCCCACCTGCTCGAATGATATTCTGTATGCTATACTGTTACACAACATTTTCATTGAAATGCAACAATGTCTACAACTAATTCACACCTGATTTTAATGAGGTCATGTGACTCAGAGAGATGCTCTTACCTCAGTGTCTCCACTTTACAGTGAGGATTCTCCAGGACAGCACAGAGACGCTTCACTCCCAGATCTGCTAGTTTATTCTGAGACAGATCCAGTGTATTCACAGTCAAATCCAGTTCTCTCAGATTGGAGGTTTCTGAATTGAGCACTGAGACCAGAGCTCCCCCGCTTCCACCTTCAATGTTATCACAACTGATACTGAAAGAAATAAAATAAAACAGAATAAACTAACAAGAGTGTAAATGATCAAACACATGCTCAAAGATTTGACTGAACCATTTTATTTTCAGAAACACCAAAATACAAACAGCGCTGAGAAAATATCATTGAATTCTACAATAATTCACAGGTAGAGCTGTTCAGATTTGAGTTTTCAGCTCCATGTCATCATTCTCTCTCTCTCTCGCTCTCTCTCTCTGTCTTTTCTCCTTGTGATTTCTCCAGGCGACTGATGATAAACCTAAAACCTCTGTTTCAGTCTCACTATAACAAATGTGTTAGTGAGGAACCGGTCATGTGACTCTCAGAGAGATGATCCTACCACAGTATCTACAGTTTACATTCAGGATTCTCCAGTACAGCGCAGAGGTTCTTCACGCCTGAATCTCCGACTCTATTATTGTTCAGATTCAGTTCTCTCAAGTGTGGGGGGTTTTATCTCAGAGCAGCACAACCGTCATCTGATACACCACAACCCCACAGCCAACCATGACACACAAGAACAGATTTGTCATGGGCTCTTCTGTCTGCTGTTCCTGGTGGTATGTACAGTGGTACCTCGGTACTGGAATGCTTTAGAGGTCGAACAAATCAGAAAAAATCCTGGAATTTTTTTGGCCCAGAAGTCGATGAAAATCTAAAAGTCAACCGCTAAAAATGCGTGAAAAAAAACAACAACACAAAGAGTGAGGGTAAATGCACGCTTTCCAGAAGCCCGGAAGTTGTTGATACGATGTATCATCCTGATAAAGCTAGCGCTGTTCTGGAGAAGTCCGGAAGTTATTGGTACTATGTATCGCTGTGAACACCTTTTACAATGCGGTCATGAGCCACTTCCGTAAGGTTTTGAAAAGAAAGCAGAAACAGGCCACGTTACAAAATGTTCTTCAAGAAAAGAAAAGAACATCCTGAGGAAGAGTCATCCATGCCAAAGCGAGTAGCAAGAGAAAAAAAAAAAACATCTTTGGCTGATTCAACTGAAGCTGTTATCGAAGGGGATTCTCCTCCTTTCTCCATCTCCAACATTTACATATGCCAACTGCTCACCACCACAAAGGTTAAAATTCTTATCTTTATTGTTGTTATGCTTTAACTGCACTGTGGTTTTTATTTGAGTGTGTTATAGTCTGTGTTGTGAGAGACTCTGGAGGCACTGGAGAGGGACGTGGCTGTCACACACGGGTGGAGCGTTAAACACACATACCTGATTCCACTTAATCAGGAGCTATAAAGATGAGCAGCGCGCTCCTCCCGGTGCTAGAAGATTGTCCCTCTTCCCCGTGATCTTTCTGTCTCTCGGCTCCGTGCTCGACCAGTTCCCTAATTTATGATTTTCTTCACATCTCTAACAGTGACTACGATTTACCTGTGCTCTAGTGCTTTCCCTGTGAACAATAAAGCTCATCCGTTTTCAACCTACTCTGTCTCCTGCATTTTTGGGTCTGGCTGAATGTCCCTGGGGTCATAGAAGGGCTAGAAGATTCTGTGACACCAGGAACATTCAGCCGGACCCAAAAATGCAGGAGGCAGAGTGTGATAAAAATGAATGAGCTTTATTGTACACAGGGAAGGCACTAGAGCATGGTGAAAGCATAGTCACTGTTAGAGATGTGGAGAAAACAAAAATCATACACTAAGGGAACTGGTCTAGCATGGAGCTGAGAGCCAGAGAGATCATGGGGAAGAGGGACAATGTTTTAGCATCGGGAGGAGGGCTCTGCTTGTCATTATAGCCCATAATTAACTGGAATCAGTGTGTTTACCGCTCCACCCACATGTCACAGCCACGCCCCTCTCCAGTGCCTGCATGCATGGAGAGAGAGAGAGAGAGAGAGAGAGAGAGAGAGAGCGAGAGAGAGAGACAGAAAGAGAGAGAGAGTCTCTCACAACACAGACCATTACATAGTGTATTGTATTCAATAATTTTTTCACTTAAATTTGCAGATCTATGGTATGAGTTATGGTACTGTTCAAAAGACAACCGAACCGATTCAGACCATTTGCATTATTTATAATGGGAAAAGCGGATTCGGAATTTGACCAAATTGGAATCCGACCAGCTGTCTGGAACGAAATATGGACAAGTAACGAGATACTACTGTATGTCCATGTGCAGTGTTGCCCAACAGGCTACGCTAATTATTTAGCTGGAATCTTGATCAGTGATCTGAAGTGAGTAAATAGAGATATGTCCACTCCAGGGACACTCTACTGATGCTGAGAAAAAGACATCAGGGGAGCAGATGCCATCTCATTCCATTGTAGCTAAGGTGGAAATACCATGCATTCTGAGCCGGGGCTAAACACAAAGCTAAGCTGAAAGACAAGGCGCAAAGACAAAGAAGGTACAACCGAGCCTTTCCCTTGATTTTAATGGGGCACGTGCTGAAGCACCAGTGGAATTCCTGAAAATGCAGCCTGCGCATCTTCACCAAGACATGGATAACTTACTACACATCAGATGCTCTGGTGAATCTACCAGGCTTTGCCACAGTGACAGCCTACAGAGACACCGAAGGAAGTGTACAAAGTAAAGGTGGGGTCTTATTATTAACGTTAATAAATGGTGAAACCCTGCCCCTGTGACTGCAAAGACAACTCTATACTACTAGGATCATGAACTGATAGCAGTGAGCTCAAGCCCTCATTATCTACTGTACATACAGTGTACATACCCCCAATGGCTAGCGCTGAGATGGAATGTAAGATTGTACAGAGCACCAACACAGGGTTACAAATGATTCATCTAGATGCACTTTTTGTCACAACTGGAGACTTTACCTTATAGTCCATGCCATCTGTCATGTATATCAGTATGTGTATTGCTCAACCAGAACGAACAGAACTATAGATCTGCGGTATGCAAATACAAAAGATGAATATACAGTCCCTCTCTGCCTTTTCCTGAAAACTCAGATCACAACCTGATACATCTGCAGCCCAGGTACACACCACGGGTGAGCAGACAGGCCATCACAACAAAATTTTATCAGGAGGTGGTCTCCTGAAGCAGAGAAGATCCTCAGAAACTGTTTTGAGAGCACAAACTGGAGTGAACTGCTCGAGCCCTTTGGTTAAGACCTCAAAGGATCAACACTCTGCTTGAGAGTTAACGAATTTTTTGTTATGACACTGTGGTTCTTTGTAAGAAGTATGTTGTTTTGCAAACAACAAACCCGGTATTACCAGCAAGGTGAAGTCTGCCTGAAAAGCCTTTAAAAATGTTGACCAAAGAGTTATAATCGCAAAAAGTTGGAGGTGAAGCTGAGAGAAAATAACATAACATAAGTGATGTTTGGAATGACATGAAATCTATCATAGGCAGAAAAAAGAAAGACTGCAGTGCATTGGAAGTGAGCGTTGAGAAGTCCAATGAGCTCAACAACTTTTGAATAGTTTTGAATCCTTGGCTATACCCTCTCTGCAATCCCTGCACTGAGAACCATTCCATCCCCATTTATTGGACCCTCCTCTTTTTCTCCACCACAGGACTTGTCCACGCACCCCCAACAGACTCTTCCTTTCCCATTCACCCTCCACCTGACATTTCCTGCCAACACCCATTTCCCTCCATCACCTCTGACCAGGTTAAAGGAGAGTTGAGGAGCCTCCACGTCAGGAAAGCGGTGGGATTGCACAAGATGTGTCCATGATTGCTGAGGGTGTGTGCTGCAGAGCTGGGGGGAATCCCTCCAGCAGGTCTACAACCTGAGTCTATGCCTTGGGAAAGTTTGCTCACTGTGGAAGATGTCCTGCATTGTCCATGTGCCCAAAAATGGATGGTCAAGTGAACACAATGACCATCGTTCTATAGCTCTAACCTCCCATTTAATGAAGACCCTGAAGCGGCTGATCGTGCACATATTAAGACCCTTAGTGCGGCACACTCAGAAACCTCTCAAGTTTGTATACAAGGAGAAGATAGGAGTGGAGAACACAGTCCTCTACCTTTCTGCAGTGCACAACTACACTGAAAAAGGGGGATGTAATATAATAATTTTAGTTTTTGACTTCTCAAATGCATTTAATACCATACCTGCCAAATTTTGAAACCTGAAAAGCCTAGTAGCTAGCCGGGGTCCAGGGGCCGCAGGCCCCAGTAGGTCCAGGACAAAAGTCAGACGCTAAATGATTATTTGCATTATATCAAGTTAGAATGTGACGAAGAACCTCATATTTCTTTAACAATCATGTTTCCATTTTCCTCAAACTGTCAAAGCAGAAATGCTGATGGAAAAGATCAAGGACAAAGTTTCTGGTCCATATTCTTTCAGAATTTTTTGGGGCATAATCATACATTTGACAAATGTTGACAAACTTTTGGGCTAAACCCGTGCAAAATTGTCCACATTTCTCTTGACCTTTTCCCTCAGCAAATATGACATACATAATAATTTCCAAAACCACAAAGGGGGAAACATTCCACAATCAACTTTTAATTTTAAACCTATTGTTTGAAAACAAACAGCTGAAACAAATACAGAAATTGAAAGACGACAATATCACCATGCCCAGAAAACATTGTAAATAAATTTAAATCTAATCATCACATGCACATTTTACCTACATTCTTTGGTTTGACAGTCACAAAACAAAAGAATATGAAAGGCATCCAGCTCACATTGTTCAATATTGTGAAAACATTTCACATTCTATTAAACAATTTTTTATTAAAAAAGTTTCATGTACCATACACTCAATTGATAAAGAAACATTAACTACTTCTATTGTTGAAAGAAACATTAACTACTTCTATTGTTGAAAAGAATTTATGGAAGTCATAACTTGAATTCTTATGTCTAACAGCAATATTATTGGCTCATCAAAAATGTCTCACTGTCTGTAAAATAAAGTCTGTCATTTCAAAACCAGTATCATATTCACAGAATTTTGTAGACCCTGCACACATCACATCAAGAGCAAATCTTTCACAACTCAGCAGTTACACTGAAATAACCTCTTCTTTATCAGGTGAGTCCAGTCTCAACTCTCAAGCATTGTTACTTTCCATGGTGCATCTCTTGGCTTTCTTCAGTTGTTCTTTTGAATGTAAGACACTGGC
The DNA here is from genome assembly GCA_024760905.1 of Plotosus lineatus. Lineage (NCBI taxonomy): Eukaryota > Metazoa > Chordata > Actinopteri > Siluriformes > Plotosidae > Plotosus > Plotosus lineatus. Next base: position 9,807,062 of record CM045742.1, on the reverse strand, counting down.
ACTTGCTACCGGAAGCTGTCATCATCATGTTTCCTGGTCATAATGTTGCCCAGAATTTTAGTGGACAGACTGGACCTGAACTCATTTTTGTTCTCGTTCACATAGCTGAATATGTGTTCACAGTCTGCATTACTGTGATACATAACACAGAGCTGACCCATCTAATTCCTTCGCAATTCCAATGTAAAACAAAAGATGACCTCTTGCACATGCGCAAAACACCTACAGGAAGTTACATTAGCAGCATGCACTGCCACTTTTCTTCTAAATTAAGATACGGTTCTCAGCGATCTCATTAATTTGTTTTGTGTTTTTTTTTTTTTTTTTTTGTTACTATTTTGAATTTTAGATTGATTTTTTATGTTAAAAAACGTAATTTTTATTAATACAACCGTAACCCGGAGTGGGATAATGAAAACAGTAATCATTATGGCAAAACCGGAGTAGTTGGCAGGTATGCCATACACCCCATTCCACTGCATGAGACGATGACCAATAAGAAGCAGGTCGACCCACACCTGGTCAGCTGGATAAAAGACGATCTCACCAACAGACCGCAGTTAGTCAGGGTCGGAAGGTGCTTGTTCACCACAGTGTCCTGCAGCAAAGGCACACCGGAGCACCACAGGGAACTGTGCTGTCCGCCCTCCACTTTACCTTGAACACTGCCGACATCAAAAACAACTTTGCAATATGCCACATCCACAGGTTCTCAAATGACACTGCTGTGGTGACTAGTACAGTGCCTTGCAATAATATTTACCCCATAGGCTTTTTACCTATTTTGCTAAATTTCAACCTGTAATTTAGATGTTTTTTTAGCAGAATTTTATATGATGGAGCTGCAAAAAATAGTCTGTCGATGAAGTAAAATGAGAATAATATAAATAACAATTATTTTTTTAAAAATAAAAATCTGAAACTTGACATGTGCATATTTATTCACCTTATTGTCTGGTGCAAACCAATTGCTTTCAGAAGTCACTTGATTAGTGAAATGAAATCCACCTGTGTGCAATCTCAGTGCCACATGATCTGTCTGTATAAGCACACCTTTTCTAAAAGTCCCCAGAGGCTGCAACACCACTAAGAAAGGGACATCATACCATGAAGACCAAGGAGCTCTCCAAAATAGTCAGGGATAAAGTTGCTGAGAAGAACAAGTCAGGGATGGCTTATAACAATATCCAAATCTTTGATGATTCCCGAGAAGCATCATCCAGTCCATCATCTTCACATGTAAGGAACATAGTATCACAACAAACCTGCCAAGAATGTCATACACGCCATAGAGCTGCACTTTGTGGGGGAATAACTAGGAAATAGCTATCACTTAATGCTATATCTAGTGCAGACACAACACAGCTCATCACCCCAAGAATACCATCGCCACAGTGAAACAGGGTATTAGCAGCATCATGCATTTGGAATGTTTATTAGCAGGAGGGAATGGCAAACGTATCTAAGTCGAGGGAAAGATGGATGGTGATAAATACAAGGATATTTTGCAGAAAAACCTGGATCAGTCTGCCTGTGATCTGAGACTGGGATGAAGGTTCACCTTCCAGCAGGACAAAAACCCACAGCACACTGCTAAATTGACACTCGAGTGGTAAAATGGGAAAACATTTAAATGTGTTGGAAAGGTCTAGTCAAAGCTCAGACCTCAATCCAATTGAGAATCTGTGGTCAAATTTCAAGATTGTTGTTCACAAGCGGAAACTATTCAGTATGAAGGAGCAGGGGCAGTTTTGCCTTCAGAAATGGGCAAAAATACCAGTGGCAAGAGGTGGCAAGCTCATAGAGGCTCATCCAAAGTAACTTGTGGCTATAATGGCCACAAAAGGTAGCTTTACAAAGTCCTCACTTTTTTTTCTTTTTTTTTTTTTTTTTTTTTTTTTTTTTTTGGGGGTAGTTTTACACTTTAAAGTTTTCAGTTATTTTGCCCGGTTTGTTGTATGCTTTATCAAAAACGAAACAAAAAAACTACAACCTCAAAGTTGAAGGCATTGTCGATCAAGTTTTGTACAATAATTTTGGCTCACATACTGAATTCTCAACAAAGGCCGGCCATGTCTGTCACTGTCTTTGGTGTGTGTGTGTGTGTGTGTGTGTGTGTGTGTGTGGGGGTCATATGAAAGAACCATCGCTGACTTTCATCAAAAGCAGGCTGCGTTGCCGTTAGTGTATTTCTGCTCTGCAATGGTCTGGTGAGCTGTCCATTGTATACTCTACCCTCGCTAAGAGTCGGCTGAGATGGGTGCCAGTCTTCCCGTGACCCGACTTAGGATTAAGCGTTTCAGACAATGGATGGATGAATGATTGTGAGGAGAAAAGGTCACTTCAGGATTAATATATTTGATTTGTGTTAAATGTCATTACCGACCATCTGGAACTCCCTTTGCCAGAATGCACAATGGACTTCAAATATGGCCTCTCCTGACAAAAATTCACATAATGCACTTCACTTCCTGTTTCACAATCACCTGAGTACTGATTGCAGTCACCTGTTGCTCATTACACTCGCTGCCTCCATAAAGAGACTTTGGACACTGAGGACCGTATTTTCCGAACTAGAAGTTGCACTGTTTTTCATGCTTTGGCTGAAGCTGCGACGTATACTCCAGAGCAAATTATATGTGAAATTATTACATATAATTCTGTTCGTCATAAAAAGAGACATAATTTCACATGTTTGTTATTTTTACTCACAACCACAAGAGGGTACTCTAGGCTTGGGTATCAGTACCTGCTCATCCACCACTGAAGACATGTCCAAAAAAGAAAATGCTCTTCTTCGGATTACAAGCTGCAAGTAGTGAAATATTCAGCAGAAAATGGTAATCAAGCAGCAGAAATAAAGTCGGGAGTGAATGAGAAACTTGTGAGGGACTGGAGAAAAGCAAAGCTATGACTGTACTGCGATAAAGAAAACAAAAAAAGCTAGTCGCAGGCTAAAAGTTAGATGGCCACAGCTAGAGGAACAAGTTCGCACATGTATTATTGAGCAACGTGCTGCAAGGAGGGGCTTGTCAACAGTGCAGTTGCGTCACCACGTCCGGGTAGTTGTCAAGGAGATGAATCGAAATTACTTTGCGGGAAGACTTTCTTGGTGTTACCGTTTCATGCAACGCAACTGCCTGTCTATCAGAGCGAAGACCACAATGTCAAAAACTGCCAGCAGATTTCCAAGCCAAGGTAGAAAGTTTCCATGGGGTTTGCGACTTATACTCCAGAGTGACTTAGATGTGCTTTTTTTTTTTTTTTTCTTTTTTGTTATGCATTTTTTGGCCACTGCGACTTGTACTCTGGAGCAATGTAAAATCTGGAAAATACGGTACAGTCGGCCCTCTACTTACGGAATTAATCCATTCCAGAGCCTTTTTCGTAGCCTGGAGTTTTCGTAAGTAGATGTAAGTACATAGTAGTAGTACATGTAAAATGCGTGATTCGTTCCCAGGCTCCCAAGACGACCCCATAAACCCTTTCAAAATGATAAAAAGTACACCAATTTTCTATGAAATATGTGTTAAAAGTAAAATAAAATTTGTTAAACCATTGAAACATTTTATTAACCCCCAGTGCAGCTAACTGGGTTATCAAAGGCGGGCCATGTCTGTCACTGTCTATGGTGAGAGGCATGTAAAAGAACCATTGCTGACTTTCGTAAAGAGTAGGCTGCAAAGTTGTCAGCGTGTTTCTGTCCCTTGCTAAAAAGGGTTGTGACAGGAAGGGCATCGGACGTAAAAACCTCTGCCAAATCAAACGTGCGAATCAGATGATTCGCTGTGGCGACTCCCGAGTAAAAGGGAAAAAGCCGAAAGGAAGACAGACATTAAAACGTTTCATGAACATTTATTAATTAAACCGCTAAGTTCACTTCCGGTAATGGCCGCGTAGTACTTGGACGTGCGTGGGATAGGCTCCTGGTGAGACGTGTTTTTTTTGTTAATGAAGATTTTAACTTTTGAGTCAGACTGTGACACACAAGTCTGGAGGGATAGAACGAGAATCTATTCAACAGTGTTTGACACCTTCAGCTGCAAGAGCCGGGTGTGAAAGTACGTCGGACTCTGCACCACAGCAAGAGAAAAAACTTCCAGACAAGATGACGCCTAAAACAAATGAGGACCTGTTTAAAATGCTCACTACCATAAATGCCACCATGATGAGTGGCTTTGCGGATATTAAACAGTCGATTCAGGAACTGACTGAAAGATTAAGCGGTCTTGAAATTGATGTTTCCGAAATAAAGGAAGATCAAAGAAAGGACCGCGATGACATCTTCTTCTTCTTTCTTTTCCTTCTGGCTGTTCCCTTCAGGGGTCACCACAGCAAATGATCTGTCTCCATCTCTCCCTATCCTCTGAATCTTCTACTCTTACTCCAACGACCTTCATGTCCGCCTTCACCACATCCATAAATCTTCTCTTTGGTCTTCCTCTGGGCCTTTTGCCTGGTAGTTCCAACCTCAGCATCCTACTACCAATATACTCACTATCCCTCCTCTGTACATGTCCAAACCATCTCAATCTAGCCTCTCTGACTTTGTCTCCAAAACATGTAACATGTGCTGTCCCTCTGATGTACTCGTTTCTGATCCTATCCATCCTCGTTACTCCCAAAGAGAACCTCAACATTTTCATCTCTGCTACCTCCAACTCTGACTCCTGTCTTTTCCCCAGGGCCACTGTCTCTAAACCATACAACATCGCTGGCCTCATCACCATCTTGTACACTTTTCCTTTCATTCTTGCCGATACTCTCCTATCACACATCACACCGGACACTTTTCTCCATCCATTCCAACCTGCCTGCATGTGCTTCTTCACCTCTTTTCCACACTCTCCATTGTTCTGGATTGTTGAGCCTAAGTACTTAAAATCCTCCACCTTCTTTATCTCTGCCCCCTGTAACCACAAAGTTCCTCTTGGGTCCTTGTCGTTCACACACATGTATTCCGTCTTACTGAGACTAACCTTCAATCCCCTCCTTTCCAGGGCATACCTCCACCTCTCTAGATTTTCCTGCACTTGTTCTCTGCTCTCACTACAGATCACAATGTCATCTGCAAACATCATAGTAAAATAATAAAACAGGAAATAATTAACTATTAATAACTATAATTATATTAACTATAATTAATTATTAATAAAATAATTAGCCTCCCCATATAACCCGGATTTTATTGCATCCTGTCCAAGCAAAAATATCCAACTTTGAATCCTGGATCAATTGTTTTGGGAAACTCTTCTGGTACAACTCCGAGGTCAAGTTATCTCGTAAAAAAATGGACTGGCAATGAATTCGAAAAATCTTTAGAAAAAAAATTTCAGAATTAGATGAGCAAATAAAAACTAACCCAAACACCTTAAGAACCAAAAGCTGGACACCCTGGAACAATTGAACCTGGAACTAGAAGACAGCCGAAACAACCGTATTAGGGGAACAATAATTCGATCCAGAGCAAGATGGCATGATTTAGGGGAAAAACTATCAGCATATTTTTGTAATTTAGAAAATAGAAACTATATAAACAAAATAATATTGGACATAAAAAAATGAAAATGGCACAATAGTGACAGATCCAAAAGAAATTCTCCAAAAACAGAAAAAATATTATGAGGATTTATAGACATGTAAAAATGACAACATTGACGATGTTTTTTGAAAAGCTAAATTAAGAAGATATCCCGTCTTTATCAAACAATGAAAAAAATTAGTATTGAAGGTAAGAGTATGATATATTAATGATATGACGAGCTGTTGGCAGCTTTAAAAATATCAAAAAACAATAAAAGTCCAGGATTAGATGGATACATGGCAGAATTTGAAAACATTTTTTGGATTGACATTGGACATTTCCTGTTTCGCACCATCAATTTTGCATATGAAAATAATATGTCTGTAACTCAGAAACAAGGAGTTATTACGTGTTTACCAAAACCTGGCAAACCACGTAATCTAAAAAACTGGTGTCTCATTTCTCTTTTAAATTTTTCATATAAGCGATCAGAGGCAACAAAGGTATAAAAGGTATTAGACTGTGGGATACAACATTTAAAATATCTCAATATGCAGACGATACTTCTTTGTTGTTGGATGGCAGTGAGGAATCATTAACATAATCCTTAATTACTTTGGAATGGTTTTACAAAATTTCATGACTAAAAGTAAACATGGAAAAAACAAAAGTTGTTAGGTTGAGCTCTATGCGGGAGTCAGACCGCTGGTTTTGTTGCAAAAATAATTTGGATTGGTCCAACTCTTTTACAGCATTCGGAGTGGATTTTTCAGTATTGCATATAGCATCAATGGCAGACAGTAATATACTATATAGGATCCACAATATGAAAAATCTTCTTAAAAATTGGTCCTATCGCAGTTTGACACCACTAGGAAAAATTACAGTGATAAAGTCCCTTATCCTCCCAAATATTAGTCACCTTTTAATGTCGCTCCAAAATCCTACTGTAAAAATAATTAAAGAAATTGATATGTTTTTCAATTTATTTAATGCAGCCATGAGGGGGACACAAACCAGTGTCTCTCCCTCATGCCGGTCCCAAGCACGGATAAATACAGAGGGTTGCGTCAGGAAGGGAATCCGGCGTAAAACAAATGCCAAATAAAATATGCGAATCACAAGAAAGAATGTCATACCAGATCTGTCGAGAGCCGGGTTCATCTAGGAGAGGTAGCAATAGATTTCTTGACAAGAACATTCAACAAGGTCTTAGAGAGTGAGAGGATGCCGGAGGAATGGAGGAGAAATGTGCTTGTGCCCATTTTTAAGAACAAGGGAGATGTGCAGTTGTGGCAACTACAGAGGGATAAAGTTGATGAGCCATACGATGAAGCTATGGGAAAAATGGTGGAAGCTACATTCAGAGCAGAGGTCAGCATTTGTGAACAACAGTTTGGTTTCATGCCAAGAAAGAGCACCACAGATGCAGTGTTTGCCTTGAGGATGTTAATAGAGAAGTACAGAGAAGGTCAGAAGGAGCTGCATTGTGCCTTTGTGGATCTGGACAAAGCATATGACGGTGCCGAGAGAAGAACTGTACGGTATTGCATGAGGAAGCCTGGAGTGGCAGAGAAGTATGTTAGAGTGTTGCAGGACATGTATGAGAGATGTAAGACAGTGGTGAGGTGTGCTGTCGGTGTGACAAGAGTTCAAGGTGGAAGTGGGACTGCATCAAGGGTCAGCTCTCAGCCCCTTCTTGTTTGCTATGGTGATGGACAGGCTGACAGACGAAGTTAGACAAGAATCTCCATGGACTATGATGTTTGCAGATGACATTGTCATCTGCAGTGAGAGCAGAGAACAAGTGCAGGAAAACCTAGAGAGGTGGAGGTATGCCCTGGAAAGGAAGGGAATGAAGGTTAACCTCAGTAAGACAGAATACATGTGTATGAATGCTAAGGACGCAACAGGAATGGCGAGGTTACAGGGAGCAGAGATAAGGAAGGTGGAGGATTTTATGTACTTAGGCTCAACAATCCAGAGCAATGGAGAGTGTGGAAAAGAGGTGAAGAAGTGTGTACAGGCTGGTTGGAGAAAAGTGTCCGGTGTGATGTGTGATAGGAAGGTATCGGCAAAAATGAAGGGAAAAGTGTACAAGACGGTGTTGAGGCCAGCGATGTTGTATGGTTTAGAAATAGTGGCCCTGGGGAAAAGACAGGAGGCAGAGCTGGAGGTAGCAGAGATGAAAATGTTAAGGTTCTCTTTGGGAGTAACGAGGATGGATAGGATCAGGAATGAGCACATCAGAGGGACAGCACATGTAAGACGTTTTGGAGACAAAGTCAGAGAGGCTAGATTGAGATGGTTTGGACATGTACAGAGGCGGGATAGTAAGTATATTGGTAGTAGGATGCTGAGGTTGGAACTACCAGGCAGAAAGCCTAGAGGAAGACCAAAGAGACGATTCATGGATGTGGTGAAGGAGGACATGAAGGCAGTTGGTGTAAGAGAAAAAGATGCAGAGGATAGGGTGAGATGGAGGCAGATGATTCGCTGTGGCGACCCCTGAAGGGAAAAGCCGAAAGGACAAGAAGAAGAAGATTATATCTTTATTTATTAATTATATTAAACATTTTTTATTAACACACACACACACACACACACACACACACACACAAAAAAACCCTCTCTCTGATGTGTTTTGCCGAATGCGGGCTCTGCCCGCACGCAGCGCGCAGAAGGACACACGCAACGCGGCGGAGCAATTGTATTTAAATGTTTAAATGGACGTGATGTTGTATTTAAAGCGGAATTACAATACCTGCTTGAAAGATCAGAGGTCCTGATTCAATATTAACTTGCTTCCTTGCGAGGTCGGAGGTCTTGTCCCACGGAGCACTCTGTTTTCATGCTCCCTCTGCTTCAATATCATGCTGAATTAATCGCCTCCATCACTATATTTCCACTTTAAGGTCTTTTTTCTGCTTCAATATCGTCCCGATTGTAGAGGGGTTTCGGCAATAACGAAATAACGCTGAACGATCAATCTCAAAACAAGCCAACAGTCCTTTTCAACTCTCCACCCGTGTGACAAACAGGAAGTATGGGTACAGGCCAGCTCTCTCCTGGCCAATGGGTGGCCGTGGGGTGGGATGTTGGGAGACAGCCAATGAGAGAGCAACTCGCACATTGTTTGAATTTTGAATGGTGCATTTGAATGGCGCGTTTGGCACTTTTCGTAAAAAGTGGTTGTTTTCGTAAAAAGAGGACGAAATTTAGGAAAATGTTTTTCGTAACCTGGATTTTTCATACTCAGAGGTTTTCGGAAGTAGAAGGACGACTGTACTTTGTAGAATGAGGCTCAATATGCTCATGCCTCACTTACCAAGCCTTTCAGTTCCGTTACTGCTCCTCTGTTTAATGATCTTGTTTTGGTACCTGGTTTTTCTATTCTGAATTGTGTCCTGATGTTGATGTATGTAGATCGACTGATCCTGTGCCTGAACTTCTACATCTACTTCCCACTTGATTTTCTGATATTCTGCATGTTGTACTGTTCCACAACATTTTCATTGAAAAGCAATAATGTCGACAACCATTCACACCTGATTTTAATGAGGTCATGTGACTCTGAGAGAGATGATCTTACCTCAGTGTCTCCACTTTACAGTGAGGATTCTTCAGGACAGCACAGAGACGCTTCACTCCCAGATCTGTTAGTTTATTCTGAGACAGATCCAGTGTATTCACAGTCAAATACAGTTCTCTTAGAATGGAGGCTTCTGAGTTGAGCACCGAGACCAAAGCTTCCCCGCTTCCACCTTCAATTTTATCACAACTGATACTGAAAGAATTAAAAACAATTTTTAAATAAACTACCATGATGTAACCTTTTGAAACTGACCGTATTAATTCATTCATTTTCTGAACAGCCAAATCCTAATTAAAAGTAGTGTGGCGTCTGCCATCCATCTCAGCTGACTCTGGCGAGGGCGGAGTACACCCTGGACAGATTGTCAAGCCATCGTAGTTCATTACAAGAATTGAGAGACATGTCTGACCTTGTGTGTGTGTGTGTGCATGAGCGGGTGTGCGTTGAGCAGTGAAAACTGTTCACAGTCTGGCTTGAACCCCCAACGTTGGGAACAGTAATCCAGCGCCTTACCACAGAGCCACCATTTTCCCCCGGAAATATTTCATCTTTATAAATACCAATACACTGATGATTAACTGAAAACCTGTGCTTCAATCTCACTATTAGTGAATGTGGTAGTGACTAGCAAGACATGTGACTCGCAGAGAGATGATCTTACCAGAGTATCTCCAGTTTACATTCAGGTTTCTCCAGTACAGCCCAGAGACTCTTCACTCCTGAATCTCCAATTTTATTATTGAACAGATTAAGTTCTCTCAGGTGTGACGGATTTGATCTCAGAGCTGAACTCAGAGCAGCACAACCTTCATCTGATACACCACAACCCCCCAACCTGCAGACACACACACACACACACCTCATCAACACATTTTCATCTTGATTTAACAGAGGTTGTGAAGTTAACGTCTCGTGTTGGACTGTCTTGATTCAATCGACCACGAGGTATTATTCAGATTATTCATACTAGAGGTGGAAATGGTTCAGGAAAAAAGTAAATAAGTTAAAGATTAAATTGAAGAATCAGGTTTTGTAAAACTGATTTCTGCTTGATTGTATGTTTAATGCTCACATACTGAATTGTAAATACCGTATTTGATGTGATAAGTGCCCAGGGCGCTTTAAAAATTGGCGTGTGTGGGCGCTTATTAAACTGTTACCAACTGAGTGAAATGGAAAGTGCTTATTACCATCGAGGTGCAAAACATGAATAATAACAGAACAATAAAAGAGTTTTACTAGTATTTGTGTTAGTCAGTTTGTGGTATCAACCAAACTACAGTGGTACAGTACCTCACCTTACGCAATTCATCCATTCCAGAGCTTTTTTTGTAACCTGCATTTTTCGTAAGTTGAACTGTATTTTACAAGTAAATGCATTGTTTGAATGGCATGTTTGAATTTTTAAGATGGCGCTTTCATAACGTGAACTTGTTTCGTATTCTGAGACAAAAAGTTTAGGAAAATGCTTTTCGTAACCTGAATTTTTCATTTGGTGAGACTTTTGTAAGGTGAGGTACCACTGTACTTACATGAAAGCTGAAAATAAACAGAAAACAGCATAAATAATAAAAAAGACCCCTTACTTCTCCCTCCCGGTGCTATTCTTTCAACATTTTCCGAAAAGTAAAATCAAGCCAATCAACACGAATGTCAACTTGAGCACATGGCAAGTTCAACCAATCAACACGAACATAAATTAAAGCACACGGACTGGATAGGGACGTCTTTAAATTTATGAAGTTAGTGAGCAGGAGAATCGGGTGAAAAATACTCGTCATCACTTTCTGATAGGTCCATATCTGACTCATCACTCCATTCATACAGAGCATCCCATAGTTTTGCTGTAGCAGTTTCTAACGGTTCATCAGTTGTTGGACAGTTATCAAGAAAACACAGCAAAAATATTCTCCTGTCTTTTAAAGCACAGCGGAACAATCAAATGTGTTGTTACTGATGAGCATTACAGACATTTCCCAGTGACAAGGAGGTCTTGAAATAACGTGTAAACTCACTTTTACAGGCAGTGAAAGCCTGATTTTACTGTTACAGAGACTGATCGAATAAAATTGGTAAGTTTGACCTCCGATTTTGCTACCAGTACACATGGGCGGTTATAAGGCGTAAGATCAGAAACATTGGGGGAAGGTGGCCTTATTGGAGCAGAACGCTTATTATGTCGAATACGGTAATTTAAATTATATATTTAATGCCGAAATGATTATGAGAAGAAAACGACACTGCAGGAATAATATATTTATGTTGTGTTATGTGTTAACCAGTGTCCATCTAAAATTGCATTTCCCTGAATGTACTGCAGATTTCACACACGGCCTTGACAGACTACAATTCCCACAATGCACTTCACCCACTGTTTCACAATCACCTGAGTACTGATCGTAATCACTTGTTGCTCATTACACTCACTCCCTCTACTAGTATAAAGAGACCTTGGACACTGAGCACTTTGTAAAGTGAAGCTCAATGTGCTCATGCCTCACTTACCAATCCTTTCAGTTCTGCTACTGCTCCTCTGATTAACCCTAGCAGTGCCAAAAAAAATCGGCTTTATGACACACACTAATTCATTGAATTCACCATTTGTAAATACTGCATTCTCACACACAAAAGTGACTGTGATGCCTTTTTTCGATTGGGAATTCTCTTATGATAATGTTATTTGGTCTAAAAATGAACCAATAATAGCTGTCCTTAGAAAAAGAAATCTCACATAAATTAGCATTCAGTAAGCATGTGAGACTGTGAGATCATGGTGGCGCAAAATCACTTTCACTTTCAGACAGCTCGGATTCCGAAGATGATATCACACTCAATATTGTGGGAAACGGCCTGAGATAACTTGACACAGCTGTCTATATTTATAAAAATACAGGGATCCCTCGCGACTTTGTGCTTCAGTTCATCTCGGTTTTTAAGAAAATATTAATTGAATTAAAAAAAAAAAAGGAATTTAAAGAAAAATAGGGTAAAAAGTGAAGGAACATGGCACAAAAACAAAGCCAATTGTGAAAAAAAACACACAAAAAAAACAACAACTCAAAATCTCCCATTAAAATTAGTTACATTATGTGAGGTGTACATCTGAGTGTGGGCATGCACATCTGCGCACGCGCGAGTCAGTATGTGTCTTCTTCTTTTACTTTCGGCTGCTCCCTTCAGGGGTCGCCACAGCAAATCATCCGCCTCCATCTCACCCTGTCCTCTGCATCTTCTTTTCTGACTCCAACGACCTTCATGTCTTCCTTCACCACATCCATAAATCTCTTCTTTGGTCTTCCTCGAGGCCTTCTGCCTGGTAGTTCCAACCTCAGCATCCTACTGCCAAGATACTCACTATCCCTCCTCTGTACATGTCCAAACCATCTCAATCTAGCCTCTCTGACTTTGTCTCCAAAACATCTTACATGGGCTGTCCCTCTGATATATTCATTTCTGATCCTATCCATCCTTGTTACTCCCAGAGAGAACCTCAACATTTTCATCTCCGCGACCTCCAGCTCTGCCTCCTGCCTTTTCCTCAGCGCCACTGTTTCTAAGCCATACAACATCGCTGGCCTCACCACCGTCTTGTATACTTTTCTCTTCATTCTTGCTGACACTCTCCTATCGCACATCACACCGGACGCTTTTCTCCAACCATTCCAGCCTGCCTGCACACGCTTCTTCACCTCTTTTCCACACTCTCCATTGCTCTGGATTGTTGAGCCTAAGTACTTAAAATCCTCCACCTTCGTTATCTCTGCTCCCTGTAACATCACCGTTCCTCCTGGGTCCTTCTCATTCACACACATGTATTCTGATTTTCTGAGGCTAACCTTAATTCCTCTCCTTTCCAGGGCATACCTCCACCTCTCTAGATTATCCTGCACTTGTTCTCTGCTCTCACTACAGATCACAATGTCATCTGCAAACATGGAGTCCATGGAGATTCTTGTCTCACCTCGTCTGTCAGCCTGTCCATCACCATAGCAAACAAGAAGGGGCTCAGAGCTGACCCTTGATGCAGTCCCACCTCTACCTTGAACTCTTCTGTCACACCGACAGCACACCTCACCACTGTCTTACATCTCTCATACATGTCCTGCACCACTCTAACATACTTTTCTGCCACTCCAGACTTCCTCATGCAATACCACAGTTCTTCTCTTGGCACCCTGTCATATGCTTTTTCCAGATCCACAAAGGCACAATGTAGCTCCCTCTGACCTTCTCTATTAACATCCTCAAAGCAAACATTGCATCTGTGGTGCTCTTTCTTGGCATGAAACCAAACTGTTGTTCACAAATGCTGACCTCTGCCCTTAGTCTAGCTTCCACTATTCTTTCACGTAACTTCATCGTATGGCTCATCAACTTTATCCCTCTGTAGTTGCCGCAACTCTGCACGTCTCCCTTGTTCTTAAAAATGGGCACCAGCACACTTCTCCTCCACTCCTCCGGCATCTGCTCACTCTCTAGGACCTTGTTGAATGTTCTTGTCAGAAAATCTACTGCTATGTCATCAGGACCAACTGCCATTCCATTCTTCATCCTCTTCAATGCCCTTCTCACTTCACCCTTACTGATCTTTGCTACATCCTGCTCCTCAATGGTCACCTCTTCTACTCTTTTTCTCTCTCATTTTCCTCATTCATCAGCTCTTCAAAGTACTCTTTCCATCTTCCCAGCACACTTCTGTCATCAGTCAATACATTTCCCTCTCTGTCCTTTATCAATCTAACTTGCTGCACGTCCTTCCCATCTCTATTTCTCTGCTGTGCCAACCTGTATAGATCATTTTCTCCCTCTTTACTGTCCAGCCTATCATACAAGTCATCATACGCCCTCTGTTTGGCCTTAGCCACTGCTACTTTCGCCTTACGCTGTGTCTCCCTGTACTCCTGTTTACTCTCTTCGGTCCTCTCTATGTCCCACTTTTTCTTAGATAACCTCTTCCTTTGTACACACTCCTGCACTTCCTCATTCCACCACCAAGTCTCCTTATCTACTTTCCTTCCAGAGGACACACCAAGTACTCTCCTACCTGTGTCCCTGATCACATTTGCTGTGGTTGTCCAGTCATTTGGGAGCACGTCCTGGCCACCCAAAGCCTGTTTCAACTCCTCTTTGAAGACAACACGACACTCTTCCTTTTTCAACTTCCACCACGTTGTCTTCTGCTCTGCCTTTGCCTTCTTCACCTTCCTCACCATCAGCATCATCCTGCATACCACCATCCTATGCTGTTTGGCAACACTCTCACCCACTACTACTTTGCAGTCACTGATTTCCTTCAAATTACATCGCCTACACAAGATGTAGTTTACCTGTGTGCTCCTACCTCCACTTTTATAAGTCACCCTATGCTCCTGTTTCTTCTGGAAGAAAGTATTCACCACAGCCATTTCCATCCTTTTTGCAAAATCTATCAACATCAGTCCTTCTGCGTTCCTGTCCTGGATACCAAACCTGCCCATCACTTCCTCGTCCCCTCTGTTGCCTGCACCAACATGTCCATTGAAGTCTGCACCAATGACCACTCTTTCACCTCTGGGGGTACTCTGCATCACTTCATCTAAGTCACTCCAGAATCTCTCCTTCTCTTCTAGCTCACATCCTGCCTGTGGGGCATAAGCACTAACAACATTGAGCATTACACCTACAATTTCTAACTTGAGACTCATCACTCTGTCTGACACTCTTTTCACTTTTAGAACATTCCTGACAAACCCCTCCTTCAAGATGACTCCTACTCCATTTCTCTTCCCATCCACACCATGATAAAATAGCTTAAACCCTGCTCCTAAGCTTTTAGCTTTGCTACCTTTCCACCTGGTCTCCTGAACACACAGTATGTCCACCTTCCTCCTCTGCATCATGTCAGCCAGCTCTCTACCTTTTCTTTGCATAGTTCCAACATTCAAAGTCCCTACTCTCAGTCCTACACTCATGCCTTTCCTCTTCTCTCTCTGCCTACGGACACGCCTCCCACCTCTCCTTCTTTGACGTCTTCGACCAACAGTAGTCCAATTTCCATCAGCACCCTGTTGATTGACAGCACTGATGGCGGTCGTTGTTAACCCGGGCCTCGACCGATCCGGTATGGGGGTAATACTTCTGATTTGCATCATAAAAGTTTGGCATTGGTTTTATGTCGGATGCCCTTCCTGACACAACCCTCTGCATTTCTCCGGGCTTGGGACCGGCATGAGGGGACGATGGTTAGTGCCCCCCCCCCACCTCATGCCTTCATTTATATTTTATTTAAATCTTATGAATTATTTTTTCATGTTTAAATGTTATAAGCATTTATAGCATTTAATATGTATTTATTGATATTATATACACATATACATGTACGTATACATCAGTAAGAGGCGAGTTGGGGTGAGCACATTCTGGTCACATGACTACAGTTCCCCACTTGAAATCATTGAAAATGTGTTTTCTTAAGAGTAATTTAAGTCTCATCATAGAAATAAGGCTATTATATTGAAACTGTTAATCGACAATTATAATAACATCTTCGGACTATCGCAAGAATTGCCATTTTTATACATATGCTATTGGAGTTGATGTTTTTAGCCATAGAATACTCAATACATAAGATATGAAGAACTTTGTGTTGATTTCATCATCTTGACATTTGGAACAACTTGGCTATCTCTATTTTTTAATTTATGAAAACGGGAATCATATACAGTCGGCCCCCAACTTACAAAGACCCCTGTGTACGAAATCCCCGGGTTACGAAAGACATTTTCCTGAGTTTCCGTCCCCGAGATACAACACAACCCCCCCTCTTACAAAAAGAAATTCAAACGCGCCAATCAAAATTTCACACAACGCGCGAGTGGCCAAGCTGGGAGTGCGCTTTGAATTCAAGTCTTGTGGACATGGCCCGCAGCGCACACGCGAGAGAGAGACACAGAGAGAGAGAGAGAGAGAAAGAGAATAACGCTTCAGATTTTTTTTTTTAAGTTTTTAATTCAGTAAGTGTTTAATAAATGTGGGCGCATTTGAGCTTATCTGGAATTCCGATCCCTCAAGGAATCAAAGTAAAGTTGAGTTTATCAAGCAGGGAATCTGCTTTGAATTCCACGTCATGCATAAAAGCGCTCGGATCACCTTCGGAACCAGTGCAGACAGCAAAGGAATACCTTCGGATAATTCAAGGAACGTTCACGGAAAGTACGGAACGTTTGGGGAACGACCGCGGTACTACTCTTTTTAGAAGGAAGACCCACGGAATGATCTCGGAACAGGCGGAATGAAGGCGGAACGTTCACGTTCAACACAGAATGACTGAGGAATGACTGAGGGATACCCAGCATAACCACGTTTCGAGGAAAAATCGGCAAAGATCAAAGGATTTGCTCCTGATTCTGTCTATAAATACGCGGAATGACAAGGAAACTCATTCTCTCATTCATACTATATGTTTATAATGTAGAATAAATTTAAAATTTAACATCATGTTTGTAATTTACCATATGTTAGTAATGTGCAATATGTTTATAATTTACAATTAATTTAAAATATGTTAATATGTTTCATCTCAATCATGTCAATACATTCCTTTTATTTGCACTTCAATAAATCATTCCAAACTAAGAACCATGCACACAAGTCCAAACCACAGTGATTATAACTGTAAAACTTTATTACATGAACAGGAAAACAGAAAAAAAAAAAATCCTTAAGTGTTCCACAAATCTCCCGTGTTATCCGCAACCATTCTGCAAAGTCGTCAGCGTATTTCTGTCCCTTGCTAAAAAGGGTTGTGACAGGAAGGGCATCCGACATAAAAACCTCTGCCAAATCAAACGTGCGAATCAGATGATTCGCTGTGGCGACTCCCAAGTAAAAAGGGAAAAAGCCGAAAGGAAGACAGACAGACATCCGCAACCATTCCGCATGTATTCCGCAAACCTTCCGTGAGTATTCCGTGGGGATTCTGTGGCTGCCTTTGACCGCCTTGAAGAAGGAGGAATGTTCGCAGAACGTTCACAGAAGAGTTGCGGAATAAAAGCATGAATAAAAACATGTTCAAAAGCACGTTCGCGGAAAATTTTGACCAGACGGAAGAGGAGGAATACCTTCGGAATTGTACAGAAGGACACGGAAGATGATGGAATAACTGAGGAACGTTGGAGGATGACTACGGCTTTGCTTCCGCGAGTCTGCCACGCTCCAGTGAAATGGGGGTAATATAATTTCCTCCTAAGGAAAAGTTAACCAAGAGAAAATGTGGACATCTTGAAATTGAGATCATGTGACCAAAATTTGACCTTGGTGACCTCAAAAAAATTTTTTGGAAAAGGCCTATATATAATCTTTATATAAAATAAGATTATATAATGCTATTTATTTGCTAGTTTCTGCATTCAATATCAAAGAAGGAGGTAAGTTCACTAAAATGCATGGCACCGTGAGCTTTAACATTCTCGGGTTAATGATCTTGTTTTGGTACCTGTTTTTTCTATTCTGAATTGTGTCCTGATGTTGATGTATGTAGATCGACTGATCCTGAACTTCTACATCTACTTCCCACTTGATTTTCTGATATTCTGCATGTTGTACTGTTCCACAACATTTTCATTGAAAAGCAATAATGTCGACAACCATTCACACCTGATTTTAATGAGGTCATGTGACTCTGAGAGAGATGATCTTACCTCAGTGTCTCCACTTTACAGTGAGGATTCTTCAGGACAGCACAGAGACGCTTCACTCCCAGATCTGTTAGTTTATTCTGAGACAGATCCAGTGTATTCACAGTCAAATACAGTTCTCTTAGAATGGAGGCTTCTGAGTTGAGCACCGAGACCAAAGCTTCCCCGCTTCCACCTTCAATTTTATCACAACTGATACTGAAAGAATTAAAAAAAAATTAAATAAACTAACATGTAACCTTTTGTAACTGACCGTCTTAATTCAAAATACAAACGGCACTGAGAAAATGTCATTGAATTCTATAATAATAATTCACAGGTACAGCTGTTCAGATTTGAGTTTTTAGTTCCATGTCATACTCTCTCTCTCTCTCTCTCTCTCTCTCACTCTCGATTGCACAGATTTTGCTGAAACTAGGTACCGACATTTTAACGTGAACAACTGTATGATATTTTTTCTAAATGTAATGCTTCAGTAATCCTGCAGTTTTTAAAACATATTGAAATGTTTTATACATTCTGAATTTGTGGTATAGTTAGCATGAATTCTATTGCTAGAGTGCAGCAATTCCACCTAAATAACAACAGACTTTTGCTGTTAGTTGGAAATGTATAGGAATGCACAATATTAGCCAGACTCATTTTTATTAATATTACCTTTTCACCTTTCGATTGGGTTTTAAGCGAAAATTGACTGTTTGAAGAAAATGATTTGGTTTACCTTAGCTTCATTAAATATTTGCGATTTGAAATTGAACTCTTAGTCATGAAATTTAATATAAAATAGCCATGTTTGGCACAATATGATACACTATATGTGTTGAAAGTGCCATTAAACTTCCTTCATTCATTTTCTCTCTCTCTCTCGCTTTCTCACCCTATCTCTCTCTCTGTCTGTCTGTCTCTCTGTCTTCTCTCCTTGTGATTGCTCCAGGCGACTGATGATAAACCTAAAATCTCTGCTTCAGTCTCACTATAACAAATGTGTTCGTGAGGAACAGGTCATGTAACTCTCAGAGAGATGATCTTACCCCAGTATCTACAGTTTACATTCAGAATTCTCCAGTACAGCACAGAGACTCTTCACTCCTGAATCTCAAACTATATTATTGAACAGATTCAGTTCTCTCAGGTGTGAGGGGTTTGATCTCGAGCAGCACAACCTTCATCTGATACACCACAACCCCACAGCCAACAGTGACAAAAAAACAGACTTGTCAGTGCGTCTTCACGAGAGCTGCCTGTCTGCTGTTCCTGGTGCTATGTATGTCCGTGTGCAGTGTTGTCCGACAAGCTACGCTAATTTTTTAGCTCGACTCTTGATCAGCGATCTGAAGTGAGTAAACAGAGATTTGTCCACTCCAGCTGCACTCTGCTGATGCTGAGAAAAAGACATCAGGGGAGCAGATGCCATGCATTCCGAGCCGGGGCTAAACACAAAGCGAAGCTAAAAGACAAGGTGCAAAGACAAAGAAGGTACAATTCAGCATTTCCCTCGATTTTAATGGGGCACGTACCCAAGCATCAGTGGACCTTCCAGAAGTGCAGCCTGACCATTTTCACCAAGACATGGATAACTTACTATACACCAGATGCTATGGTGGTTCTACCAGGCAGATGGTGGATCTACCAGGCTTTGCCACAGTGAGAGCCTACAGAGACACCGAAGGAAGTGTACAAAGTAAAGGTGATGGGTTTTACCATTTACATTAATAACAAATGGTGGAACCTTGGCCCTGTGACTGCAAAGGCAACTCTATGCTGCTAGGATCATGAACTGCAAGCAGTGGGCTCAAGCACTTATTATCTACTGAGGGAGCTTACACATGTAATCGACATCTGTGTGTACATACCCCCAAGGGCTAGCACTGAGACGGCATGTAAGACTGTACAGAGCACCAACACAGGGTTACAAATGATTCATCCAGATGCACTTTTTGACACAACTGGAGACTTTAACGTAGAGTCCATGGCGTCGGTCATGTATCAGTACAGTCGGCCCCAACGTATGAAGACCCCTGTGTATGAAATCCCCGGGTTACGAAAACCATTTTCTTGAGTTTCCGTCCCCGAGATACGGAACAACCCCCTCTTACAAAAAGAAATTCAAAATTCAAACATGCCAATCAAAATTTCACACAGCACGCGAGTTGATCTCTCATTGGCTGTCTCTCAACATCCCACCCCGCTGGCCTCCCAGATAGAGACAGAAGGAAGCTTCACTCTTTAGTTTCTAGTTTAGTTTTTTAAGTTGTTTTAATTCAGTAAATGTTTAATAAATGTGGGCGCATTTGAGCTCATCTGGCATCCCGCTCCCTCAAGGAATCACATTAAAGTTGAGTTTGTCAAGCAGGGAATGTGCTTTGAATTCACGTCTTGTGGGCGTGGCCCGCAGCGCGCGAGAGACAGAGAGAGAGAAAGAGCGAGAGAGAGAGAGAGAAGGAATAACGCTTTAGTTTTTTTTTAAGTTGTTTTAATTCAGCAAACGGTCAAGCAGGGAATGCACTTTGAATTCACATCTTGTGGGCGTGGCCTGCAGCGTGCGCGAGAGAGAAACAAAGGAAGAGAGAAGGAACAGCACTTCAGTTTTTAGTTTAAGTTGTTTAATTCAGTAAATGTTTAATAAATGTGGCGCATTTGAGCTCATCTGGAATTCCAATCACTCAAGGAATCAAACTAAAACTGAGTTTGTCAAGCAGGGAATGTGCTTTGAATTCATGTCTTGTGGGTGTGGCCCGCAGCGCACGTAAGAGAGAGATGTCCCAATGGGGTGTCATAATTGATTCACATGTGTGTGCGCGTGTGTGTGTGTGAATATGAAATGGTTTAATTAATAAATATGTTAATAAAATGGTTCAATATGTTAATAAAATGTTTAAATGGTTTAATAAATATTTTTTTTACTTTTAACACGTTTCATCAAAATTGGTGTACTTTTATCATTTTTAAAAGGTTCATGGGGTTTACCCAGTCCAAAGACTGGAGCCTTGGAACGAATTAGGCGTTTAACATGTAAGATGTGACCCCTACTTACGAATTCCCCACTATACGAGAAGGGCTCTGGAATGGATTAATTTCGTAGGTTGGGGGCTGACTATGTGTATTGCTCAACCAGAACGAACAGAGCTATAGATCTGCTGTATGAAATGCAAAAGATGCATATACAGTCACACCCTGCCTCGTCCCGGAAACTCAGATCACAACCGGATACATCTGCAGTCCAGGTACCTGATGTTCATCGACTCGATATCGAGTATGACCATAGCAACACAAACAACACAGTGTCTAAGAGGCAGGGTGATGTGTCTGCAGGTGGCTTGTAAGGCCAATACGAGCGTGAAAACCCCTCCCACAAGTTGGACACCAGTGAGAGGGGGTCGTGTTGGTAGATTGGTCAGCTCGAGCCTTGCTTGTTTGACGTTTATCTTTGGCTGCGTTCAAACGTTTATTCTCTGAGTGGATGGCACCTCTGTGAATCAGGTTGCGCCAAGCCGGTCTATCAAATGCTGCGGTTTCCCCACGTTGCAACGTCTCAGGAGACGATTGAGGAGCACTCGTGCAAAGATCTTGCCGGCGATAGAGAGAAGTGATATCCCTCTGTGGTTGTCACATGATTGCTTGTTTTTCTTTCTTTTGTAGATGTGAACGATTGCGGCATCTTTAAAATCTTGAGGGAGGGTCTCACTGTCCCAAAATGATTGAAATAGGGCTGTAAGTTTGTGTAGGAGAGAAGGGCTGCCTGTCTTGAACACTTCAGCAGGGATGGCATCAGAGCCGGGGGCTTTCCCAGTCAACATCTGCTTGATTGCCTTGGCAACCTCATCCTCTGATGGAGTTATGTCCAAGTCTGGGTTTATGTCCACCTGGGGAAGGCGTTGAACAGCTTCGTCATTGATGGACAACGGACGATTTAGAACGCCGTTGAAGTGTTCTGCCCATCTCTCTACGATCTTGTTTTTGTCGGTGATGAGTGTTGCTCCGTCCGCGCTGAGTAAAGAAGAACTGCCTGATGTTGGTGATCCGAATACACACCCGAGTGAATCGTAGAAGCGTTTCATGTCGTGTCTATCTGCAAAGCCTTGAATCTCATCGGCTTTGTTACTTAGCCATGTGTCTTGCATAGTGCTGAGATTTATCTGCAGCTGTCTGCGCTTACTGATGTAGGCGTCTTTCTTCGAGACCGAGTTGGGATCACTCTGATGAGCTCTGAAGAGTTGGCGTTTTTCTTCCAGCAGGGCTCCGATTTTGACATCATTTTCATCAAACCAGTCCTGGTGGTTCCTGGTAGCTTGTCCGAGCACCTGTAGGGCAACAGAATGAACAGATGTCTTCAGAGAGTCCCAGTCGTTTCCAGTAGCCTCAGTCAGCTGGCTTTCTAAACTTGCTACTAGTTCTTCTTGAACGGAAGGAAGCTTAAGCTTGTTGATGTTGAGCTTCTTCACAACTGTCTGGCCTTGTGATCTTCTCTTGGGCAAATTGGACTTGATTGATTGGAAATGATGAGACGATGGTCTTTCCAACAGTCAGCACCACACATTGCCATAGTCACACGTACATCCCGCCTGTCCTTTGCTCTGACAATGACGAAGTCGATGAGATGCCAGTGCTTAGATTGAGGGTGCATCCACGACGTTTTATTACATTCTCAGCAGGAGGAGACCATTACTGTTACATTTCCCTACTCCATGGGGTCCGAGGACTCTTTCCCATGCCTGGTGGTCTTGACCTACACAAGCGTTAAAGTTGCAAAGGAGTAGGAGCTTGTCCGCCTGCGGAACAGTGGAGATGAGGGCATCCAGTTGTTCATAGAGTTTGTCATGGTGGGAGCGTAGGCGTTAATGAGGGTTGCGGATCTCCCCCTGTCCAGGGGGCACTTGAGTTTCATGAGGCGATCGTTGATGCCTTCTGGTATACAATCAAGTTTTCGTACGAGATGGTCATTAATCGCAAATCCGACACCAGCCTCACGTCGCTCTTCATTGCTGCGGCCGCTCCAAAAGAAGGTGTAGCCGCCGCCAATCTCACTGAACTGGCCTTTGTCGGAAAAGCGTGTTTCGCTGAGGGCTGTGATGTCGACATTGTAGCGGGCGAGTTCTCTGGCTACGAGGGCCGTACGTCTTTCTGGTCTCCCTGACTTACAGGTGGTTGAGTTGAGAAGAGTTCTAACGTTCCATGACACAAGGGTGAGCTTGAATATTTTCTTGGCTATTTTCTTGTGATTTCGACCGCAAGATGGGAACCTGCCAGCCGCGGTATGCTGGCCAGGTGGTTGTGGAACAAGCTATGTTTAGAGCACCTTTTCTTGCTCTGTCCTCAGACTACGGAGGTAGGCAGAGCTATCCTAAACAGGGCTGCCTGGTCGCTCAGGGGGCTGCCGAACTTCCCTGCCCGATCAGAGAAGAATGACCATATGGCCTGAGCTGCCTGTGTGCAGGATTGCAGCTACAGCTTCCAGTGATTCCGCACCTGCTGCTTCGCCATTCCCCCATCGCCACGGGACTTTGAGGGTAAAGGGTTGTCCATGGTGGTGTTGCCATGACTTGCGCTGAACTTGGATTAAAGTGAAGGAGGCTTGCGCAGCACCAGCCTCACTCTCTCGTCCTGATGAGCCTGATCCCACGGCAAGACAGAGTCAAGACAGTTGGAGACTAAACGAGAGTGCAGGAGTTGCCGGAAAGGGATGAGATACGCCTTCTAACCACCTACGGGGCTCCACTCTGGATTTTCTGTCGAGGTTTACTCCCTTAGCCTTAGCCATTCAAGGCCAACCCGCAAGGCAACAGGAAAAACTCATGCCATGCAATCTCCGTGACTTCACCGAAATCCTGGCACGGGGGGGGGGCTAAGTGGGTGCTCGATCTTGCCCAAGGATCTCCCACAGGCTAGCGGAGGGAAGCCTTACTTCTCCTGTTGGTGGAAGATTTTTCCACCCCGCCACCCCAAAGTACCTACCACTGGTGAGGAGACAGCCCATCACAAGATTTTATCAGGAGGTGGTCTCCTGAAGCAGAGAAGATCCTCAGAAACTGTTTTGAGACCACAAACTTGAGTGTGCTGCTGAAGTCCTTTAATTAAGACCTCGAAGGAGCATCACTCTGCTTGAGAGGTTAACAAAATTTTTCATATGACACTGTGTTTCTTGTGTAAGAAGTATGTTGTTTTGCAGACAACAAACCCAGAATTACCAGCGAGGTGAAGTCCGTCTTAAACAGAAGGAAAAGAGCCTTTAAAAATCGTGGCCGAACAGGTATATCGCAAAAAGCTAGAGGTGAAGTTGAGAGAAAATAACATAAGAGATGTTTGGGATGACATTAAATCTATCATGTGCAGCAAAAAGAAAGACTGCAATGCATTGGAGATGAGCGTTGAGACGGCCAATGAGCTCAACAACTTTTTAATAGTTTTGAATCCTTGGCTACACCCCTTCTGCAATCCCTGCACCAAGAACCATTCTAACCCCATTTATTGCCAGGCGGTTGTGGAACAGGCTATGTTTAGAGCACCTTTTCTAGCTCTGTCCTCAGACTACGGAGGCAGGCAGAGCTATCCTAAACAGGGCTGCCTGGTCGCTCAGGGGGCTGCCGAACTTCCCTGCCCGATCAGAGAAGAACGACCATATGCTCCTCCTCTTTTTCTCCATCACAGGACCTGTCCATGAACCCCCAACAGAATCTTCCTCTCCCATTCACCCTCCACTTGACATTTCCTGCCAACACCCATTTCCTTTCGTCACCTCTGACCAGGTTAAAGGAGAGTTGAGGAGAGTTCCACATCAGGAAAACAGTGAGCTCAAATTTCAAGCTTGTTGTTCACAAGCGGAAACTATCCAGCATGAAGGAGCAGGGGCAGGTTTGCCTTCAGAAATGAGCAAAAATACCAGTGGCAAGAGGTGGCAAACTAGAGGCTCATCCAAAGTAATTTGCAGCTATAATGGCCACAAAGGGTAGATTTACAAAGTACTCCCTTTTTTTTTTTTTTTTGGGGGGGGGGTCATAGTTTTGCACTTTGAAGTTTTATGTTACTTTGTATGATTTGTTGTACACTTCAAAACTAAATAAAAAAGACCCTACAAATTCAAAGTTGAAGGCATGTTCTATCAGGTTATGTAGATTTGATTTCTGCTTGATTGTATTTTTAATGCCCACATATTGAATTGTAAACAAAGGCTGGCCATGTCTGTCACTGTCTTTGGTGGTGGTGGTGGTGGTGGGGGGGGGGTCATATAAAAGAACCATTGCTGACTTTGGTCAAGAGCAGACTGCACAGCCGTATAAAAGGTGTATTTCTGCTCTGCAATGTTCTGGTGAGCTGTCCATTGTATACTCTGCCCTCGCCAAGAGTTGGCTGAGATGGATGCCAGTCTCCCGCGACCCTAATTAGGATTAAGCATTTCAGACAATGGATGGATGAATCACTAAAGAGTAAGGAGCAAAGGTCCTCTTCAGGATTAATATATTTGATTTGTGTTAAGTGTCATTGCTGTCCATCTGAAACTCCCTTTGCCAGAATGCCCGACGGACTACAGATACGGCCTCCACTGACAAAAATTCCCACAATGCACTTCAAGTCATGTTTCACAATCACCTTATTGTAGTTCCCTGTTGCTCATTACACTCACTGCCTCTGTAAAGAGACTTTAGACACAGAATCGTATTTTCTGAACTAGAAGTCGCACTTTTTTTTCATACTTTGGCTGAAGGTGCGACGTATACTCCAGAGCAAATTATATGTGAAATTATTATATATAATTCTGTTCGTCATAATAAGAGACATAATTTCCCATGTTTGTTTTTTTTTTACACTCACAACCATAAGAGGGTACTCTAGGCTTGGGTCACAGTACCTGCTCATCCACAATTGAAGAAATGGCCCCAAAAAGAAAATCCTATTCTGCAGTTTACAAGCTGCAAGTTGTGAAATATGCAGCAGAAAATGGTCATCAAGCAGCAGAAATAAAGTCAGGAGTGAGCAAGAAACTTGTGAGGGACTGGAGAACAGCAGAGATTACTATGACTGTACTGCAATAAAGAAAACAAAAGCTAATAACAGGCTAAGAGCTAGATGGCCACGGCTAGAGGAACAAGTTCACACATGGGTGCTTGAGCAACGTGCTGCAAGGAGGGGCTTGTCAACAGTGCTGTTGCGTCTCCACGTCCAGGAAGAGGAATATCATAAAAATAATTTCACATTTATTTTTACACTCAACTTCAAGAAGACAAGAAGAGGTCAGAAAAGCAGAGATTATTATTACTGCAATAAAGAAAACAAAAAAGCTAATCACTAGCTAAAACCTAATCACAGGCTAAAAGCTAGATAGCCACAGCTAGAGGAACCAGTTCGCACATGGGTGCTTGAGCAATGTGCTCCAGGGAGAGGCTTGTCAACAGTGCAGTTGCATCTCCACATCCAGATAGTTGTCAAGGACATGAATAGAAATGACTTTGCAGGAGGACTTTCTTGTTGTTACCGCTTCATGCAACGCAACCGCCTCTCTATTAGCGCGAGGACCACAATGTCAAAAACTGCTAGCAGATTTCCAAGCCATGGTAGTCAGTCTCTATGGGTTTGCGAAAATAGTCTAGTGCAACTTATATATGCTTTTTTCTTCTTTGTTATGCATTTTTTGGCCAATGCGACTTGTACTCCGGAGCGACGCACAGTCTGGAAAATACGGTACTTTGTAGAGGTGAGGCTCAATGTGCTCAAGCCTCACTTACAAAGCCTTTCAGTTCCGTTACTGCTCCTCCATACATGGCAACAGCAAAATATATTTTCAGCAAAACTTTAGCGGGGGGGTCTGGAGGCGGGGTCCAGGGCAGAGCCTGTTTGCTATTTACAGTTGATCAACATGTCATCTAGCATAGACTAATTGGAATATAATTATTTGTAAACATATATGTATTTCCAATAAAAATATATACAGATGCTCCTTGACTTACGTTCATTGGTTTCACGTATTTTTCGATTTTACGTTTTTTGAAAAAAAAGTCAAATTTTGAGTTTAGCGTGCTCTCTGTAGTACGAGACGTACCTACGTAGTACGCTGACGTAATGACGCAATGACGCTGCGTCCATTGTTTACAAACAACAGACTGACGTGCCCCTCCTTCTTCCCAGTTCAGTGCGCGTTACCCTTGTGTTAAGACGTCGTCTCTGTGATCTTTGTGTTTACGCTGTTTTGCAGACTTTTGTAACCCTAAGCAAATATGGTTGGTCAGAAGCGTAAGCCTACTAGTGATAGTGGTAATCAGGAAAAAGTGGCAAGCCATCTCGTTAGAAACGAAGATGGCTATGATCAAGAAAATTAATGCTGGTGAAAAACGTGAATGTTGCATGTTTCTTCCAAATGGCTTCGTCGACCATCGGAAAAACATTTACAAGCAGAAAGATCGCATCACAGAGCATGTTCAATGTTATATTCAGTGCTGTAGTGGTCAAAAAAATAAGTGAGTACACGATGGCAGTGAAACGAAGTGGGCAGAGGTGCGCGGAGCTCGGGGAGGATGCGGCTTTGGCTTTGAAACTATTTATCACTTCATCTCCGCTTTTTATTGACACAGTTGAGGAAATTTAAGTTGATCAACTATAAATAAATAAATTAATATTTATATAATTAATCTTTTCTTTTTGGCTTTTTCCCGTTCTCAGGAGTCGCCACAGCGAATCATTTGATTCGCACATTTGATTTGGCATGGGCTTTTATAAGTCACCCTATGCTCCTGTTTCTTCTGAAAGAAAGTATTCACCACAGCCATTTCCATCTTTTTTGCAAAATCGATCAACATCTGTCCTTCTGTGTTCCTGTTCTGGATACCAAACCTGCCCATCACTTCATTGAAACCCCCTCTGGGGGTACTCTGCATCACTTCATCTAACTCACTCCAGAATCTCTCCTTCTCTTCTAGCTCACATCCTGCCTGTGGGGCATAAGCACTAACAACATTGACCATCACGCCTTCAATTTCTAACTTGAGACTCATCACTCTGTCTGACACTCTTCACTTCTAGAACATTCCTGACAAACCCCTCCTTCAAGATGACTCCTACTCCATTTCTCTTCCCATCCACACCATGATAAAACAGCTTAAACCCTGCTCCTAAGCTTTTAGGCCTTTCTACCTTTCCACCTGGTCTCCTGAACACACAGTATGTCCACGTCCCTCCTTTGCATCATGTCAGCCAGCTCCCTATCTTTTCCTTGCATAGTTTTAACATTCAAAGTCCCTACTCTCAGTCCTAGGCTCACGCCTTTCCTCTTCTCTCTCTGCCTACGGACACGCCTCCCGCCTCTCCTTCTTCAACGTCTTCAACCAACAGTAGTCCAATTTCCATCAGCACCCTGTTGGTTGACAGCACTGATGGCGGTCGTTGTTAACCCGGGCCTCAACCGATCCGGTATGAATTTTGTTTTGACCATTTGCATTTTTAATGTGGCAGAAGTTTTACGCCGGATGCCCTTCCTGTCGCAACCCTCTGCATTTATCTGGGCTTGGGACTGGCATAAGAGGGAGAGACACTGGTTAGTGCCCCCCCACCCCCGCCTCATGGCTGCATTATGTATGATGAAACTGTATGGATCAAAATATTTCTACCTCAGAAACCTTTACTAGTTTGTGCTGCTTATGCTTATTGCTGAATGCAATTCTATACAATTTTGGAATGGTCTAGATGATAGTATGGGATATGCTTTGGATATATAATGCAAAGTAACCCTTGTTGGAGATTTAAACGAAAATTTACTTTCTTATAAACGAAATGATATTTCAGAGCTGTTAAACAGAAAACATCTCAGAAACGTCATAACACAGCCCACAAGAGTCACGTCTAAAACCAGCACACTACTTGATCCATTAATTGTTAGTGATGATGTGGATGTACTTGATAGTGGTATAAATGAGTTTGATTGTACAATATCTGATCATAGATGTACGTACATCCACATAGGTACGCATATTAATACAAAAGTATCCCACACCAGAGAAGTATGGTATTATAATCAAGGTGACTTTGAGAAGTTAATTGATTTAATAAGTATGGCCGATTGGCCAGAGCTATTTGATAATTGCTCGAATATAAATGCTATTTGTGATGTGTTTTATGATAAAATGAATCAATTAACCAAGGAATGTATCCCCAAACAAGTTGTCACTATCAGACTCAATGATAAGCCGTGGATTGATTCTAAACTAAGAAGGGAATGCAGGAAAAGAGACAGGCTGAGCAAAAAAAGCAAAACATAAAAGAGAAGGCGACTTATCTATATGTTGAAAAATTAGCTAATACATTTGCAAAGATGTTAGTTAATATGAGGAAATTAAAGTTTCTGCTGAATAGAAATACTTTGAACAAAATATATCAAGTGTTCATCAGGCCACACTTCGAATACACCTGTGAATTATGGGATAGATGTAACTTAGAGCAATCAAATGCATTAGAACAGTTACAGCTTGAAGCAGCCTGTATTGTCACTGGCCTTCCTAAATATACTCAACATGAATATTTGTATCTTGAAACAAGGTGGGAGACCTTATCTGAAAGGAGAAAAATGAGAAAACTCGGTTTATATTATAAAATGAAACACGATTTGGTTCCGAGGTATCTAAGGGATATACTACCCCCAACTGTTGGCTCAACTGTAACATACAATTTAAGACACTCTCAAGACGTAACACTTCCACCATCTTCACATCTGAAATCTTTGACATCATCTTTTATTCCATCGACCACGAGGTTATGGAATAGTATTCCACCAGAATGTCAAAATTTGACAGCAATTACTCAATTTAAAACAGTACTCTGCCAGACAATTACGGGCGTCCCATCGTATTTCTCTTATGGACCAAGAATGTTCAATATCTATCATACACGTTTGAGATACAGGTGTAGTCAACTAAATTATGATCTTTTTTAGAATAGGTCTTCAATCCACCCCAGACTGTAAATGTGGTAATGCTCATGAAAACTCTTATCTACTCTATTTTATTCAGTGTCCATTATTTAAAGAACAAACATGTACATTAATTAGAAATGTGCGAGAAATTGTTGCAAATAAAATATCTATAGATTTAGAATTATTATTAAACGGAAACAATGAATGTTTGTGTCATTGAAAACCAGTTTGTATTCAAAGCTGTACAATCTTATAAGACAATCAAAGAGATTTGCCAAAACTGCCAATCTTTATTTACTTTTTTTCTCTTTTATTTATTTTTTTTCCTGTCATGTATATTCTCCTATTCTTATTAGTCTTTGTGTTGTAATTTGTAATCATCATTTGTAAATATCATGGAGAGGGTTCTCTATAAATCTAGAATAAACTAACAAGAGTGTAAATGATCGGTCACATCCTCAAAGACTTGACTGAACCATTTTATTTTCATAAACACCAAAATAGAAACGGCGCCGAGAAAATATCAGAATTTTATAAGAATAATAATAATTCAGAGGTAGAGCGGTTCAGATTGGAGTTTTCAGTTCCATGTCATCATTCTCTCTCTCTCTCTCTCTCTCTCTCTCTCTCTCTGTTTTCTCTCCTTGTGATTGTGCCAGGCGACTGATGATAAACCTAAAACCTCTGCTTCAGTCTCACTATAACAAATGTATTCGTGAGGAACAGGTCATGTGATTCTCAGAGAGATGATCTTACTCCAGTATCTATGGTTTAGATTCAGGATTCTCCAGTATAGCATAGAGACTCCTCACTCCTGAATCTCAAACTTTATTATTGGACAAATTCAGTTCTCTCAGGTGTGAGGGGTTTGATCTCAGAGCAGCACAACCTTCATCTGATACACCACAACCCCATAGCCAACAGTGGCACAAAAGAACAGACTTGTCATGGCGTCTTCAGGAGAGAGCTGCCTGTCTGCTGTTCCTGGTGCTATGTATGTCCGTGTGCAGTGTTGTCTAACAGACTACGCTATTTAGCTCGAATCTTGACAAGTTATCTGAAGTGAGTAAGTAAAGATTTGTCCACTCCAGGGACACTCTGCTGATGCTGAGAAAAAGACTTCAGGTGCCATCTCATCCCACAGGAGCTAAGGGGGAAATACCATCTGTTCCGAGCCGGGGCTAAACACAAAGCTAAGCTAAAAGACAAGGCGAAAAGACAAAGAAGGTACAATCCAGCATTTCCTTTGATTTTAATTCAAAATTCAAACGCGCCAATCAAAATTTCACACGACGCGCAAGTTGCTCTCTCATTGGCTGTCTCTCAACATCCCACCCCGCTAGCCTCCCAGATAGAGACAGAAAGAAGCTTCACTCTTAGTTTTTTTTCTTAAGTTGTTTTAATTCAGTAAATGTTTAATAAATGTGGGTGCATTTGAGCTCATCTGGAATTCCGATCCCCACATTGGGGATCACTGTTGAAATGGCACTAAATGAGCTTTCCTCAACCTGTTCACCAGGACTTTGGAAAGGAGTAGTCGGTACAGAGGAGGGACACTGGTCGCCAGTTTTTGAGTTCTTGCAGATTCCCCTTCTTTGGCATGAGGGTGAGGACTGCTCTTCTGCAACTCCGAGGTAGCCAACCTTTCAGCAGACTGTCCCTGAGAATGGCCAGCAGGTCCTCACCGATCTTTATAGAAGTCGGCCGGCAGGCTGTCTATACACGGGGCTTTCCCTGATTTGAGGCTCTGCGGTGCCATCAACAATTCGTTCGGGGAGATGTCAGCCTCCAGATGCCTGTTGGCATCTGCTGACACCTGTGGCAGACCAGTGAGGAAAAAATCCAACAAGTCCGGTTTCTCAGAATATTCACACTGATATAGTTCATCATAGAAACCTGCTGCGTACCTGCATATGTCTGCAGTGTCCTGGATTAGCCGTCCATCTCCAGAATGCAGACAGTGTATCAGCCTACTCTGCCCGATTTTCCTTTCCAGCCCAAAGAAAAAGTGAGAGGGCGCATCCATCAGAGCGACATTTTGAAACCGCCCCTAGTGGGTACGCCTAGCAAGTCAGCTAACGTGTGATTTTTGGCTTTAAAGACTTCAAAATGTCTTCCTTCTCCTGTAGAGTCTGCCAGAGTTTGCAGCTCCACCATTTCCCTCTCCAAATCTTTAATGGATTTGACCAAGTTCCTGGAGACATTGCGAGTATACTGCAGGCACAGAGATTTGATTGTATTGTTCCCGACGTCCCACCACTGCTGCAAAGAACTAAAACCACTCTTTGTTTGTCTAAAACATTCCAAAAAAGCTTTCTTAAAACCGTGGTCAGATAAGAGTGCTTTGTTGAAGTGCCAGAACGCACTTCCACATCTGATGCTGTTGATTAGAACACAGCACTCGACCAAACAATGGTCCGAGAAACCCACTGGCAAAATCAAGCAGTTCTTAAAAACATTAAAATGATGTTTAAAACAATAAAACCTGTCGGGCCTGGCCATGGACAGTAGTCCATCCTTTGAGTGGAGCCAGGTGTACCGTCGGCTGTTGCCATATAATTTCTCCAGACGTCTAAAAGTTTGTGCATCTCGACAAGTTTTCTTAACGTCCTTTGAGAGGCAGTGTGTGGCTCGGGGTGGTTCCGATTTAAAAGATGATTTTCGGTACAGTTAAAATCCCCCCAATAAACAGGTACTCATCCTGACTGCACCTCTGGATCACACATCACATTCAGGGCACTTAAAAACAGGAGTCTCTCTGTGCCTGTGGTTGGAGCGTAAACGTTTAAAAACAAAACCTTGATTTTTTTCCAGCTCTGCTGTAACTTAAAATATGGCCCGCCATCACATCTTCAGTATGTACAGGTTAAAATCTCAGGAGAACAAAATCCCAACTCCCCCGCTATTGGCCCTTTTGTGACTAAAAAACACCTGTCCGTTCCATTCCCTCCTCTAGTCACCTTCATTGTCTACGGTGCTGTGTGTCTCCTGAATAAAAACAACATTTAGTTTCTTTACATGAATCAAACTAAAAATCGAGGCTCTTTTTAAGTCCTGTCTCGCTCCATTTATATTGAGCGTGGCGATTTTAAGTCTCCATGTTGAAAATAAAAGAGGGAAGAGACTGAACCGTGAGGGGTAAAAACAGGTTAAGTAAAAAAACAGATGAAAGAAAGAACATTAGTCTTCCTCAGCGAGTTGCTTTTTACACTTTGAAACCAGTTTCCTCAATCTATAAATCAACTGTTCGGTGAAACCAGGCTGTCCGGGCTCACCTCGCTTTCTTAAATGGAGACGGACAGAGTCGATAAATAGTCTGAGGTCCAGAAAAAAGTTTTCGGTTTTAATTCTAGCCCATTTATTTTCATGTAAAAACGTTTGTATTTTTTTCACTGTGTATGCTGTGTCTGTGTCCATTTTTTCTGTGTTCTCATCCTTGCTCTCAGACAAGCTCTGGGACAGACAGGTTTCCCCTTTTGAGGCTTTTTCTTTTTTGTTTGAAACGCTGTTTTCTGTGTTTGTGAACTTTCTTTTGACTACCGTTTTTAACTCCTCAACTATTAATTCTTCATCCTCCTCACCTAGTTCCTCCAGAACTGACTCTGCCACCCTAGCTGCTATCTGCCCCACGCTTTCCTTCTGTGTCCCCAACTCCATCTGATCATCACCATGTGAATGTTCTACACACCCATTACCCTCCACCTGTGGGTTATTTACCTGTGCGACCACTGTGGTGTCTGTGCTGGCCTGCGCACTGTCCGTCTGTGAGAAACCATTTTCCTAGTCTCCTGAACGGTTGTTGTTGCTGTCTCGTACATATTGGAAGGGCTTCCCAACAGTTTGGTTACCGGTTTCCCCAGCACCTCCGCTGCCGCAGGCTTGGGCTCGGGCGCGGCCGCAGGCTCGGCCGCCGCCGCGAGCTTGGGCGCGGCTGCCGTGGCTAGTCCTGCTCCCTGCTCCGTTGGAGCACGGGAGGCGGCAGCCAACCGCTTTGCTTCATCTCCCTCTGGACACGAGCGGATAAGATGTCCTTCCATGCCGCACATGGAACACGTCATGTTCCCGACGTGACGTGAATGATGTAGTCAAAGTTATCAACTTTAAATTTCAAAGCCAAGTTCAGCTCCTTGGGACTTTTAAGAATCATCATCGTCTGCCGTCTGAAGGAAATGACATGTTTCAGGTGCAGGGACTTCCAGTTTAATGAGATCATTTGAATCGGTGACAAAATCTGGCCGTATCGGGACAACTCCCACTCCAGAACCTCATTATGTACAAACGGCGGCACGTTTGAAATAGTAACGCATTTGGCGGGATTAACCAGCGAGCGAATGGGAGTGAAGCACAACCCCACTCTCCACACCCTCCACAGAAAAACTAAAGAGGAAAAATAAACAAAACAGAAATAAAAGAGAAAATAGAAAAATACACTATGAAAAGAATGAAAGGCGCTCTCTGCACACACGCACGCTCCCAGCACACTCACACACACTCCCAGCATGCACCCCGAGAGAGAGAGAGAGATGTGTGTGTGTGTGTGTGTGTGTGTGTGTGTGTGTTAATAAAAAATGTTTAATAATGGTTTAATTAATAAATACGTTAATAAAATGGTTTAATATGTTAATAAATATGAATAAAATGTTTAAATGGTTTAATAAACAATTTTCTTTTACTTTTAACACATATTTCATACAAAATTGGTGTACGTTTATCATTTTTAAAGGCTTTATGGGGTTTATATCCAGTCCAAAGACTGGAGACTTGAAACAAAACGTAGGCATTTAACATGTAAGATGCGACCCCTACTTACGAGACCCCCGCTATATGAAAAGGGCTCTGGAACAGATTAATTTCATAAGTTGGGGGCCAACTGTACCACGCAGAAGGCCTAGAGGAAGACCAAAGAGAAGACTTATGGATGTGGTGAATGAGGACATGAAGGTAGTTGCTGTAAGAGAAGAAGATGCAGAGGATAGGGTGAGATGGAGGCAGACGATTCGCTGTGGCAACCATTGAAGGGAACAGCCGAAAGGAAAAGAAGAAGAAGAAGTAGAATTGATTTCTGCTTGATTGTATTTTTAATGCTCACATATTGAATTCTCAACAAAGGCCGGCCATGTCTGTCACTGTCTTTGATGGGGGGGGGGGGGTTCATGTAAAAGAACCACCGCTGACTTTCGTCAAGAGCAGGCTGCATAGCCGTAAGTATATTTCTCCTCTACAAGGTCTGGTGAGCTGTCCATTGTATACTCTACCCTGGCCCAGAGTCGGCAGAGATTGGTGCCGGTCTCATCATGACCCAAATTAGGATTTAAAGTTTCAGAAAATGGATGGATGAATGATTGTGAGGGGAAAAGGTCACTTCAGGATTATCATATTTGATTTGTGTTCAGTGTCATTACTGTCCATCCGGAACACTCCTTTGCTAGAATGCACCACAGACAATAATTCCCACAATGCACTTCACTTCCTGTTTCACAAGCACCTGAGTACTGATTGTAGTCCCCTGTTGCTCATTACACTCGCTGCCTCCATAAAGAGACTTTGGACAATGAGTACCATATTTTCCAGACTATAAGTCACATTTTTTTTTTTTTATCATACTTTGGCTGAAGGTGTGACGTATACTCTAGAGCAAATTATATATGTAAAAGTATTACATATAGTTCATTTCATCATAATAAGAGACATAATTTCATGTTTGTTATTCTTACACTCACAACCACAAGAGGGTACTCTAGGCTTTGGTGCCAGTACTTGCTCATCCACCACTGAAGAAATGGCCCCAAAAAGAAAATCTTCTGCGGTTTACAAGCTGCAAGTAGTGAAATGTGCAGCAGAAAATGGTAATTGAGCAGCAGAAAGAAAGTTTGGAGTGAACGAGAAACTTATGAGGGACTGGAGAAAAGCATAGATTACTGTCTGTACTGCAAAAAAAAAAAAAAAAAGCTAATCGCAGGCTAAAAGCTAAATGGCCACAGCTAGAGGAAGGAGCTCGCACATGGGTGCTTGAGCAACGTGCTGCAGGGAGGGGCTTGTCAACAGTGCTATTGTATCTCCACGTTCAGGTAGTGAAATATCATAATAATAACAAACATAATTTCACATGGTTATTTTTACACTCGCAACTGCAATATGGCAAGAAAAAGGAAGAAAAGCGGAGCTTATTCTTACTGCAATAAAGAAAACAAAAAAGCTAATCACTGGCTAAAAGCTCATCGCGGGCTAAAAGCTAGTCGGCCACAGCTAGAAGAAGCAGTTTGCACATGGGTGCTTGAGGAACGTGCTATAGGAAGAGGCTTGTCAACAGGGCAGTTGCGTCTCTATGTCCAGGTAGTTGTCAAGGAGATGAATAGAAATAACTTTGTGGGAGGACTTTCTTGGTGTTACCGCTTCATGCAACGCAACCGCCTCGCTATCAGAGCGAGGACCACAACATCACATAATCTGCAAGCAGATTTCCAAGCCAAGGTAGACAGTTTCCATGAGTTTGCGACTATAGTCCAGTACGATTTACAGACGCTCCCTGACTTATGATTTTTTTCCCAAAAAAAAGTCAAATTTTGAGTTTAGACGTACCTTCGTCTTACGTAATGACTTAATGACGCTGCATCCATTGTTTACAAACAACAGACTGAATGTGCCCATCCTTCTTTCCAGTTCAGTTATTTATATATATATATATATATATATATATATATATATATATATATATATATATATATATATATATATATCAGTTATATAGCGTGTTACCCTTGTGTTAAGACGTCGTCTCTGTGATCTTTGTGTTTACACTGTTTTCCGGACTTTTGTAACACTAAGCAAATATGGTTGGTCAGAAGCGTAAGCCTATTAACATGGGTGCAAGTCTCATACACAGAGATGAATTAACTATCTGCTCGGATCGGCGCAATCTACCATGCATACTCAGCTCAGCAAAGAGAGTTGTAAAATGAATGAAAACCCGCATCCACAAAAGAAGGAACTTTCCGCTCTGCTGGTGATTCACATCAGTGCAGGCTGTGTTCTAAATGAGTTCAACGGCACCCTTGCACACTTGAAAGACCGGAAAGTCCGTATAACCCACAGGAAGTACACTACTTTCACAAGTACATTACCTTTGGTTTTAAGCACCGCACATATTGTAAGCGTTGATTGGCTGTTTTAAGCTCGATGTAAAGTGACTCGGTATGAATAAGTGACTTATTTGAAATTAATGTTGATATCATTTGATATATTTGATATTATTTTACAATGTTATGTTTACAATAATTGATTTAGGGGTGTTTTATGAGATACGGTAATGGTATTTATGGATGTATAGTACAGTATGAGCGTCATACGTCACACGTTATACATCACTGTAAAAACTTACGTTCACTTTCAACTTACGTTCGGCCGTCCGGAACCAATTAAAAAAGTAAGTTGAGGAGCGTCTGTATATGTTTTTTATTCTTTACTATGCATTTTTTGGCCAATGCAACTTGTACTCCGGAGTGACGTGTAGTGCAGAAAATACGGTTCTCCGGAGAAGTGAGGCTCAATCTGCTCATGCCTCACTTACCAAGCCTTTCAGTTTTGTTACTGCTCCTCTGATGAATGTTTTGATGATGTAATGATTGTTTTGGTACCTGCTTTTTCTATTCTGAATCGTGTCCTGATGTTGATGTATGTAGATGGACTGAACCTGTGCCTGAACGTCTACATCTACTTCCCACCTGCACTTCTGATATTCTGCATGTTGTACCATTACACTACATTTTCATTGAAAAGTAACAATGTCTACAACTATTCACACCTGATTTTAATGAGGTCATGTGACTCTGAGAGAGATGCTCTTACCTCAATGTCTCCACTTTACAGTGAGGATTCTCCAGGACAGCACAGAGACGCTTCACTCCCAGATCTGTTAGTTTATTCTGAGACAGATCCAGTGTATTCACAGCCAGATCCAGTTCTCTCAGATTGGAGAGTTCTGAGTTGAGCACTGAGACCAGAGCTTCCCCGCTTCCACCTTCAATTTTATCACAACTGATACTGAAAGAAATAAAATAAAACAGAATAAACTAACACGAGTGTAAAAGATCAATCACATCCTCAAAGATTTCACTCAACCTTTTTATTTTCATAAACACCAAAATACAAACAGCACTGAGAAAATATCATTAGTTCTATAATAATAATTTAGTTAGAGCCAATCAGATTTGAGTTTTCAGCTCCATGTCATAACACACACGCATACACACACACATACACACACACCCACACACACACACACACACACACACACACACACACACACACACATCCCCTCCCTCTCTCAAACACACACACACACACACACACACACACACACAAAATACTGCTGGCGATAATTCTGTTACACATTTAGTTTTGTATGCGAATCAATTTCTGTCACAACTTTCCAAAGGGCGATAATGAATTCATCACAGACTGCTGCAAATTCTATAGACAACACGACTATTCTATCAGTATTTTCACAATCCAGGCCACTCCTGATTCCTGCAAGCTTTCTCAAGTGATAAAAGAACTTCAGAGATTTGTGATGTGCACTTCTGCATGTTTTCCTCTTTTCAGTGTCTAAACACAGCAGATTCATCAGTTGATCTGGAAACTGCTGATCAGACAGTGCACAAAAACGGGAGGAAAGATGATTAGAAGGTAATTTCAGTAACTTTAAAAGACTATAATTCCCATACTGCACTTCACTTACTGTTTCACAATCACCTCAGTACTGAGCGTAATCCCCTGTTGCTCTTTATACTCGCTGCCTGTATGAAGAGACTCCGAGTACTTTGGAAAGTGACGCTGAATGTGCTCATGCCTCACTTACCAAGCCTTTCAGTTCTGTTACTGCTCCTCTGATTAATGATCTTGTTTTGGTACCTGGGTTCTCTATTCTGGATCGTGTCCTGATGTTGATGTTTGCGGGTGGACTGAACCTGTGCCTGAACTTCTACATTTACTTCCCACCTGCTCGAATGATATTCTACATGTTGTACTGTTATATAACAGTTTCATTGAAAAGCGACAATGTCTACAACTATTCACACCTGATTATAATGAGGTCATGTGACTCTGAGAGAGATGATCTCACCTCAGTGTCTCCACTTTACAGTGAGGATTCTCCAGGACAGCACATAGACGCTTCACTCCCAGATCTGTTAGTTTATTCTGAGACAGATCCAGTGTATTCACAGTCAGATCCAGTTCTCTCAGATTGGAGGTTTCTGAGTTGAGCACTGAGACCAGAGCTTCCCCGCTTCCACCTTCAATTTTATCACAATTGATACTGAAAGAAATAAAGAAATTTGAATTCATCAATTCAAATTCGAAATGAAATAAAACAGAAGAACCAAACACGAGTGTAAATGATCAAACACATCCTCCAAGATTTCACATTTTATTTTCTTAAACACCAAAATACAAACAGCGCCAAGAAAATATCATTAAATGCTGTAATAATAATTCACAGTTAGAGCCGATTAGATTTGAGTTTTCAGCTCTATGTCATCACACACACACACACACACACACACACACACACACAGTTTACTGTACCTCTGATTGGATAAGAACTGTTTAGAGTTAGATTACGCACTCATAGCATAAATTTAACCACAAGGTTTAAATCAACCAAAAAAGTTTGAGGTTATGTTGTCTGAACAGCAAAGACTTCTCTGTGTGCTTGCTAATGTGTGTGTGTGTGTGTGTGTGTGTGTGTGTGTGTGTGTGTGTGTGTGTGTGTGCACATACATTTGAGACACCGGAGTTCATTTGAAAGGTTAAGGAATTCACGAAATGACTCCAGTACACAAAATAACAAGGCAGGCCCAAAAAAAAAAAAAAAATTCATCGAAGGTGTCATGAAAGCACAAGAAGAATGAAAAAAAAAAAAATCATTTCATTTCCTGTATTGTTTTGATGATAGATTCAAAATAAATGATAACGATACCGAGGCAATGATGGCCTGGTGCTGGATTACTGATGTGAAGGTTGGGGTTCAGACCCTTCTATCACCAGGATGTGACTGCTGTCCCCACGGTGCAGCCCAGTGGCTTTTCACAGACGAGAGGTTTGGTGTGGTGAGAGGTTCATGTCAAAGAACCATTGATAAATTTCAAAAAGAGCAGCTGAATTGCTGTCAGCGGGTTTCTGCCCTGCAATGGCCTGGCGAACTGTCCTAGGTGGACTCAGCCATCGCCCAGAGAAGGCGGAGATGAGCGCCGGCCTCCCCACAACACTAATTTGGATTAAGCAGTTCAAAAAATTAATGAATGAATAAGAACGGAGCTAGTAATGAGTTCTGTATGAAAGTTTTTAGAAATTATTTTTCAGAAATGTATCGTTTATAAGTTTAGTTTTCTCGCTGTCATTTTTTTCCTCTGGAAAAAATAGACTGAGTTCCAAATATATAATACCTGGCCTTCAGTAGTCTTCAATTTTACATACCATTTAACTCGTTATTTTCTATTTGCATTCATTTCAGACATTAATGTTCCAAAGTGTAGATCTGTCAGTGTTTTGAGTTTCTCTTTCTAATAGCGGATCACGAGAACAGTTCTATTTAGATTTACTTACATTGCTTTTCGTGATGCTGCAATCACAGGCATCATCTTCACAAGAACAATTTCTGTTATCTTCTCTCTGCTGAAATATTTACTCAGGTCAAATTCCTCCAGCTTCTCTGCTGAAGTCAGCAACACAAACACCAGAGCAGACCACTGTGAAGAAGAGAGTTCGCTTTGATTTCCACGTTTCAGGTAGCGTTGGATTCCTTTCACGAGAGAATTATCGCCCAGTTCATTCAGACAGTGGAACAGATTTATGGATTTCTCTGGAGGGAGATCTTTATTGATCTTCCTCCTGATGTACCGTACCGTTTTCTCCTTTCCTGACTGAGAGATACTTCCTGTCCATGTTAGTAAACCATATAACAATTCACCAATCGTCTCAATGTAGTGTGCTGTTTTCTCTTTTCCTTTCTGTGTTATTAAACCATGTAAGAGTTTCTGATTGGACTTCACTGACAGACCCAGAAGAAAGCGGAGGAAAAGA
Organism: Plotosus lineatus; assembly: GCA_024760905.1. NCBI lineage: Eukaryota > Metazoa > Chordata > Actinopteri > Siluriformes > Plotosidae > Plotosus > Plotosus lineatus. The sequence continues at coordinate 9,766,296 of CM045742.1, read as the reverse complement.
TCCAGATGTCCAGTCTGACTGTTCAAGGCCTGATCTACAGCACACTCATGTACATCTGAGATTGTCTCACTGGACTGACTCTGATCAAGAACATTTCTCTTTTCCTTCATGAAGGTCAGGTGCACATACAGACCTGCGAGATGTTCCTGAACGCTGAGATGAACAAAACTGTACACTTTACTCTGGTGAAGCCCAAACTCCTCTCTGAAGATCTGTGTACACACACCTGAGTACACTGCTGCTTCTCTCACATCAATGCCACACTCACTCAAGTCTTCATCATAGAAGATCAGATTTCCTTTCTCCAGCTGCAGAAAGGCCAGTCGTCCCAGTTTAAGAAGCATCGCTTCATCACTCTCCTGCTTCTTTGAGTACTTTTCTCTGATGATGTTGATCTGAATGATGAGGAAGTGTGTGTACATTTCAGTCAGAGTCCTGGGGATCTCTTCTCTCTCTGCTTTACCCAACATTCTCCCCAGAACAGCAGCTGAAATCCAGCAGAAGACGGGGATGTGACACATAATGTAGAGGCTTCTTAATGACTTCAGATGTGTGATGATGTTCTTGGCCAGGTTCTGATCATTGATGTTCTTCCTGAAGTACTCCTCCTTCTGGGGGTCATTGAACCCTCTTACCTCTGTCACGCGATGGACCCACTCAGAGGGGATTTGATCAGCTGCTGCTGGTCGGGATGTGATCCAGATGAGAGCAGAGGGAAGCAGGTTCCCTTTGACCAGGTTGATCAACAGCACACCCACTGATGCTGATTCAGTTACCTCACAAACTCTCACTGTGTTCCGGAAATCCAGAGGAAAACGACACTCGTCCAATCCATCAAAAATGAACAGAACTTTTCTAAAATTGGACATTTCTGTTTCTTTTATTTTGTGAAAATAGATATGAAGGAGCTCCATCAGACTCAGTTTCTGCTCCTTCACCAAATTCAGCTCCCTGAAAGGAAGCGGAAACACGAGCCAGACGTCCTGATTGGTTTTCCCTTCAGCCCAGTCCAGGATGAACTTCTGCACAGAGACGGTTTTTCCGATACCAGCGACTCCCTTCGTCAGCACAGTTCTGATGGGTTCGTCTTGATCAGATAAGGGTGTAAAGATGTCATTAAATTTGATTGGTGTTTCCTCTGTTGTTGTTCTCCAGGATGGTGTCTCGATTTGTCTCACCTCATGTTCTTTATTGATGTTCCCACTGTCTCCCTCTGTGATGTAGAGCTCTGTGTAGATCTCATTCAGTTTTCGCTTTTCGCAGTTTATTATCACTCCATTTAAACACTGAAACTTCTCCATCAGATTTAATCTGAATTTTTTCTGGAATTCGTTTACAACAGTCGATTCTGTGTCATGTCTGTAACTGAAGAAACAGCACATGGTGATACATGAAGTAAAATTATTGAACTTTCTAATTTTTTTAATTTATATAATTTTAATTGGTCACCACAGATATCAGCTCATAATAATCAATTTACTTTATTCAATTAGATGTTTTCTGTATTATCACTCTATAGGAAATAATAGTAAATAGGTTTAAAAGACCAGTGTGTCAGTGTCATAGTCAGTTCCACAAAAATGTTTATAGAAGACACATATTGAAATATTCCTGAATTCATTTTTAGAGATATTGATTTTGAGGTTGCAAACTATTTCTTTGAGAAAAGAAAGTTATCTGATGTTAACAAGGAAGACACAGTAACACTATTTAGTGAGGAAGGGGATCACTGTTCATATCTAAGCATCAAAGATTTAAGGGGAAAGAAATGCCTTTACGTTCTAGAGTATGTTATCTCACCCCGAGATATAAGGCGGAGCTTGTAACGGCCTGTCGTGTTGACAGGGAGCAGAGCCTCAAAGTAAAGCTGTCAATGTATCAGTCGATCTACGTTCCGACCTCTTGTTCTTTCGGTCAAGAGGCTGAGATGAGCTTCCTTCGCAGGGTGGCGAGGCTCTCACTCAGAGACAGGCTGAGAAGCTCAGCCATCTGGAAGTGTCCGGCGTAGAAACACTGCTCCTCCACATTGAGCGGAGCCAGTTGAGTTGGCTCGAGCATCTGATTAGAATGCCTCCCGAACGCCTCCCTGGTGTCTGACCAGGAAGAGACCCCTGGGTCGACCTAGAACACACTCAAGGGACTATATTTCTTGGCTGGTCTGGGAACGTCTCGGTGTCTCCCCAGAAGAGCTGGACGAAGTGGCTGGGGAGAGGAATACCTGGACCTAACTGCTTCGGCTGCTGCCCCCGCGACCCGACCCCGGATTAAGCGGACGATGACGATGATGAATATTTCATCGCATTGTTGTCTACTGCATTTTAATGTTCTTACTGGTTGTGAGATCAAATGCTTTTAATGTCAAATGATTATACATAAATAATAATAATGAATTATTAATTAATTAATTATATTATATTATATTATTATAAAGGAGGAAAGATAACAAGAAGAGTGAAGAAAAGTCAGGCTGCAAACTTTCCCATTGCTGCTAATATATAACGAACTCTGTACATAGAGCGTGAAAAAGGCATCATATACAACTGTTCCACAGGGTAATAGTTTGTGAAACCATCAGTGGCTTTGACTATAGTGTACATTCCCATGGCATTGTTCTGATAACCTTACAACGTTCATTCAAAGATTTCTAACCCTCATCATTCAGGGGATGCCTATACACAGGCACAAGCTACATCCTTCTTACTAAGGGATACCAATGTTAGAACATCGCTGGATCAGGTGGATTGAAGTTAGGGGTGATTATCTTGAGAAATAAAGCAAATACTGCCTTCCTCCTGTGATGTTTACTGGCTGTGACTAAGAACTTTTTGAATAACCTTCGTATACAACACTACAACATTTATGTCCATTAATTTTGTATTATTTTCCCCTGAGAAATGGTATGAGTTTTACCCCAATCTCAGTTCTTATCCAAGTTCCTTTAATTTCAGGAATCTACTCAGTTCTTTTATTTACTTGATGCAGAACAGTAATTTGGCTCTTCTGAATCATATATGGGACACAGTGGCATAGTGTTTATCACATCTGCTTTCACAGCAAGAACAATTTGGGTTCAAGTCCTGCAGTCAGACATGTCTGTGTACAGTTTGCATGTTCATGGCCTGTGCTTGCGTGAGTATCTTCTGGGTACAGCAGTCTCCTCTCACAACCCAAAAACATGTATATTAGGATTACTGGCAGTTCTTTCTTTGAAATTGTGTGTACATGTGAATATTGAATGTGAGTTGTTTTGTGTGTGTGTGTGTGTGTGTGTGTGTGTGTGTGTGTGTGTGTGTGTGTGTGTGTGCGTGTGTGTGTGTGCGTGTGTGCGTGTGTGTGTGTGTGTGTGTTGCCTTGCGATGGACTGGGGAGCTGTCTAAGGTGTACGTCACCTTTGCCTAGAGTCGGTTGAGATAAGCTCTCAGTAGCAGGATTAAGAAACATGATTGACTGAGTGAATCACATTTATTCTATGACCACGGGCTACATCTTGGTCAGTTACTTTATAAATAAAATATGATGACACAAAAACTGCTCATGTTTGTTTTACACACAACTATCACTATTTTTAATTACCTGTCAACGTCCACTCGGACTGCAGGTGGACCAGACAGACACCCCACAGTGTCAAAACAGAAAACTTTCTCTCTGCTGCTGGAAAAAAAGAAGACAAACATGATTGAGGAGACAACAGGACATCATTCATTCATATAGATACAAATACTGTATAGAGACAGAGAAAAACGCTGAACTACATATTCATTAACATGAAACATTTTTTATATGAACATCTAAAAAATGTTCAGTGACTGTACTTCAGAAGCATTGAGGTTTTATGACAGTACAATATTAAATAATAAAAATCTATACAATATCAACAAATAAAAATCACAATGTTTCCCTCTGCAGTGACTTTAATTATGAGTATTATGGGATGTTACCTTTGTTCAGATGAAGAATCTCCCTCTTTAAAGTGCAAAGGACGATCCATAGATGCATCACTCTTCATAGAGACACAGCTGGGTGCTGGTGAGTCTGATCTCTTCATCTGGAGTTTACTGTACAACATTATATAGCAGAGATATCATCATAATCATCACCATAAAGACATAACATCATAATCATCACTGATGTTTGTGTTTAATATTCATCCTGACCTTCTTCTTATAGAGACAGTAACACACGGCCTAAAGTTAAATGAAGGGAACCTGACTCTTATTTACACATCACTTTTCATGGAGACACTGCGGTATCAGTGATCTCAACATTGCCTGGCTTCCTACCTTAAACAATTAATGTTACTACTTTACATCTGCTATTAATTCACAGTGTAAACACAAAGATCACAGAGATGAACTCTTGACACAAGAGTAACATGCTGCATAACCGATATATATAGAAGGAGAGGCACCTTCAGTCTGTGGTTTGTAAACAATCGAAGCAGCATCATTGCGTCTTTACGTCAGTGTACTATGTAGGTACGTCTAAACTCAAAATTTGACTTTTTGGTTTTAAAAAAAAAAAAGACGTAAAAGCAAAAAAACGTAAAACGGATGAACGGAAGTCGGGGAGCGTCTGTATTGCAACATTTCTATAAATGAAGATTTGAGTCATCGCCTGTGACACGTTTCATAAGGCTTTTAATATTTTTGCGGTTCAAGGGAGATTTGTTTTTAGTTTTTTGATCCAACTTGCTCTTTGAACATTTTGAGTTGCGACCCCTGTTGTATACCAACGCATTGCGCAGTACAGGGATCCCTCACTTTCCGCGGTTAATTGGGACCAAGAAGCCCGTGACCACCGAATTCCGCAAAGTAAGATCACCCCCCCAACTTCCCCACCTCCCACCCCTGACTGACGTATACGTACATGTATATGTGTATATAATATCAATAAATACATATTCAATGCTATAAATGCTTATAATAACAATTAAACATTCAAAAATAATGCATAATATGTAAATAAAATATAAATACATATACAGAGATGATCCTCACAAAAATGTAAGGAGTTTTGATGGGAGATTTTGGGATGTTTTTTGTTTTTTGTTTGTTTCGAGTTTTTTTTTTTTTTTTTTTCATAATTGGGCTTGTTTTTGTGGCATTTCGATTAACTTTTTCCCTTATTCGTCCTTAATCTCCTTATTTTTTTAATTCGATGAATATTTAAACACAAAAAAGAAACAGGGTGCTGATTGAAATTGGACGACTGTTGGTCGAAGACATCGAAGAAGGAGAGGCGGGAGGCGTGTCCGTAGGCAGAGAGAGAAGAGGAAATGCGTGAGCCTAGGACTGAGAGTAGGGACTTTGAATGTTGGAACTATGCAAGGAAAAGATAGGGAGCTGGCTGACATGATGCAGAGGAGGAAGGTGGACATACTGTGTGTTCAGGAGACCAGGTGGAAAGGTAGCAAGGCTAGAAGCTTAGGAGCAGGGTTTAAGCTGTTTTATAATGGTGTGGATGGGAAGAGAAATGGAGTAGGAGTCATCTTGAAGGAGGGGTTTGTCAGGAATGTTCTAGAAGTGAAAAGAGTGTCAGACAGAGTGATGAGTCTCAAGTTAGAAATTGAAGGCGTGATGGTCAATGTTGTTAGTGCTTATACCCCAGAGGCAGGATGTAAGCTAGAAGAGAAGGAGAGATTCTGGAGTGAGTTAGATGAAGTGATGCAGAGTACCCCCCAGAGGTGAAAGAGTGGTCATTGGAGCAGACTTCAATGAACATGTTGGTGCAGGCAACAGAAGGGACGAGGAAGTGATGGGCAGGTTTGGTATCCAGGACAGGAACGCAGAAGGACAGATGTTGATCGATTTTGCAAAAAGGATGGAAATGGCTGTGGTGAATACTTTCTTCAAGAAGAAACAGGAGCATAGGGTGACTTATGAAAGCGGAGGTAAGAGCACACAGGTAGACTACATCTTGTGTAGGCGATGTAATTTGAAGGAAGTCAGTGACTGCAAAGTAGTAGTGGGTGAGAGTGTTGCCAAACAGCATAGGATGGTGGTGTGCAGGATGACACTGATGGTGAGAAAGGTGAAAAAGGCAAAGGCAGAGCAGAAGACAAAGTGGTGGAAGCTGAAAAAGGAAGAGTGTCGTGTTTTCTTCAAGGAGGAGTTGAAACAGGCTTTGGGTAGTCAGGAAGTGCTTCCAGATGACTGGACAACCACAGCCAATGTGATCAGGGAGACCGGTAGGAGAGTACTTGGTGTGTCCTCTGGAAGAAAAGTAGATAAGGAAACTTGGTGGTGGAATGAAGAAGTGCAGGAGTGTGTACAAAAGAAGAGGTTAGCCAAGAAGAAGTGGGACATTGAGAGGACCGAAGAGAGTAAACAGGAGTACAGGGAGACACAGCGTAAGGTGAAGGTAGCGGTGTCAAAGGCCAAACAGAGGGCGTATGATGACTTGTATGATAGGTTGAACAGTAAGGAGGGAGAAAATGATTTATACAGGTTAGCACAGCAGAGAAATAGAGATGGGAAAGACGTTCAGCAAGTGCGAGTGATAAAGGACAGAGAGGGAAATGTATTGACTGATGACAGAAGTGTGCTGGGAAGATGGAAAGAGTACTTTGAAGAGCTGATGAATGAGGAAAATGAGAGAGAGAAAAAGAGTAGAAGGGGTGACCGTTGAGGAGTAAGATGTAGCAAAGATCAGTAAGAGTGAAGTGAGAAGGGCATTGAAGAGGATGAAGAATGGAAAGGCAGTTGGTCCTGATGATATACCGGTGGAGGTATGGAAGTGTCTAGGAGAGGTAGCAGTAGATTTTCTGACAAGAACATTCAACAAGGTACTAGAGAGTGAGCAGATGCCGGAGGAGTGGAAGAGAAGTGTGCTGGTGCCCATTTTTAAGAACAAGGGAGACGTGCAGAGTTTCAGCAACTACAGAGGGATAAAGTTGATGAGCCATGTGAACAACAGTTTGGTTTCATGCCAAGAAAGAGCAGAAGTGTGCTGGGAAGATGGAAAGAGTACTTTGAAGAGCTGATGAATGAGGAAAATGAGAGAGAGAAAAAGAGTAGAAGGGGTGACCGTTGAGGAGTAAGATGTAGCAAAGATTAGTAAGGGAGAAGTGAAGTGTGCTTGTGCCCATTTTTAAGAACAAGGGAGATGTACAGAGTTGTGGCAACTACAGAGGGATAAAGTTGATGAGCCATACAATGAAGCTATGGGAAAGAATAGTGGAAGCAAGACTAAGGGCAAAGGTCAGCATTTGTGAACAACAGTTTGGTTTCATGCCAAGAAAGAGCACCACAAATGCAGTGTTTGCTTTGAGGATGTTAATAGAGAAATACAGAGAAGGTCAGAAGGAGCTGCAGTGTGCCTTTGTGGATCTGGAGAAAGCATATGACAGGGTGCCGAAAGAAGAACTGTGGTATTGTATGAGGAAGTCTGGAGTGACAGAGAAGTATGTTAGAGTGGTGCAGGACATGTATGAGAGATGTAAGACAGTGGTGAGGTGTGCTGTCGGTGTGACAGAAGAGTTCAAGGTGGAGGTGGGACTGCATCAAGGGTCAGCTCTCAGCCCATTCTTATTTGCTATGGTGATGGACAGGCTGACAGACGAGGTTAGGCAAGAATCTCCATGGACTATGATGTTTGCAGATGACATCGTGATCTGTAGTGAGAGCAGAGAACAAGTGGAGGAAAATCTAGAGAGGTGGAGGTATGCCCTGGAAAGGAGTGGATTGAAGGTTAGTCTCAGTAAGACGGAATACATGTGTGTGAACGACAAGGACCCAAGAGGAACTTTGAGGTTACAGGGGGCAGAGATAAAGAAGGTGGAGGATTTTAAGTACTTAGGCTCAACAATCCAGAGCAGTGGAGAGTGTGGAAAAGAGGTGAAGAAGCGTGTGCAGGCAGGTTGGAATGGTTGGAGAAAAGTGTCCGGTGTGATGTGTGATAGGAGAGTATCGGCAAGAATGAAGGGAAAAGTGTACAAGACGGTGATGAGGGCAGCAATGTTGTATGGTTTAGAGACAGTGGCCCTAGGGAAAAGACAGGAGTCAGAGTTGGAGGTAGCAGAGATGAAAATGTTGAGGTTCTCTTTGGGAGTAACGAGGATGGATAGGATCAGAAACGAGTACATCAGAGGGACAGCACATGTTAGATGTTTTGGAGACAAAGTCAGAGAGGCTCGATTGAGATGGTTTGGACATGTACAGAGGAGGGATAGTGAGTATATTGGTAGTAGTATGCTGAGGTTGGAACTACCAGGCAAAAGGCCCAGAGGAAGACCAAAGAGAAGATTTATGGATGTGGTGAAGGCGGACATGAAGGTCGTTGGAGTAAGAGTAGAAGATACAGAGGATAGGGAGAGATGGAGGCAGATCATTTGCTGTGGCGAACCCTGAAGGGAACAGCCGAAAGGAAAAGAAGAAGAAGAAGCACTAAAGTTGCATTAATTGAAGCTGTCACTTTAAATCTCTGTGCTGACGGGAATGCCGAGTTCCATGCTCATCCTCCATTATCTGGGATCAGAACCGAGCACATGCTACCATGTGTTACTCTCACAAATATCTGGTAAATACCTTAAAAACTTTTAGAAAAGTATTACAAATTATATCTATGTTTTTCACTGACTGATATTTTTATGTTTATTGTTTCATTTCTTCTTCCTCTTTTCCTTTCGGCTTTTCCCTTCAGGGGTCGCCACAGCGAATCATCTGCCTCCATCTCACCCTATCCTTTGCAGCTTCTTCTCTTACACCAACGACCTTCATGTCCTCCTTCACCACATCCATGAAGCGTCTCTTTGGTCGTCTCTTTGGTTCATTTGTACTATAAAATTCACGTGAGAATTGTTGCTAGATCCACCGCCGGTCTCCCAGCTGCAGCTGATTTTTATTTATTTGGTTAATCTCGCACTCTGAGTGCGTGTTACTGTGTACTGTGAAATATTGCAGAAAGGTGCTATAAATGCTTCAATAATGAAAACCATATTCTACAGTACAGGATGTGCACAGACTCCTGAATGGTTGAACTCCAGGAGCACGGGGGCGCGTGCGAGGTTTCAGTCTCCATTGTTCCCGCCTGAATTTGAACTGATCACGGAAGTTTTTTTGTCACACCGCTAAAGGACTACATCTTCACCTGGTGGGTAACAAAACCTTACAGCACAAATTTCACATCTATTGAATATCTACCTTGTTACTGACTGGTATTTTTCTATGTAATGCACATATATGTGTAAACGGGGCTCGCGCATGCACCGTTATACAGTACAGCCATTTTATACTTTACACGGTGAGCACCTGCGGCCATTTTGTATGTCAGCCGATTTAGTGACCTGGCAAAGTGCACTCGTTTCAAACGTTGTATATCTAAAAAGTGTAATATCTATACATATTACTCAATAAAATTATAAGAATGAAAAGTGTTGGAAATGTTTAAATCAGAGAACTAAGTAGATTTAACTGTTGAAACCCCACCCACCAGACCTCTGGCATGCAATTTTGACAAATGACAAATGTGACGCACTCCACCGAATGTAGGCAAGTGTGCTTTGAATACTTGTTTAGTACTCAACATTCACTTGCTTACTTCAAAGATCGGAAGTCCAGATAAGCCGCGCTTTGTCGCAAAAGCTCCGTGTATCAGTTGTGACAAGCGCCCACATTCGGTGGAGCGCGTCACAAATATGCATATTGTGATTGAACAAAATGATGATGGTCTTATCTTTGGAAGAATAAAATTGATCCTTGTGAATTGTGGATCAGATGTGCATTTTGTTGCTGAAAAATAGCAGTCAAAGCCCTTGGTTGATATATGTATCTACGGTTTAGAAGAATAAATTGACAAAAATTATTTATGCTTGAATCTGAAAGGCTCATAGACTACTACCCTTTTGAAGATGTTGTCAGATGTTGGGGTGGAAAAAGATGATCTCCAATATGTTGAAGAGGTGGATTTGCAAGAGCATCTCAAACCCATTCAATGGCGTAAACTTTTAAGTTCGTGGAAACGGAAAGGTACTGTTAAAATTTTGAAAATCAACACCTGATACTACTAATTCATACTAATATCAATGGGTCAGTAGTGGTCTAGTGTTAGAGGGTGCAGGATCGCTGATCCTAAACTTGTGGGTTTGAGTCCCACTCTCTACAAGGTTGCCGCTGTCCCCCCCCACCCCCCACCCCCCCCAGTGCAGCTAACTGGGTTATCAAAGGCCGGCCATGTCGCTCACTGTCTATGTTGTGAGGCATGTAAAAGAACCATTGCGGACTTTCGACAAGAGCAAGCAAATTTTGATTGGCGCATTTGAATTCTGAATGGCGTGTTTGGCGCTTTTCGTAAGAGGGGGTTGTACAGAGGACGAAAACTTTGGAAAATATTACTCGTAACCTGGAGTTTTTGTACCCAGGAAGTTTTGTAAGTAGGGGGGCCCACTGTGTATACATGTATGTATATGTATATATATATATATATATATATATATATATATATATATATATATATATATATATATATATATATATATATATATAAAGATCAAAATCATAATCATCTTCTGCTAAGTCCAGGGTCGGGTCGCGGGGGCAGCAACCTAAGCAAAGAGATCCAGACGTCCCTCTCCCCAGCCACTTCTTAACAACTCTCCCAGGGTTATATATAGACATAGTCCCTCCAGCATGTTCTAGGTCGACCCCGGGGTCTCTTCCCGATTGGACATGCCCGAAACACCACACCAGGGAGGAGTCTGGGAGGCATTCTGACAAGATGCCTGAGCCACCTCAACTGGCCCCTCTCAATGCGGACGAGCAGCAGATCTACTCCGAGCTCTCCAAGGATGACGGAGCTTCTTACCTTATCTCTAAGGGAGCACCCTGCCACCCGGCGAAGGAAGCTCATTTCAGCCACTTGTATCAGCAATCTTGTTGTTTCGGTCAATACCCAAAGCTCGTGACCATAAGTGAGGGTTGCAACGTAGATCGACTGGTAAATTGAAAGCTTCGCCTTGCGTTTCAGCTCCTTCACCATGACGGATCAGTACAGGCTCTGCTTAACAGCAGAGGCTGCAGCGATCCATCTGTCGATCTCCCGCTCCATCCTTCCCTCACTCGTGAACAAGACCCCAAGATACTTAAACTCCTTCACTTGGGGCAGGACCTCATTCCCAACCCGGAGGGTGCATTCCACCCATGTCCGACTGAGAACCATGGCCTCAGACTTGGAGGGACTGATCCTCATCCCGGCTGCTTCGTACTCGACTGCGAATTGCTATAATGAGAGCTGGAGGTCCTGACTTCATAAAGCCAAAAGGATATCATCCGCAAAAAGCAGAGATGAGAGCCGATGGCCACCAAACTGGAACCCCTCAATGCCTCGACTGCGTCTAGAAATTCTGTCCATAAAAATTATGAACAGAATCGGTGACAAAGGACAGCCTAGGCGGACTCCAACTCCCACCGGAAACTAATTCGACCTGTTATTGCCAATACGGACCAAACTCTGGCTCCGGTGATACAGTGACCGAATGGCCCGTAGCAACAGGTCCGGATCCTCCTTTCTAGTACCCCTGCATAGACTTCCCCCAGGTAGGCTGAGGAGTATTACCCAATAATTGGAACACACTCTCCGGTCCCCCTTCTTAAAAATCAAGACAGTCCTACAGCATCCAGAGCCCTGAGATATTCCGGGTAGATCTCATCCAACCCCGGAGCTCGACCACCAAGGAGTTTTTTGACAACTTCAGTGACCTCCACTCCAGTGATGGGTGGACCCCCACCCAAACCCCCAGGGTCTTCCTCTTCCACGGAGGGCGTGTTGGTGGGGTTCAGGAGGTCCTCAAAGTATTCCCTTCACCTCTCGACGACATCCCCAGTCGAGTTAAGCATCTCCTCAGGTCAGGCATGAGGGCATGCGCCAGGATGGCACTTTGCTGCATCCACCAGCCGCCTCCACTCATCCGGCCGTCTCTTGGCGATCGACCAGGCCTGCGCAGGGCCCATACCCCCCCCCCCCTGGCAGGGCAGCCCTCAGCTGCGACAACCACGTTGCACGCGGTCGTCCCCGCGATCGGCTCCAGCCCCTAGGATCCCAAACGGACAGGATCCGGTGTGCTGGGTCCGAAGGCGGGAAACACGCCAAGTGCCCATAGTAGCGCAGCTGACGGTCGCGGATCAAGCAGGTTACTCTTACCATCCCCGCATCCCCAAACACCTTCTGGTTGGTAACAAAGTCCCACCAGACGATTGATCTCGGCCCTGCAATCAGTGGAACGATAGACCATGCTGCCAAGGTAAGTGAAAAACTCCATGATCTCTACTCTTTCATGACCCACAGCGATCGAGTCAACAGCAGCAGCCAAGAGGTTGCCGATAGCCTGGATCTTGGTTTTGATCCAGGAGACTCGCAAACCAAGCGGTTCTGCCTTCTCACCCAACGAAGAGAGAGTCTCCGTCAGGACATCCACCATTTCCGCGAAGATCACGGTGTCATCGGCAAAGTCCAGATCAGTAATCCGACCCTCACCGAACGACACACCGCAGGCCGATCCACCCGATACCGCCGCCATGATCCAGTCCATTGCGATACTGAAGAGAGTGGGGGCCAGAACACACCCCTGCCTCACTCCGGTCTCGACCGAAAAGAAGTCAGAGGTGGAGCCCCACACCTCACAGCACTCTCTGTCCCAGAATACAGCGACGATATCAGCCTGACCAAAGCCGACGAGATCCCACGTAGACGAAGTATGCCCCAGAGGGCCTCCCTATCCACTGAGTCGAACGCCTTGCGAAAATCTCTATAGGCGGCAAGGAACCCCCTATCAAACTCCCGCAAGCGCTCGGGTAGGATGCGGTCAACTGTAGACCTCTTTGGTGTGAACCCGGACTGTTCAGGGCGCTGGTGCGCTAGAAGCTGCGGACGGATCCTGTTTAATAGAATCCATGCGAAGACCTTGCCCGGAACTGAGAGGAGAGTAACTCCCCCGGTAACTGTTGCATTCTCGGGTATCACCCTTCCCCTTCCAGATCGAGACAACGATGCCCCGTTTCCAGTCAGCTGGGATAACACCAGTGCTCCACACGGAGCACACAAGAATGAACAGCCACCTGAAGATGGCCTCACCTCCCACCTTAAGCATTTCTACGTGGATACCACAAACTCCCACAGATTTGCCATCCGCCAAGCGCCACACCGCCCTCCGAGTTTCCTCAAGAGTTGGCGGGTCGCAGCCTGGGGGAGAGTCGGCAACAAGAGTCTCAGCATCCCCAATGGCGGCTAGGCTCCGGGCGGGAGGGTCAGCACGATACAACTCCTCAAAGTCCTCGGCCCAACGAGTCCTCACTTCCGATTCTTCAGTAAGGACACTACCATCTGCAGCTTTCACCGTCTGACATCGCGATGTGGACCGAGAGGAACGGAGGCTCCGCAACACCCTGTAAGCCGGGCGAGAGTCACTTGAATTCAAGTGGCCCTCGACAGTCTCACAGAGATCGTGGACCACAGCCTCCCGATCTCTTCGCACCGCCTTGACGGCTTCGCGCTTCAGGTCCCTGGCCAGTCCAACTCTGCTGTCGAGTCAAGCCTGTCTCGCTCTCTCGATGATGTCGATGGTCTCAGAGGATATGGCTATTCCCGGTCGTTTGGGCGACCCCGATATGCAGCCACGGGACACCTCCAGGATGCAGTCTCTGAAACCAGTCCAGAGAACCTCCATGCCCGCACCCGCGTCCAGATCCTCCAGGGATTCCCCAAGCCTACTGGCGAACTCCGAAGCCACATCAGGGTCTCTGAGTCGGCTTACATCAAATCGCATTTGATGAGCCAGGGCTTTCTCAGGGCGTCTGAAGCGCATCTTCAGAGTCGCCACCAAAAGCCCGTAGTCTCCCGAGAATAGCTGGGCACTTCTGAAGACACGGCAGTTCTGGACCAGCCGCCAGCGACTACCTACGAGAACATGGTCGATCTCCTTCCTCGTGACGCCGTCGTTGGAGTACCAAGTCCAGCGTCGCGGATCCGATCTCTGGAACCATGAGCCAGCCTCCACTGTAAACAGTGTTTGTGGAGAACTGCTTCCCCCTCCTAAGGTGTTGGATGGTGGTCCAGAACCTTTTTGAGGCCAACCAATAATCACTCTCCAGGCCCTCACCGAACTCCTCCCACGCCCGAGATTTTGCAACTGCAACAGCCTCAGCTGCAGCACATTTGGCCTGCCGGTACCAGTTTGCTGCCTCGGGAGTCTCACAGGCTAATAAACCCCGATCGGCCTCATTTTTCAGCTGGATGGCCTCCTTTACCGCAGGTGTCCACCACCGGGTTCAGGGATTACAGCCACGACAAGCACCGACGACCTTACGGCCACAGCTATGGGCTGCCACCTCAGTAATGGAGGCACGAAACATGGCCCATTTTAATTCCATGTCCCCCGCCTACTCCAGGACATGGTTGTAGATCTGCTGGAGGTGGGAGTTAAAGGCTTCTCGGACAGGGGTCTCCACCAAACGTTCCCAGCAGACCCTGATTACACGCTTGGGCCTGCAGGGCCTGGAAGGCAGCCTCCCCCACCACCGAAGCCAACTCACCACCAGGTGGTGATCGGTAGACAGCTCAGCTCCTCTCTTCACCCGAGTGTCCAGAACATACGGCCGCAAGTCCGATGACACGACTACAAAGTCAATCATCGAACTGCGACCTGGGGTGTTCTGGTGCCAAGTGCACTTATGGGCACACTTATGTTCGAACATGGTGTTCATGATAGACAAACCGTGATGAGCACAGAAGTCCAACAACAAAACACCATTCGGGTTCAGACTGGAGAGGCCATATCTATCAATCACACCTTTCCAGGTCACACTATTGTTGCCCACATGTCTCCCAAGGCAATGAGTGAGTCTCCGAAGTCTCTCCAACACCCCCCCCCCCCCAAGGACTCCAAAAAGGGTGGGTACTCTGAACTGTCATTTGGTGCATAAGCACAAATAACAGTCAGGACCCGTTCCCCCACCCGAAGACGGAGGGAAGCTACCCTTTCGTCAACTGGGGTGAACCCCAACATTTGGGCACCAAGACGGGGGGAACCAGAATACCAACACCGGCTCGCCACCTCTCCCCATGAGCAACTCCAGAATAGAATAAGGTCCAGCCACTTTCGAGATGGATGGTTCCAGAGCCCAAGCTATGCGTTGAGGTGAGCCCGACTATATATAGTTGGTATCTCTCCACCTCACGCAGCATATCAGGCGCCATCCCCGTCAGAGAAGTGATATTCCATATCCGGATGGTCAGAGTCAGTAGCCGAAGATCGGTCCGACAGAACCCATGCCTTCGACTGCCACCCAACTCACACTGCACCCTACCCCTCAAACTCCTCCCACATGTGGTGGGTCCATGGGAGGGCGGACCCATGTCTCCTTTTCGGGTCATGATAATGTAATAACATTTCCACCATTTACAATGTGCATAATAAAATAATCTGCCTGTCGGCATAAGTTGTACACTGTCTGAATGTTATAAATATTGTTATTTTCAAATAGTGTAAATTGCTTAATGTAATTGCAGGCAATTCATTATTCCAAGCGGCAAAGTGGATTCTGTCACTTGAAGGCAAGGTGGCTTGTGTATTGGCGCCTACCATCAATTTCATTGCTGGGTTGGCAGTTCTCTTTGCACGTTATTACAATTTTATCTTGCAATACTAGGAGGAGGCAGCTACAATCCTTGAGTTTATTGAAAGGTAAATTTTAATTCTTGAAATGACCATCACCCTTTGCGCTAAAAATATATATTTATAAAACTAAATGTACTGTGAAAAATTTCTTACAATAAGCTTCTTTAGCACTGCTAAAACATTGTGTCTAAAATCACACACATGGACAGTTTTATTAAATACATATTTGAATTTTATATAATTCATACATAGCTGCCAACTAGTATGCAAAAATGTACTCAGTACATTTTCTTGGCTCTGAGTATGGAAATCCATTTTTGGGTTGGATAATACGTATTCGAATAAAAATGCCAGCTATTTCGCTAAAAATAAACAAACCATAAACTTTTGCTACGATGAATGTGAATAAGAAAATGTATGAACCACTCAAAGTACCGTCCCTTGCCAAATTTAGCAACTACACACATGTATGGGCACTGTGCATGTGTATTGGCAGTGTTTGTCGGAAGTTGGGCCATGAACTGGCATGCATCTGTGAAGTAGTCGTGCATCACTGTAAGACCAAGGTGCATGAAAGGGTTTTACAATTTGAATCGGAGGTAGAACGTGCTCAAACTTTGTTTATTTCTTTCACTTAAAAGACAGAAAATACCAATGCTATCAAAACAGAATGTTTGTTTGCAGCTTTTTATGTGGAGCATAACATTCCTCTAGCTGTTGCGAACCACATGGGTACACTGCTCAATTAGCAGATGTAAACAAGAGAGACAGCAGTACCTTCAATTCCCTCTGATTCTTTTTCACAAAGTTTCAGTGTTGATCAAAACTGGAATTGAAGATACAGATTAAGCGATCAACAACCTTGATATTGAGTTTAATGATTATTGCTCAACCAGTTTCAAAGAGGAACAAATGAGAATGCCTGCAGATGAGTTGTGGTTCTCACTTTCCTATGCTGTCAAAAGAGACGGGATGCCCAGATTTCAAAAGTAGAGCCACTGCATGTTCGGCATTTTATCAATTCCACACAGCAATGCTGAATGTAAAAGAATTTTCAGTCTGAGAAAGAATAAAACAGACTTCAGGGGATCACTATCAGATGACATGCTGTCAGCCCTACTTATTAAAAAATCAAGAAGCAACACCTGTTATGAACAGACGAAGAATAATAATAGCTTGGCTTTGACATCCTCTTGTCTCTCTGTATACTTCTCAATGGGGAAGTTTATTTTTTAGTGATGGGATGTCTACACTGTGAAAGTTAGCATTGCTTTGTGGTGAGTAAAAATGCTGATTACAGTGGTGCCTCGGTACTCGACCATAATTCGTTTCCGACAACTGGTCGAATTCAGAATCCGCTTTTCCCATTACCAATGATGTAAATGGTCTTAATCTGCTCTGAGGTCTTTTGAACAGAAGTTAACCGTACCGTAACTCGGACCATAGGTCCTTAAATTAAGTGAAAAAATTATTGAATACAGTACATTGTTATAGTCTGTGTTTGTGAGAGACTCTAGTTTTTTGGCTCTAACTCTCTCGCTCTATACTCTATGTCCTGGAGAGGGGCGTGGCTGTCACACACGGGTGTAGTACTAAGCACACACAACTGATTCTACTTAGCAATCACCGGGCACTAACAGTGACTGCGATTTCCCCATGCTCTAGTGCCTTCCCTGTCAACAATAAAGGTCATCCGTTTTCATCACACCCTGTCTCCTACATTTTTGAGTCTGGCTGAATGTTTCTGGTGTCATAGAAGAGCGAGAAGATTCTGTCACGCCAGGAACATTCAGCCGGACCCAGAAATGCAGGAGACAGAGTGTGATGGAGGAGCTATATTATTATTATTATTATTATTATTATTACAGAATGTGATGGAGGAGCTTTATACCATGACGAACAATGGGTCGAAGGCACACGAAAAGCATCATGGGTATCATGGAGATGCAGCTCCCTCCTCGCCAATGGGAGACCAGCGGGGCGGGGTGTTGGGAGAGTGTATTTACGTTTCGGGGGATTTGGGCGGCTGCGAAGCCGAGCTCACATTGTTTGAATTTTTGAGATGTCACGTTTCGTAATGTGAATTTTTTTCGTATCCAGCGATGGAAATTTTAGGTAAATGCGTTTTGTAATTTGGATTTTTCGTTAGTTGGGTCTTTCATAAGGTGATGTATGACTATACTGGTAATAATAGTGATAGCTAACAAAATTGCAGTAGAAATAACATCTATTAATCATTTTCAAGAAAAACACATATATAAACTTGTAGTGTTCCATATCAATCAGACATTTTTTAATTATAATACTTAATTAATAATATTCATATGTAGTATGTTATATATATTTATATTTTGACCTAAAACAGTTAAGTGGTGTTACATGGTAAGTGCATGGATTTAACACCCTTATTTAGAGCCACCCTAAGATTTGTTGTCAGACATCTTAAAATGTATAACATTAAATAAATTACTTCATTATTAATATTGTAATTGCTATCATTCAGGTTTTTCCTGCACATCAACCCAGTAACTGGGTCAAAAGCTGGATCCAGTAAAAGGGTTAAGCAAGAAGACTTGAAAGCCCATCCAAAAAAGGAGGAGGCAGAAAACCCACAAGTAATAGTTTTGCTGAATGACTTATTCTATTTTTAATGGACTGCTGAGTCTGATAATTAATAATTTCATCAGAATTTTCTCCTGATTCAAAGAATTTTTTTTTCAATTTTTGTTCTATACAAGATGTTTGTTTTGTTTTTTTTTTATTTACAAGAACTTTGATATTATTGTGTAAAATATTACCAAAAATGAATAACCACTGATGTTAACATTGAATAATTGAGAATTTTGTAATATTAACAATAAATGTCTTTCTCATGAAGTAATACTATCTTTATTATTTTCTTGACCATTATGATAAACATTATTTTTGATATTGCATAGAATATGACAGAAATTAATATTAAATATTTCAGTAATGAAAGTCAGGGGGCAGTGGTGGTATAGGGCGCTGGATCGCTGACCCAAAAGGTTGGGGGTTCTAGTCCCACTCTCCACAAGGTTGTCACTGACCCCCCCCACCCCACCCCACCCCCTCCTGTGCAGCTAACTGGTTTGAGGCAGTGCAGCTGTCTATGGTGTGAGGAATGTAAAAGAACCATTGCTGACTTTCATAAAAAGTAGGCTGCAAAGCCGTTGGCGTGTTTCCGCCTTGCGATGGCCTGGCGAGCTGTCCAGAGTGTACTCTGCCCTCACCCGAAGTTGGCTGGGCCTCCCCGCGACCCAAATTAGGATTAAGCAGTTACAGAAAATGAACTGAGTAACGAAAGTCTTATTACTCTGGTAAATATTTTACTCTGTATTATAGAGGTCCATTACGAGTGAGTTACCATAATTCCTGTAGGAAAGGATTTACCATTTTTAATATATAAATAAAGATTCAGTAGAAATTTTACAGCAATGATTTTTTTACTGTAAAATATAAATAATAAGTAATAAACCAGTGATTACATCGCTTACCATAAAATGTACAGTGAGCTACTGGGTTTGGATTCTGCAGTAAGCTAATCCTTACCATACAATTTACAGTAAGTTACTGGGTTTGCATTCTACAGTAAGCTAATCCTTACTGTACAATTTACAGTAACTTACTGGATTTGGATTTTACAGCAGGCCAATCCTTACCATACAAGTTACAGTAAAATTTATTTTACGGTAAGCAAGTCCTTTTACTGTAACGTTACGGTAAGTTGGAAACTCCTGCTGCCGGCAACTTACCGTAGCTTTTACAGAATTTTTTTTTACAGTGTATGAACGGTACGAATGATACTGCCTTGGTGTAGTGCAGATTGGAAGAGAAGCTTTAACAGGGGACTGAATTCAGTAGGCAGGATGAGAGGAGTCCCTGAGAACGCCGTTCACCCAATGAAGGCACTTCTTCTTGTGGACATCCTCAAAAACAGGAAGTGGAGTCCCTGTGATGCGCAGGGCGGTTTTCATCACCACTGAAGTGTCTTGCGGTCAGTGACAGAGCAATTCCTATACTAGTAAAGAGGGAGTAGAGGAACGGGCGCAGTACACAGCCCTGAGGTGTGCCAGTGTTGAATATGATGGCAGAGTAACAGTTTGCCTGACTTGACATACTGGGTTCTGTTTGTTAGAAAGTCCATGATCCCGTTGCAGAGGGAGGTCATGATTCCAAGATCCTCAGGTTTTGTACAGAAACAGGTTGAACATGTCTGTGAGCTGCTCAGAACAAGCTCTGAGCACACGAACAGGAATGCCATCAGAGCCAGCAGCCTTACATGTGTGTACATGTGTCATTTGAAAGCTTCGTCTTTACAGCCTTATCATTGTTGTCCTTGCCGAAATGAGCAGAGATGTCATTCAGCTCATTGAGAAATAACACATTCATGGCAGCAGGTGCGGAGCTGCCAGGCTTGTAGTCGGCGATGTCCTGAATGCCCCCTCGTATGCATCAGAGGTCAGAATTAACAAAATGTTCCTCCACCTTCAGCTTGTGGTCATACTTGGCCTTTTTGATACCCCTCTTCAGGACCACCATGGTTGTACTGTAGGCCTGTGCGTCACCTGATCTGAAGGCATTACCTATAGGGGGTGCATAATTCCATCTCGCACAGCACTCATTGTTTGCCTTTTTGTATACAGGCATTTTAATTCAATTTGGATGAAGCTCAGACAAAAACATTAAGGTAATTATGTAATTATACAAGTAGGTATGTAGTAGAATGAGGATGCCCTTGTCTTTGATAATTTTCTGAAGATTAACTTGTGTGATTGCCTGAGTGCCTGCTGCATTCTTCTTGAGTTAAATAAATGTTTCTGAAGTGGAACCTGCTTCTCTTTGTCATGAGCTTAGACGTGTTCACAACACCATAGTTCATACTGTTTACATTAATATATATGTACATTAACAAAGTACATATAGTAGTAGTGAGTAGCCTGCAAAGCCATCAGTGTGTTTCTGTCCCTTGCTAAAAGGGTTGTGACAGGAAGTGCATCTGACATAAAAACCTATGCCAAATCAAACGTGCGAATCAGATGATTCGCTGTGGCGACGCCAAAAGAAATAGGGAAAAAAGCCGAAAGGAAGAAAGAAATATAGTAGTAGTAGGCCTCCGTCAGTTCTGAAGGACTATGGCTCTGACTGGTATCCCGGCTGGTGATTCTCACCAGTGCGCAGTCGGGGTAGGGAGTAATGGAGGACAGGCTGTTACCCAAGCAACAAGTCTCCCCTCTTGGCGCCACCGGAAGGATCCAAGGGAAGGGCAAGTGCCGATACAACTGGGTTCCAGTGCCGCTGCGGGAGTTGCCAGAACATTACTGTGAACAAACTGCCTCAGGGGACTCCGATTCCTGATTAGAAACACGCCGACGGCTTTGCAGTCTACTCTTATCGAAAGTCAGCAATGGTTCTTTTACATGCCTCACACCATAGACAGTGAGATACATGGCCGACCTTTGATGACCCAGTTAGCTGTACTGGGGGGGACAGTGACAACCTTGTGGAGAATGAGACTCAAACCCCCAATCTTAGGATCAGCCATCGTGCAACCTATACCACGAGACCTTCACTGACCCAGAAACTAAATATTTTTTTTTTATTTATATTATATATATATATATATATATATATATATATATATATATATATATATATATATATACATACATACACACACACAAAGGGATCCCTTGCTACTTCGTGCTTCAATTCATGCGGCTTCAGTGCATCGGGGTTTTTAGAATAAATAAAGATTCATCGATTTAAAAAAAAAAAAAAAGATTAAGGAAGAGCATGGGAAAAAGTTGAAAAAGTTAAGGAAAATGCCACAAAAACAAGGCCAATTATACAAAACAAAAAACCCTAAACAAACACAAAACAAAAAACAACCCAAAATCTCCCATCAAAATTAGTTACATTGTTGTGAGGTGCGAATCTGAGTGCCAGCACGCATAGCTGCCTTCGTGCGTGCGCACATCTATATGTGTGTATTTGTATTTTATTTACATCTTATGCATTATTTTTAATGCTTAACTGTTATACGGATTAATAGCATTGAATATGTATATCCCATGGGGATCTCGGCCCAATTAACTGCAAAAAGTGAGGGATCCCTGAATGGACTAGTCCTTCTAAAAAAATTAGCATATTGTGATAAAGTTCATTATTTTCTGTAATGAACTGATAAAAATGAAACTTTCATATATTTTAGATTCATTGCACCCCAAATGAAATATTTCAGGTCCTTTATTGTTTTAATACTGATGATTTTGGCAGACAGCTCATGAAAACCCAAAATTCCTATCTCAAAAAATTAGCATATTTCATCCGACCAATAATAATAAAAAAATTGTTTTTAATACAAAAAAGTCAACCTTGAAATAATTATGTTCAGTTATGCACTCAATACTTGGTCGGGAATCATTTTGCAGAAATGACTGCTTCAATGCAGCGTGGCATGGAGGCAATCAGCCTGTGGCACTGCTGAGGTGTTATGGAGGCCCAGGATGCTTCGATAGCGGCCTTAACCTCATCCACCGTGTTGGGTCTGGTGTCTCCCGACTTTCTCTTCACAATATCCCACAGATTCTCTATGGGCTTCAGGTCAGGAGAGTTGGCAGGCCAATTGAGCACAGTATACCCTTTACCAGTGTCAGTAAACCATTTACCAGTGGTTTTGGCACTGTGAGCAGGTGCCAGGTCGTGCTGAAAAATGAAATCTTCATCTCCATAAAGCTTTTCAGCAGATGGAAGCATGAAGTGCTCCAAAATCTCCTGACAGCGAGCTGCATTGACCCTGCCCTTGATAAAACACAGTGGGCCAACACCAGCAGCTGACATGGCACCCCAGACCATCACTGACTGTGGGTACTTGACACTGGACTTCAGGCATTTTGGCATTTCCTTCTTCCCAGTCTTCCTCTAGACTGGCACCTTGATTTCCGAATTCTTCTTCTTTTACTTTCGGCTGCTCCCTTCAGGGGTCGCCACAGCAAATCATCCGCCTCCACCTCACCCTGTCCTCCGCATCTTCTTTTCTGACTCCAACGACCTTCATGTCTTCCTTCACCACATCCATAAATCTCTTCTTCGGTCTTCCTCGAGGCCTTCTGCCTGGTAGTTCCAACCTCAGCATCCTACTGCCAATATACTCACTATCCCTCCTCTGTACATGTCCAAACCATCTCAATCTAGCCTCTCTGACTTTGTCTCCAAAACATCTAACGTGGGCTGTCCCTCTGATATACTCATTTCTGATCCTATCCATCCTCGTTACTCCCAGGCAGAACCTCAACATTTTCATCTCCGCTACCTCCAGCTCTGCCTCCTGCCTTTTCCTCAGCGCCACTGTTTCTAAGCCATACAACATCGCTGGCCTCACCACCATCTTGTACACTTTTCCCTTCATTCTTGCTGACACTCTCCTATCGCACATCACACCGGATACTTTTCTCCAACCATTCCAGCCTGCCTGCACACGCTTCTTCACCTCTTTTCCACACTCTCCATTGCTCTGGATTGTTGAGCCTAAGTACTTAAAATCCTCCACCTTCGTTATCTCTGCTCCCTGTAACATCACCGTTCCTCCTGGGTCCTTCTCATTTACACACATGTATTCTGATTTTCTGAGGCTAACCTTCATTCCTCTCCTTTCCAGGGCATACCTCCACCTCTCTAGATTTTCCTGCACTTGTTCTCTGCTCTCACTACAGATCACGATGTCATCTGCAAACATCATAGTACATGGAGATTCTTGTCTCACCTCGTCTGTCAGCCTGTCCATCACCATAGCAAACAAGAAGGGGCTCAGAGCTGACCCTTGATGCAGTCCCACCTCCACCTTGAATTCGTCGGTCACACCGACAGCACACCTCACCACTGTCTTACATCTCTCATACATGTCCTGCACCACTCTAACATACTTCTCTGCCACTCCAGACTTCCTCATGCAATACCACAGTTCTTCTCTTGGCACCCTGTCATATGCTTTTTCCAGATCCACAAAGGCACAATGTAGCTCCCGCTGACCTTCTCTGTACTTCTCTATTAACATCCTCAAGGCAAACATTGCATCTGTGGTGCTCTTTCTTGGCATGAAACCAAACTGTTGTTCACAAATGCTGACCTCTGCCCTTAGTCTAGCTTCCACTATTCTTTCCCATAACTTCATCGTATGGCTCATCAACTTTATCCCTCTGTAGTTGCTGCAACTCTGCACGTCTCCCTTGTTCTTAAAAATGGGCACCAGCACACTTCTCCTCCACTCCTCCGGCATCTGCTCACTCTCTAGTACCGTGTTGAATGTTCTTGTCAGAAAATCTACTGCTACCTCTCCTAGACACTTCCATACCTCCACAGGTATATCATCAGGACCAACTGCCTTTCGATTCTTCATCCTCTTCAATGCCCTTCTCACTTCACCCTTACTGATCTTTGCTACATCCTGCTCCTCAATGGTTACCTCTTCTACTCTTTTTTCTCTCATTTTCCTCATTCATCAGCTCTTCAAAGTACTCTTTCCATCTTCCCAGCACACTTCTGTCATTAGTCAATAGAGTTCCCTCTCTGTCCTTTATCAATCTAACTTGCTGCACGTCCTTCCCATCTCTATTTCTCTGCTGTGCCAACCTGTATAGATCGTTTTCTCCCTCTTTACTATCCAACCTATCATACAAGTCATCATATGCCCTCTGTTTGGCCTTAGCCACTGCTACTTTCGCCTTACGCTGTGTCTCCCTGTACTCCTGTTTACTCTCTTCGGTCCTCTCAATGTCCCACTTCGTCTTGGCTAACCTCTTCCTTTGTGCACACTCCTGCACTTCCTCATTCCACCACCAAGTCTCCTTATCTACTTTCCTTCCAGAGGACACACCAAGTACTCTCCTACCTGTGTCTCTGATCACATTTGCTGTGGTTGTCCAGTCATTTGGAAGCACTTCCTGGCCACCCAAAGCCTGTTTCAACTCCTCCTTGAAGACAACACGACACTCTTCCTTTTTCAGCTTCCACCACTTTGTCTTCTGCTCTGCATTTGCCTTTTTCACCTTTCTCACCATCAGAGTCATCCTGCACACCACCATCCTATGCTGTTTGGCAACACTTTCACCCACGATGACTTTGCAGTCACTGACTTCCTTCAAATTACATCGCCTACACAAGATGTAGTCTACCTGTGTGCTCCTACCTCCGCTTTTATAAGTCACCCTATGCTCCTGTTTCTTCTGGAAGAAAGTATTCACCACAGCCATTTCCATCCTTTTTGCAAAATCTACCAACATCTGTCCTTCTGCGTTCCTGTCCTGGATACCAAACCTGCCCATCACTTCCTCGTCCCCTCTGTTGCCTGCACCAACATGTCCATTGAAGTCTGCACCAATGACCACTCTTTCACCTCTGGTGGTACTCTGCATCACTTCATCTAAGTCACTCCAGAATCTCTCCTTCTCTTCTAGCTCACATCCTGCCTGTGGGGCATAAGCACTAACAACATTGAGCATTACACCTTCAATTTCTAACTTGAGACTCATCACGCTGTCTGACACTCTTTTCACTTTTAGAACATTCCTGACAAACTCCTCCTTCAAGATGACTCCGACTCCATTTCTCTTCCCATCCACACCGTGATAAAATAGCTTAAACCCTGCTCCTAAGCTTTTAGCTTTGCTACCTTTCCACCTGGTTTCCTGAACACACAGTATGTCCACCTTCCTCCTCTGCATCATGTCAACCAGCTCTCTACCTTTTCTGTGCATAGTTCCAACATTCAAAGTCCCCACTCTCAGTCCTAGACTCATGCCTTTCCTCTTCTCTCTCTGCCTACGGACACTCTTCCCACCTCTCCGTCTTCGACGTCTTCGACCAACAGTAGTCCAATTTCCATCAGCACCCTGTTGATTGACAGCACTGATGGCGGTCGTTGTTAACACGGGCCTCGACCGATCCGGTATGGAGGTAATACTTTTGACTTGCATTATAAATAATTGGCATTGGTTTTACGTCGGATGCCCTTCCTGACACAACCCTCTGCATTTCTCCGGGCTTGGGACCGGCATGAGGGGGAGAGACACTGGTTAGTGCCCCCCCACCTCATGGCTGCATTCACCTTGATTTTCGAATGTCATGCAAAATTTGCTTTCGTACTTTGACCACTGAGCAACAGTCCAGTGCTGCTTCTCTGGAGCCCAGGTCAGGCGCTTCTGCCACTGTTTCTGGTTCAAAAGTGGCTTGACCTGGGGAATGCGGCACCTGTAGCCCAGTCCACTGCTTCCACAGGTCCCCCGAGGTCTGGAATCAGCCCTTCTCCACAATCTTCCTCAGGGTCCGGTCACCTCTTCTGGTTGGGCAGCGTTTTCTGCCACACATATTTCTTCCCACAGACATCCCACTGAGGTGCCTTGATACAGCACTCTGGGAACAGCCTAATCGCTCAGAGATTTCTTTCTGTCTTACCCTCTTGCTTGAGGGTGTCAATGATGTTCTTCTGGACAGCAGTCAGGTCGGCAGTCTTACCCATGATTGCGGTTTTGAGTAATGAACCAGGCTGGGAGTTTTTAAAAGCCTCAGGAATCTTTTGCAGGTGTTTAGCGTGAATTGGTTGATTCAGATGATTAGGTTAATAGCTCGTTTAGAGTACCTTTTCACCTTTTTGAGATAGGAATTTTGGGTTTTCATGAGCTGTATGCCAAAATCATCAGTATTAAAACAATAAAAGACCTGAAATATTTCAGTTGGTGTGCAATGAATCTAAAATATATGAAAGTTTAATTTTTATCAGGACATTACAGAAAATAATGAACTTTATCACAATATGCTATTTTTTTTAGAAGGATTAGTATATAACACAAACTCTCATATACATTACATTCAGGACAAAAATGTTTAAAAAACCCCACAAACTGTGACAGCCTCTTTTATTATGAATATCATGGACCTCAAGCTGTCCAGCGTATACTCCACCCTCACCAGGAATCGGTTGATATGGGCGCCAGCCTCCTGTGACTCTAGTTAAGATGAAGCTGTTCAGAAAATGAATGAATGTTACCTATTAGGAGAAGAATCTCCATGTTTAAACTTCAATACATTCACCATAGACTTCGCACTCTGGATGGAGACACATCCGGGTTCTGCCAAGCCTGATCTCTTCATCTAGAGTTTACTATGCAACATTCTGGACAGGTCTTTATTTAACCCCTTCAGCAGCTGGATTTACAATTATACGTCTATATTTCTGAAGCTGCTATATCGTCCTAACGCTGCTGAAGGGGATTAACCTTTTCCAGGTTTTGACTACCGTATTTTCCGGACTACAAGTTGCACTTTTTTCATACTTTGGCTGAAGGTGCGACTTCAACTCCAGAGTGACTTATATATGTGAAATTATTACATATAATCCTGTTCGTCATAACACTAAGACATAATTTCACATGTTTGTTATTTTTACACTCAATACCACAAGAGGGTACTCTAGGCTTGAATACCAGTGCTTGCTCATCCACTACTAAAGAAATGGCCCCAAAAAGAAAATCCTATTCTGTGGATTAAAAGCTGCAAGTAGAGAAATATGCAGCAGAAAACAGTAAGCGAGCAGCAGAAAAAAGATTGGACTGAACGAGAAACTTGTAAGGGACTGGAGAAAAGCGGAGATGACTATTACTACAATAAAGAAAACAAAAAAAACCTAATCGCGGGCTAAAAGCTAGGTGGCCACAGCTAAAGGAATGAGATCACACTTGGGTACTTGGGCAACGCGCTGCAGGGAGAGGCTTGTCAACAGTGCAGTTGCCTCTACACGTCCAGGTAGTGAAATTGTTACACATAATTCAGTTCGCCGTAATCTTAACAAACATAATTTCACACGTTTATTTTTACACTCACAACCACAAGAAGGCAACAAGCGAGCAGAAAAGTGGAGATTATTATTACTGCAATGAAGAAAAACAACAAAAAAAGCTAATCACTGGCTAAAAGCTAATCGCGGGCTAAAATCTAGATGGCCACAGCTAGAGAGGAACGAGCTCGCACGCTTGAGCAACCTGCACCAGGGAGAAGCTTGTCAGCAGTGCAGTTGCATCTCCACGTCGAGGTAGTTGTCAAGGCGATGAATACAAATGACGTTGCGTGAGTACTTTCTTGGTGTTACCGCTTCATGCAATGCAACCACCTCTCTATCACAGCAAGGTCCACAATGTCACAAAAACTGCCAGCAGATTTCCAAGCCAAGGTCGACGGCTTCCAAGAGTTTGTGACTTATAGTCCAGTGCGACATATGCCGTATTCGACGTAATGAGCGCCCTGTCTCAAAAAGCCCCCCCAGTGTTTTTGATCTTACGTCTCATAACCTTATTAAAATGTTTACCAGCGGTCAGTGATTATTACCATAGAGGTGGAAAACATGAATAATAACAGAACAATAAAAGAGATTTCCTGGTATTTGTGTTATTCATTTTGCGTATCAACCAAATTACTTACATGAAAGCTGAAAATAAAGATCCTTTAATTTTCCCTCCCGGTGCTGTTCCTTTCAATATTTTCCCCCCGATGTAAAATCGAGCCAATCAACATGAATCTCAATTTTAGCACATGGCACAATCAACACAAAGGTCAACTTTAGCACATGGCACATTGAAAAGCACATGGCCAGGAACGTCTTTAAATTTATGAAGTTAATGAGCAGGAGAATCAGGTGAAAAATACTAGTCATCACTTTCTGATCGGTCCATATCTGATGCATCACTCCGTTCATTCAGAGCATCCCATAGTTTTACTGTAGCAGTTTCTAATGGTTCATCTTGTTACACATTTACTAAGAGAACACTGTTTTTTAAAGCACGGCTGAATGATTAAAATTGGGAAGTTTGATCTCCCATTTTGCTCCCAGTACACATGAGTAGTTATTAGACGTAAGATCAAAAACACTGGTGGGGGTGTGTGTGCGTATTGGAGCAGGGCACTTATTACGTTGAATACAGTAAAAAAATACCAGTAAAACACTTCTGTTATTATTCATATTTTCTACTTCGATTGTAATAAGCACTTAGCGTTCCACTCCACCCCCCACCCCCCCACCCCGTTTTAATAAGTGCCCACCCACTCCAATTTTTTAAGCACCCTCGGCGCTTATCACGTCAAATGTGGTATGGTTTTTTTTTTTCTTCTTTATTTTTTTAGCCAATATGACTTGTACTCCAGAGAAATGTATAGTCCAGAAAACACGGTAATTGTTTATTTATTTTAATGAACAGTGGAATGTCTGTATTAACTGATTTAATTATTTTGTTTGTCATTACTATTAGTTTTACTGTCACATCCAGATGCATTTACTACATCATAGACACACACACACATATATATATATATACGAGTATATATATATATTTATATATATATATATATATATATATATATATATATATATATATATATATATATATATATATATATATATATATATATATATATATATATATATATATATATATATATATATATATATATATATATATAGATATCACTGAAATCCGCGAAGTGGGATCACCCCCCCCCCCCAACCGACGTATACGTACATGTATATGTGTATATAATATCAATAAATACATATTCGATGCTATAAATTCTTATAATAACAATTAAACATTAAAACAATTATGCTTAAGATGTAAATAAAATATAAATACACACACATACAGACATGCACCTCACAAAAATGTAAGTAGTTTTGATGGGGGACTTTGGGTTGTTTTTTTTTTGTTGTTTTTTTTTGCATAATTGGCCTTGTTTTTGTGGCATTATGCTTTACCTTTTTTACTTTTCTTCCATAATTTCCTTATTTTTTATTTCGATGAATATTAAAAAAAAAAAAATACGATGCACTGAAGCCGCATAAATTGAAGCGCTAAGTAGCGAGGGATCCCTGTATAGGTACGTAACTGTATGTTTATTTATATGAATTTCTCTAAAATGTTTAGTGAGAGCACTGTAACATTATGGAGGTTAAATTAGGTATTAGTATAATAAACTACAACATATTTAAATTATGTTAATCCCTCTGCAGGGACTTTAATTATGAGTATTATGGGATGTTACTTGTGTTCAGATGAAGAATCTCCCTCTTTAAAGTGCAAAGGACGATCCATAGATTCATCACTCTTCATAGAGACACAGCTGGGTGCTGGTGAGTCTGATCTCTTCATCTGGAGTTTACTGTACAACATTATAGAGATATCATCATAATCATCATCATAGAGACATAACATCATCATCATCACTGACGTTTGTGTTTAATATTCATCCTGACCTCTACCTCTTCTTATACACGAGCAGCAGAGACAGTAACACACAGCATAAAATTATATGGAGGGAACCTGACTCTTAAAACAGGAATAATCTTTTACACATCACTTTTTGTTACTTTGAATTGGTGAATACGTTTTGTCAAATTTTATATCCTGGTCTTTATTAATGTATACATTGTTTTTTCATTCATTTTTTGAACTTCTCAATCCTAACATTTTTTGTGTGAAATAATTCATGGTTGTAATTATTGTTTACATATTATATAGAATAGCAAATTAGTGACACTGTATAAAAACCAAGGTAGCCGAAGCGACTGTGACATTTATCATGGGATATCATTGCTCGGGGTCACAGGGAAGGCATTCGCACGTGTGGTTCTCAGATTAAGCTAAAATTAATCTGTTCAGAAAATGAATAAATGAATGAATGTTACCTATTAGGAGAAGAATCTCCATGTTTAAAGTTCAATACATTCACCATAGACCTCGCACTCTGGATGGAGACACATCCGGGTTCTGCCAAGCCTGATCTCTTCATCTAGAGTTTACTATGCAACATTTTGGACCGGTTTTTATTTAACCCCTTCAGCAGCTGGATTTACAATTATACGTCTATATTTCTGAAGCTGTTATATCGTCCTAACGCTGCTGAAGGGGATTAACCTTTTCCAGGTTTTGACTACCGTATTTTCCGGACTACAAGTCGCACTTTTTTCATACTTTGGCTGAAGGTGCGACTTCAACTCCAGAGTGACTTATATATGTGAAATTATTACATATAATTCTGTTCGTCATAACACTAAGACATAATTTCACATGTTTGTTATTTTTACACTCAATACCACAAGAGGGTACTCTAGGCTTGAATACCAGTGCCTGCTCATCCACTACTAAAGAAATGGCCCCAAAAAGAAAATCCTATTCTGTGGATTAAAAGCTGCAAGTAGAGAAATATGCAGCAGAAAACAGTAAGCGAGCAGCAGAAAAAAAGATTGGACTGAACGAGAAACTTGTGAGGGACTGGAGAAAAGCGGAGATGACTATTACTACAATGAAGAAAACAAAAAAAACCTAATCACGGGCTAAGAGCTAGGTGGCCACAGCTAAAGGAATGAGATCACACTTGGGTACTTGGGCAACGCGCTGCAGGGAGAGGCTTGTCAACCGTGCAGTTGCCTCTCCACGTCCAGGTCGTGAAATTGTTACACATAATTCAGTTCGCCGTAATCTTAACAAACATAATTTCACACGTTTATTTTTACACTCACAACCACAAGAAGGCAACAAGCGAGCAGAAAAGTGGAGATTATTATTACTGCAATGAAGAAAAACAAAAAAAAAAAGCTAATCACTGGCTAAAAGCTAATCGCGGGCTAAAATCTAGATGGCCACAGCTAGAGAGGAACGAGCTCGCACGCTTGAGCAACCTGCACCAGGGAGAAGCTTGTCAGCAGTGCAGTTGCAGCTCCACGTCGAGGTATTTGTCAAGGCGATGAATACAAATGACGTTGCGTGAGTACTTTCTTGGTGTTACCGCTTCATGCAATGCAACCACCTCTCTATCACAGCAAGGTCCACAATGTCACAAAAACTGCCAGCAGATTTCCAAGCCAAGGTCGACGGCTTCCAAGAGTTTGTGACTTATAGTCCAGTGCGACATATGCCGTATTCGACGTAATGAGCGCCCTGTCTCAAAAAGCCCCCCCAGTGTTTTTGATCTTACGTCTCATAACCACCCATGTGAACTGGGAGAAAAATGGTAGATCAAACTTACCAATTTTATTCAATTAGTCTCTGTAACAGTAAAATGAGGCATTCACTGACTGTAAAAGTGAGGTTACATTGTATTTTAAGACCCCCTGCCAACCGGGGAGTGTCTATAATGTTCATCAGGAACAACACATTTGATTGTTCTGCCATGCTTTAAAAATCAGGAAAATATTTTTCTGTGTTCTCTTGGTAATTGTCCAACAACCGATGAACCATTAGAAACTGCTACAGCAAAACTACGGGATGCTCTAAATGAATGGAGCGATGAGCCAGATATGGACCTATCAGAAAGTGAAGACGAGTTTTTGTCACCCGATTGTCCTGCTCACGAACTTTAAAATTTATAGAAGTTCCTGGCCATGTGCTTTTGTTTATGTTCGTGCTGACGGGTTCAACGTGCCATGTGCTAAAGTTGACATTCGTTGATACCACAAAATGAATGTCAGATCCGCCATGATAAGCGTCCAGGGCGCTTAAAAACTTGGCGCGGGTGGGCTCTTATTAAAATGTTTACCAGCGGTCAGTGATTATTACCATAGAGGTGGAAAACATGAATAATAACAGAACAATTAAAGAGATTTCCTGGTATTTGTGTTATTCATTTTGCGTATCAACCAAATTACTTACATGAAAGCTGAAAATAAAGACCCTTTAATTTTCCCTCATGGTGCTGTTCCTTTAAATATTTTCCCCCCGATGTAAAATCGAGCCAATCAACATGAATCTCAATTTTAGCACATGGCACAATCAACACAAAGGTCAACTTTAGCACATGGCACATTGAAAAGCACATGGCCAGGAACGTCTTGAAAATTTAAAATTTATGAAGTTAATGAGCAGGAGAATCAGGTGAAAAATACTAGTCATCACTTTCTGATAGGTCCATATCTGATGCATCACTCCGTTCATTCAGAGCATCCCATAGTTTTACTGTAGCAGTTTCTAATGGTTCATCTTGTTACACATTTACTAAGAGAACACTGTTTTTGAAAGCACGGCTGAATGAATAAAATTGGGAAGTTTGATCTCCCATTTTGCTCCCAGTACACATGAGTAGTTATTAGACGTAAGATCAAAAACACTGGTGGGGGTGGGGGTGCGTATTGGAGCAGGGCACTTATTACGTTGAATACAGTAAAAAAATACCAGTAAAACACTTCTGTAATTATTCATATTTTCTACTTCGATTGTAATAAGCACTTAGCGTTCCACCCCGTTTTAATAAGCGCCCCACCCACTCCAATTTTTTAAGCACCCTCGGCGCTTATCACGTCAAATGTGGTATGTTTTTTTTTCTTCTTTATTTTTTTAGCCAATATGACTTGTACTCCAGAGAAATGTATAGTCCAGAAAATACGGTAATTGTTTATTTATTTTAATGAACAGTGGAATGTCTGTATTAACTGATTTAATTATTTTGTTTGTCATTACTATTAGTTTTACTTTCACATCCAGATGCATTTACTACATCATAGACACATACACACACACACACACACACACACACACACACACATATATATATATACTAGTATATATATATATCACTGAAATCCGCGAAGTGGGATCAACACCCCCCCCCAACCGACGTATACGTACATGTATATGTGTATATAATATCAATAAATACATATTCAATGCTATAAATGCTTATAATAACAATTAAACATTAAAACAATTATGCATAAGATGTAAATAAAATATAAATACACACACATACAGACATGCACCTCACAAAAATGTAAGTAGTTTTGATGGGGGACTTTGGGTTGTTTTTTGTTTTTTTTTTTTGTTTTTTGTTTTTGTTTTTTTTTTTTTGCATAATTGGCCTTGTTTTTGTGGCATTATCCTTTACCTTTTTTACTTTTCTTCCATAATCTCCTTATTTTTTATTTCGATGAATATTAAAAAAAAAAATACGATGCACTGAAGCCACATAAATTGAAGCGCTAAGTAGCGAGGGATCCCTGTATAGGTACGTAACTGTATGTTTATTTATATGAATTTCTCTAAAATGTTTAGTGAGAGCACTGTAACATTATGGAGGTTAAATTAGGTATTAGTATAATAAACTACAACATATTTAAATTATGTTAATCCCTCTGCAGGGACTTTAATTATGAGTATTATGGGATGTTACTTGTGTTCAGATGAAGAATCTCCCTCTTTAAAGTGCAAAGGACGATCCATAGATTCATCACTCTTCATAGAGACACAGCTGGGTGCTGGTGAGTCTGATCTCTTCATCTGGAGTTTACTATACAACATTATAGAGATATCATCATAATCATCATCATAGAGACATAACATCATCATCATCACTGACATTTGTGTTTAATATTCATCCTGACCTCTACCTCTTCTTATACACGAGCAGCAGAGACAGTAACACACAGCATAAAATTATATGGAGGGAACCTGACTCTTAAAACAGGAATAATCTTTTACACATCACTTTTTGTTACTTTGAATTGGTGAATACGTTTTGTCAAATTTTATAGCCTGGTCTTTATTAATGTATACATTGTTTTTTCATTCATTTTTTGAACTTCTCAATCCTAACATTTTTTGTGTGAAATAATTCATGCTTTTAATTATTGTTTACATATTATATAGAATAGCAAATTAGTGACACTGTATGAAAACAAAGGTAGCCGAAGCGACTGTGACATTTATCATGGGATATCATTGCTCAGGGTCACAGGGAAGGCATTCGCACGTGTGGTTCTCAGATTTAAGCTAAAATTAATCTGTTCAGAAAATGAATAATTGACCCTTTAATTTTCCCTCCCGGTGCTGTTCCTTTAAATATCCCCCCCCCCCATGTAAAATCGAGCCAATCAACATGAATCTCAATTTTAGCACATGGCACAATCAACACAAAGGTCAACTTTAGCACGTGGCACATTGAAAAGCACATGGCCAGGGAAATGTATTGACTGATAAAAGTTAATGAGCAGGAGAATCAGGTGAAAAATACTAGTCATCACTTTCTGATCGGTCCATATCTGATGCATCACTCCGTTCATTCAGAGCATCCCATAGTTTTACTGTAGCAGTTTCTAATGGTTCATCTTGTTCCACATTTACTAAGAGAACACTGTTTTTTAAAGCACGGCTGAATGATTAAAATTGGGAAGTTTGATCTCCCATTTTGCTCCCAGTACACATGAGTAGTTATTAGACGTAAGATCAAAAACACTGGCGGGGGTGTGTGTGCGTATTGGAGCAGGGCACTTATTACGTCGAATACAATAAAAAAAATCCAGTAAAACACTTCTGTTATTATTCATATTTTCTACTTCGATTGTAATAACCACCCACCCCCACCCCCCTTTTAATAAGCGCCCCACCCACTCCAATTTTTTAAGCACCCTCGGCGCTTATCACATCAAATGTGGTATGTTTTTTTTTTCTTCTTTATTTTTCTAGCCAATATGACTTGTACTCCAGAGAAATGTATAGTCCAGAAAATACGGTAATTGTTTATTTATTTTAATGAACAGTGGAATGTCTGTATTAACTGATTTAATTCTTTTGTTTGTCATTACTATTAGTTTTACTGCCACATCCAGATGCATTTCCTACATCATAGACACACACACACACACACACACACACACACACACACACATATATA
The DNA here is from genome assembly GCA_024760905.1 of Plotosus lineatus. Taxonomy (NCBI): domain Eukaryota; kingdom Metazoa; phylum Chordata; class Actinopteri; order Siluriformes; family Plotosidae; genus Plotosus; species Plotosus lineatus. The sequence goes on along the minus strand of CM045742.1, from coordinate 9,730,967 downwards.
TACTAGTATATATATCACTGAAATCCGCGAAGTGGGATCAACCCCCCCCCCCACCGACGTATACGTACATGTATATGTGTATATAATATCAATAAATACATATTCAATGCTATAAATGCTTATAATAACAATTAAACAATTATGCATAAGATGTTATAAATATATATAAAATTATATAAACATTTATCACTGTTGACTCTGGGCATAGTACAGACCGAATAGCTGCCAGGTCGTCAGGCAGGGCAGAAATATGCTGACAGCTATGCAGCTACTCCTTACAAAAGTCAGCAATGATTCTTTTACATGAACATCTCCCACAGACAATTTGATAACCCAGTTAGGTGCACTAGGGGACAGCAGGGACAACTGTTGATGGTGAGGCTTGAACCCCACAACCTTGGGATCAGTAATACAGCACCTTCCTAACCAGCCACCACTGCCCATTACATAACCACTGAAAGTATATTTACAAAAACATTAAAGTAGTTCACTGCATTAAACAAACACCAATTAAATTATACACGTTTATATGATTGTACGAGTCATTCCATGTGAAATTAACCAATTTTCAGAAAGTCTCCCACCTGCCCAACCCCCCATTCACCCCTGATTGTTCTGATTTTTTTTTTTTTTGCATACATAAAGGAAATGTATATAATGGCGAAATACCAAATTTGAGCACTGAATTCAGAATAACCTCACAGTTAGGTGCCCGAAATTTAAGGCTTCTGTGCAGCTTTTGCATTTTAATACATTTTCAAAGATTTATAACTTTTTATAGAATAGAGATAAAGATATGAAACGTGCAAATCAGATGATTTGCTATGGCGACCCGTGAAAAAAAAGGGAGAAAGCCGAAAGAAAAAGAAGAAGAGATAAAGATATGAAACTTTTGCATTCATTCAGAGACATGTGATGTACAGAATAATGCAAGAATAGATTGATTGTTTGCATTATTCTTTTCTAGAGACAGAAGATAAACCTGACAGTTCAGGACCTGGCCCTCATTTGCCAATTTTCAGTTTTCAAACATTCATAGTTCAATAAAAAAATAATTTATAAATTTGATATTATTAATATCAACAGACTAGGTAGTCATAACATAATGTGCAAAATGGCAAGACATTCTGTTGAATAGTTTTTTAATACTGGTGGCTGAAAATGGCATTTTGTAAGGTCATGAGTACAAACTGTCAAGTTTATCTTCAGTATTGTCCAGGATTGACTTTATTTTGGATGGCATTCAGCTCTCTGACACTACCATCAGAGAGTCCAGTTCCATCACAAAAAACGTTACAGGCCTTGCGGATCAGTTCATTTGGTCTTTTTTTTCGTGTGCAACAGCACAGAGGACAGCCCTGGCCACAACAGACTCATAGAACATCCTGAGTAGTGTCCAGCCTTAAACTGCCTTAACCGCCTCAAAAAACAGAGACGACTCTGGCCAATCTTGTAAAGTGTGGTACTGTTCTTAACCCAGTCCAGTTTGTCAATATGAACTCCAAGGTGTTTGTAATCCTGCACCACTTCCACATTAACGTCTTGGATGAAAACAGGAGTCGCTGGTGTTTTCCTAAAATTTTACAATCAGCTCCTTGGTCTTTGTCACATTAAGCTGCACATGATTCTGCTCACACCATGTGATGACGGAATCTACCGCAGCCCGATACTCCGTCTCATCACCTCTACCGATACAACCGACTACAGCAAAGCCATCAGAAAACTTCTGAAGATGGCAGGTCTCTGTGCAGTAGCTGAACTCAATTGTTTAGATGTTCAAGAGGAAAGGGGAGAGGACGGTTCCTTATGGTGCTCTGGTGTTGCTGACCACCATGTCCCACACGCAGGTGGACATACTGTGGTCTTCTGGTCAGGTAGTCCACCATCAAGGACATGAACGGTGTTCACCTGCATCACTGTCAGCTTCTCACTCAGGAGGGTTGGCCTGGTGGTGTTGAATACACCGGAAAAGTAAAAAAAAAAACCCTGAACCTCACAATGCTCGCCACCTGGTCGAGGTTGGAGTGGGCACGTTTAAGCAGTTAGTTGATGGCGTCCTCGACTCCGAGACGAGGCTAATAGGCGAACTGAAGGACGTCCATATGTTGGGTCAGAGTTGATGCAGTGTTCATTTCGCGAGGGTCTTCATGACATGTGAAGTCAGTGCCACGGGTCTGTAATCATGAGGGCCACTGGGAGACTTTTTTTTTTTTTATTACAGGAATGAGGCAAAAGTGTGGCTCATTCCAAAGTAAGTGAATTAGCCACAGTGGCAAATACCTCAAAAATCATAGCGGGCACCTTTTTTTTTTGTAATTTTCAACATTGCCTCAGCGATCCATTCAGCCAATCAGCATTCATATGCAATTTCTACTAAAAATACACTTTATCTAGTTGCTATTATTATTATTATTATTATTATTATTATTATTATTATTATTATTATTATTATTGTTATTAGTCATAGTTGTCTCATCTCATCTTCTTCCGCTTAGTCCGGGGTCGGGTCGCGGGGGCAGCAACCTTAGCAAAGAGGTCCAGACATCCCTCTCCCGAGCTACTTCCTCCAACTCTCCCGGGGGGACACCGAGGCGGTCCCAGACAAGCCGAGAGACATAGTCCCTCCAGCGTGTTCTAGGTCGACCCTGGGATCTCTTCCCGGTTGGACATGCCCGAAACACCACACCAGGGAGGCGTCCGGGGGGCATTCTAACCAGATGCCCGAGCCACCTCAACTGGCCCCTCTCAATGCGGAGGAGCAGCAGATCTACTCCGAGCTCTCCCCGGATGGCGGAGCTTCTCACCCTATCTCTAAGGGAGAACCCCGCCACCCGGCGAAGAAAGCTCATTTCAGCCGCTTGTATCCGTGATCTTGTTCTTTCGGTCATTACCCAAAGCTCGTGACCATAGGTGAGGGTTGGAACGTAGATCAACTGGTAAATTGAGAGCTTCGCCTTGTGGCTCAGCTCCTTCTTCACCACGCTTAACAGCAGAGGCTGCAGCGATCCGTCTGTCGATCTCTCGCTCCATCCTTCCCTCACTCGTAAACAAGACCCCAAGATACTTTAACTCCTCCACTTGGGGTAGGACTTCATCCCCGACCCGGAGGGTGCATTCCACCATTGTCCGACTAAGAACCATGGCCTCGGACTTGGACGTACTGATCTTCATCCCGGCTGCTTCGCACTCAGCTGCGAATCGCTCCAATGAGAGCTGGAGGGCCCGACTTGATGAAGCCAAAAGGACACACACACACACACACACACACACACACACACACACACACACACGCGCGCGCGCGCGCGCACACCAAATATTTCCTCCACTCATCTAAAGGAAATGCTGATCTGGAAATAAAATATTTTACGGAGCTCCCGAACACTGAAGAGTAGATGAGAAACGGAAGATTAAATGGAAATATTTATAACACACCCGACAAACAACAGCTTTACCAGGAAGAAGATTTCAGTTCCACTGAGAGGTCGAAATTTTACTGCTGTTTGTACACCAATGCCATTAAAAACCCCTCATTTCCGTTCAATTACTCCTTTTACTCAACACTCCATGCTGAGGAGTAATAATAATCGCCGCTTCTGCCGAAATGGGGTCGGGTCTACGAAACCCTTTCACTTTCGGAAAACTTCTGTAGATATCCAATCACAGCGAGATCAGCAATCACGTGCTTTTCATTCAGTAGATATCCAATCACAGCAAGATCAGCAATCAGGTGTTTTTCCTTCAGTAGCTATCCAATCACAGCAAGATCAGCAATCACGTGTTTTTTCTTCTGTAGATATCCAATCACAGCAAGATCAGTCATCACGTAGTTTTCTTGAGCACGCAACCAAGCTCTTAAAGCTAAAGGAGTGTGAACAGCAGCTCTTCATGTAAACCAGCGGTTCTCAAATAGTGGGGCGCGCCGCGATGCCGGGGGGGCGTGTGACCCCTGGGAACATGCCTTTTTTTTCCCGTATTATAAAGTGTAATTCTATATCCACTACAGAAGGTGGCAGTGGCTTCCTCACTGTTAGAGTGTGCACTGAGGTAAAATAAGAAGTGTAGTTAATAAACCCAGCATGGAAATTTTTAACAGGGATGGAAAGAGAGGCAGGCAGAGAGAGAGAGAGACGGAGACAGTGAGAGAAACGTAAGTCACCCGAAAGCTAAGTCGATGAGGTATGATGAAGAGAACGTAGCACTCGACTTCACTGTGCTGCGGTGAGAAACGAGCAAAGACTGCTGGACAGCATGAAGCCAAATAAATTCAGTTCAGTAACCACTTATCATAATTTGGGTCGCGGGGAGGCTGGTGCCCATCCCAGCCAACAGCATATTACACCCTGGACAGCTCGCCAGACCATCGCAGGGCAGAAACGATCCCGACGGCTTTGCAGCTACTCTTTACGAAAGTCAGCAATGGTTCTTTTACATGCCTCTCACCATAGACAGTGAGAGACATGGCCCGCCTTTGATAACCCAGTTAGCTGCACTGGGGGGGTGCAGTGACAACCTTGTGGAGAGTGGGACTCGAACCCCCAACCTTTGGATCAGCGATCCAGCACCCTATACCACTAGACCACCACTGCCCCAAATAAATTCAGGAGTCACTTAATGACTTCACACCCCGATCACGTGATGAGCGAAAACGTGCCGAGTATCGCCAACAACCATCCCGCGTTGTGAATGCTACTCCAGCAAACCAGCAAGCTTTGTTAGCATCAGATAAGGTGGAGTACCAAACTGCTCAGTGCAGAAAACCCCACAGCAGAGGAACTGATCGTTCCTGCAGCAGACACAGTCTCTGCCATGCTGGATGACGTCACTGCTGTGAAAATAAGTCCAGATCCCAGTTCAGCATTGAGCAGGAGTTGAGAGTTCAGTGTCGTGCTTTTAAACTGGCTTCGAAAAGCTGTGCACTGCCAAACGTGCTCATTACAGCCAATAATCTGGACTTAATCATTTTGACAAAAAATAAATAAAAAATAATAATAATACAAATTGTTTTATTCATTTTTGTTTTGTAGGTTAAACTGTTTTATATATTGTGCTCTTGAGTTAATATTGCTGATCAGTTTGAATTTATTTTATTTTATTTTATTTTTAAGGATACTTTTTTATTTCAGGCAAATTGATGCACCCTGCTTCAAAAAGCTGTGCTTTTTAAACAAAAAGACTAAAAAAGTGTTAATAAAGTTATTCTTTGTTGGAAGTCGATCTGCAGTTCTTTCTTTGTATTCTTAATGTTAATAAGGACAAGAGAAGAAGCGTGTGCAGGCAGGTTGGAATGGTTGGAGAAAAGTGTCCGGTGTGATGTGTGATAGGAGGGTATCGGCAAGAATGAAAAGAAAAGTGTACAAGACAGTGTTGAGGCCAACGATGTTGTATGGTTTCGAAACAGTGGCCCTGGGGAAAAGGCTGGAGGTAGCAGAGATGAAAATGTTGAGGTTCTCTTTGGAAGTAACGAGGATGGATAGGATTAGGAATGAGTACATCAGAGGGACAGCACATGTAAGATGTTTTGGAGACAAAGTCAGAGAGTCTAGATTGAGATGGTTTGGACATGTACAGAGGAGGGATAGTGAGTATATTGGTAATAGGATGCTGAGGCTGGAACTACCAGGCAGAAGGCCTAGAGGAAGACCAAAGATTCATGGATGTGGTGAAGGAGTACATGAAGGTTGTTGGTGTAGGAGAAGAAGATGCAAAGGATAGGGTGAGATGGAGGCAGATGATTCGCTGTGGCGACCCCTGAAGAGAAAAGCCAAAAGGAAAAGAAGAAGATCTCATCTCAAGGGTCTGTACCCTTCTTTCAATGTCAGCTGTTATGGTCAAGGTCTCACAACCATATAGAAATATAGACATGGCCAGGGAACACATCAGAACTGGTGGCGATATTCTTGTTTTTCCAAATGACTTTTAATTTAGTCAGAGCCACTGTAGTCTGTGCTATCCTTGAGACTACTTCTGGCCTGGATCCCCTATCTGATACTATGGCTCCCAGATATTTGAAGATGTTTTACTGTCTCCAGTTTTTTCCATCTATTATGATGTCAGACATGATGGCATTAATGCAGTTTGTCATCAGCTCGGTCTTCTCTGCACTGATTTGCATGCTGTAGACTGTGGCGGCATCTTCAATGCGAGGGACTAAATTAATCAACTCTTGTTCTTCTCCAGCTAGGCCATCAATATCGTCAGCAATGCATAGGTTGGTGATTGTCCTGCCTCCAATGCTGACTGTTCCTTTATGGTCCTCAAGTGTGTCATTCATTATTCTGTCCAAGAAGATGTTGAAAAGAGTGGGGAAGAGGAGACAACCTTGATACTTGTACTCCAACTGTAGTTTGAAACCAGTCCCCTATGTGGTTGTCAAGGTATATAGCACTGGTTGCCTTGTCATAGAGGGTTTCAATGGTTTTGATCAGGTTGGCTTTGATATTGTACAATCTCATGGTTGCCCACACGGCTGCATGCCAAACTCTGTTGAATGCCTTCTTGAAGTCCATAAACACATGGTACAGGTCCTGTTGATGCTGCAGGTACTTCTCACAGAGTCTTCTCAAGTTGCAGATTTGCTCGGTTGTGCTTCTGCCGGCTCTAAAGCCAGCCTGTTCTTCATTTATAATTTCCTTAGCTTGTGGTTTCAGTCTGCTCAGAAGGATTTTGAGCATGACCTTGCTTGGATGACTGATCAGACTGATGGTACAGTAGTTCTGGCGTAGTTGTAAGTTGCCTTTCTTTGGGAGAGTAATGATCAGTTATTGAGTAGGGCATTGGCCAATCTCCCATTCACCAGATGCTATTGCAGATGGTGAGTAGCATGTCTATCATGGCATCTCCTGTCGCTTGGACCAACTCAGATGGAATGCTGTCTACTCCTGCCGATTTGGCTTTCTTCAGTGAGTCGACAGCAGCTTGAACTTCTTCCCGTAGGATGGGGTGGCTATGGGTGTTGGTTGGTCGTGGGACATCCAGAACATTGGGGTCTCCTGTTGTTTGGTGTGAATAGACTTCTGAGCAGTATTCTGCCCATCTTTTTAAGATGTCTGGTTGCTCTGTGAGACAGTTCCCCTTTTAATCTTGGATAACAGTAGATCTCCCTTGTTTAGAATTCATTAGATTTTTCACAAGTTGGTAGGCTTTCCTGCTGTTGTTTCTCTGTAGGTTTTCTTCAATCTTTTGGCACTGGACTTTGATCCAAGACTCTTTCGCCATTTTGATGCCTTTTTTTACTTGCCTATTGGCTTCACTGTAGAGTGTTGCGTCTTCTGTCGTATACTTCACCTTCTTCAGTTCTCTGCGTTTATCACAGAGTTTGAGTATGTCCTCTGTGACCCATGATGTTGACAATCTGGTTATGGTAATCTCCTCCTGGGCTGTGCCATGTCCAGCATCTGGATGGTTTGTGTGGACCAAATGTGTTCACCTTTTTCAGGTTGTTGTAGCTAGTGAATTCTAAGAGCCTTAAGCTTCTTTCAATGGTCTCAGGATTGCAATAGGACAGAGTCCAGGCCATTGCTGTTCCTTTCCAGTTTCCGCATGCATCTTTTCCTATCGTTGTGTTCCATTCGTCCTGGACAATGACGATGTCTTCTTTTAGCATTTGGTTGATGACCTCTTGAAGCTGGTCAAAGAAGTTTTCAACATCTTCATCATTGTAGTCACTTGTTGGAGCATAGGCTTGGATTATAGTGATGTTAAAAGGTAATGCCTTCAAACAGAGTCATGAGTCGGCTAGAGACTGGACGACAACCCATGATGGCTTTTGCAGCATCTCTGTGGATGAGGAATCCAACTTCCTACTCATATTTGCCTTCACTTCCACTGTAGTAGAGTTTGTGACCTTCTGCAGTAGATGTCTCCTAGAATCCTTTCCAACCTACCTCACAGATTCCGAGAATATTACAGTGGTATCTTTCCATTTGATGTGCAAGTTCTTCCACCTTCCCTGCTGCTCATAGGGATCTCACATTCCATGTACCATTTTGTTTTTGGCACGTCACGCTTTTGGTCCGTCAGTTGCATACTTTTCACCTCCGTTCTGACAGCCAACAACGGAAGGCAGGGTCCTTGTTCCAGGCAACGACCGAGCCGGTATGGATTGATTTGTGGTTTTGATTGTCACGTGGTATGTCTTGGCCAATGTTGCATTGCGGAGCCCATTCCTCTCCATGCCAGACCACAGCCAACATCCTCCATCTAGGTGGCTCGCCCTGCTCTCGAACATGTAACCGTTGAGCTTCTCCAGAAGCTTGCTCCGCCTTGGCCGGTGACCTTCATGATGGAGGCCTTTTGCCCAGTGATGCCGTGTTACCATCACCCCCTCACGGGGTTTAGCTCGCCTGCTAAGGCGAGGTCCCAGGGTGTGGTGCTACGAGCCAACACGTGAGAGATTTAGGGGATGGATGAGGACCAGTGGTGTCCGGTGGTGACCAGTGATGTCCGTCCAAAGCTCCCTACACCCCGAGTCATGTTGGGAATAGATACCAAACTGTCATTACGTTTTGGTAAAACAGAATGTTCACTGTTTAGGTCAAAACATAAACTAAAACATATTAAAAACTTTGAAATCAAATGTGCTTGTCATAAAATTCAATCAACAAAAAATGTGAAATACTTGGGCATCTGACTAGATCAAGACTTGTCAGGCATTAATATAGTTGAGTCATTAATTAAAAAAATGTTCATCCAGATTGAAATTTTTATACAGACAAGCCAGTGTACTTAATAAAAACACAAGGAAAACACTGTGTAATGCACTGGTACTGTGTCATATGGAATATGCATCAAAAGCCTGGTACAGTGCTCTATCCAAACCATTAAAAAAACAAGTTACAAATTGTACAAAATAAAGCTGTCAGGTTTATATCTAAAATGGAGCCTAGAACACATGTAGGATATAATGAATTAAAAGACCTCGGATGGCTGAATGTTAAATATCGCCAAACTCAATTAAGATTAAACTTAAAATTAAATACTTTTTTAACAATACTGCACCTAAATATTTATGGAACGATTTTAGAAGACTAATTAATATTCATCGTCATAATGCAAGAAATAGTATGCATGGTTTTTATCTTCCAAATGTTAAAAATGCACTTTCAAATACTTTTTATATACAGGGTATAAAAGACTGGAACAGTCTGCCTCCGAATGTTCAATCAAGTCCATCTTTAAATGTCTTCAAAAAAATCAGTAAAAAATATTTAGAGAATAAAGCCAGAGAAGAGTATGAGTCTTCATTTCTATTTCCATAACTTAATAAGTGACTATCATGTAACTCGGAATGTACCAGTACGTATTATACTATATCTATTGACTTAAATAAGCTCTTTTTCAATGTAACTTTTTTTGTGTTATTGTAAGGATCCCATTGGAAATACGTTTCACCAAACTTTATGGGCTATCCTTGGTTTCAACTACACTTATCTGGGGTATTTTTATTTATTTTATTTAAATATTTTATCTTATTTTATTCATGGGTGAAGGTCCAGACGAAGTGTGGTTCAGAAGACCTCTATGCAAAATAAAACGAAAAGGACATCGTTTCCTGGATGCGGGTCACCGGGGTCTCCCCTGGAGCCAGGCCTGGGGAGGAGCTTGAAGGCGAGCACCTGTTGGTCGAGCTTCTGCCCATGAAGCCCGGCTGGGAGACCTGGGTCCCCCCCCTCCCATGGACCCACCATCTGTGGGAGGGGCTACAGGGGTTGGGTGCAATGTGAATTGGGTGGCAGCCTAAGGCATGGGTTCTGTCGGACTGATCCTCGGTTACTGACTCTGACTTTTGGGACATGGAATGTCAAATCTCTTGCGGGGAAGGAGCCTGAGCTGGTGCGTGAGGTGGAGAGCTACGAATGAGATATAGTCAGGCTCACCTCAATGCATAGCTTGGACTCTGGAACCACCCATCTCGAGAGAGGCTGGACCTTATTCCATTCTAGAGTTGCTTATGGGGAGAAGCGACAAGCTGGTGTGGGCGTTGGGGTTCTCCCCTGTAGATGAAAGGGTAGCTTCCCTCCGCCTTTGGGTGTAGAAACGGGTCTTAACTGTTATTTGTGCTTATGCACCAAATGACAGTTCAGAGTACTCATCTTTCTTGGAGTCTTTAGCAGGTATGTTGGAGAACGCTCCCTCAGGGGACTCACTTGTTGTCTTGGGAGACTTCAACATCCATGTGGGCAACAATAATGTGACCCGGAATGGTGTGATTGGTAGGTACGGCCTCTCCAGGACTTCTGTGCTCGTCACAGTTTGTCTATCACAAACACCATGTTCGAACATAAGGGTGCCCATAAGCGCACTTGGCACAGGACATCCTAGGTTACAGTTCAATGATTGGTTTTGTAGTCGTGTCACCGGATTTGCTGCCGCATGTTCTGGACACTTATGTGAAAAGGAGAGCTGAGCTGTCAACCGATCACTACCTGATGGTAAGCTGGCTTTGATGGCAGGGGAGGCTGCCTTCCAGACCTGGCAGGCCCAAGCGTGTAATTAGGGTTTGCTGGGAACGTTTGGTGGAGTCTTCTGTCCGAGAGGCCTTTAACTCCCACCTCTGGCAGAGCTACAACCACATCCCGGAGGAGGCGGGTGACATCGAATCCGAATGGGCCGTTCCATGCCTCCATTGCTGAAGCGGCAGCCCATACCTGTGGCCGGAATATCATCGGTGCTTGTGATGGCGGTAACCCTCAAACTCGGTGGTGGACACCTGTAGTGATGGGGCTGTCCAACTGAAAAAGGAGGCCTATCGGGTCTTATTGGCCTTTGGGACTCCTGAGGCAGCAGACAGGTACCAGCAGGCCAAACATGCTGCAGCCAAAGCTGTCACAGATGCAAAATTTCGGTTGTGGGAAGAGTTCGGTGAGGGCCTGAAGAGTGATTGTCGGTTGGCCTCAAAAAGGTTCTGGACCACCATCTGACACCTCAGGAGGGGGAAGCAGTTCTCCACAAACACTGTTTACAGTTTTACAGCTCACCTCGACTGGGGATGTCGTCGGGAGGTGGAGAGAATACTTTTTGAGGACCTCCTCAATCCCATCAACATGCCCTCCGTGGAGGTTTGGGTGGGGGTTTGGGTGGGGGTCTGCCCATCACTGGAGTGGGAACACCTCAGTGTCCCCCCAGAATACCTTGAGGAAGTGGCTGGGGAGAGGGATGATTGGACCTCTTTGCTTCAGTTGCTGCCCCCGTGACCCTACCTCAGAAGAAGCATAAGATGATGATCATGATTTTATTTATTGTATTTATTCTTCATTTGTATAACTAGGTGTTCCCAAATCTTTATTTAATATATTATCTAGACTTGTTCTTGTCTTGTTATTTTTATTTGCATATACTTCATCATCATCATCATCATTTTCTGTAACCGCTTCATCCTAATTAGGGTCGCGGGGAGGCTGGTGCCCATCCCAGCCAACTCAGGGCGAGGGCAGAGTACATCCTGGACAGCTCGCCAGGCCATCGCAGGGCGGAAACACGCTGACGGCTTTGCAGCCTACTCTTGTCGAAAGTCAGCAATGGTTCTTTTTCATGCCTCACACCATAGACAGTGAGAGACATGGCCAGCCTTTGATAACCCAGTGAGCTGCACTGGGTTTTTATTTGGGTTTTCTGTACTTAAATATCTCATTTTATCTCAGTAATTAATAAATGATTCTGATTCTTATTCTAATGCAAATAATTTATCAGTTTACTTTATTTATTAGTAATATATTAGTGTTAGATTTGTACAAGGTGGCATGGTGGCGTAGTGGCCGCCTCACAGCAAGAAGGCCTGGGTTCGATTCCCGGCTTGGGCGTTTCTGTGTGGAGTTTGCATGTTCTCCCCGTGCTTGTGTGGGTTTTCTCCGGGTGGTCTGGTTTCCTCCCACAGTCCAATGACATGTACAGTAGGTTAATTGGCCATTCTAAATTGTCTGTGACCTGGAGAGGGATGGGCTCCACCAGGCCAAATCAGCCCAAGTCTCGCCATGAAGGTGCCCCAACGACATCCCCGGATGTTAAGGGAGAAGGGAAGAAGATTTGTACAAATCATTTTTGCTTTTTTTGCCTTCTAAGAAACCCAAAATTATAAACTTCTTCTTCTTTTTCTTTCGGCTGCTCCCTTCAGGGGTCGCCACAGCAAATCATCCGCCTCCATCTCACCCTGTCCTCTGCATCTTCTTTTCTGACTCCAACGACCTTCATGTATTCCTTCACCACATCCATAAATCTCTTCTTTGGTCTTCCTCGAGGCCTTCTGCCTGGTAGTTCCAACCTCAGCATCCTACCGCCAATATACTCACTATCCCTCCTCTGTACATGTTCAAACCATCTCAATCTAGCCTCTCTGACTTTGTCTCCAAAACATCTTACATGGGCTGTCCCTCTGATATACTCATTTCTGATCCTATCCATCCTCGTTACCCCCAGAGAGAATCTCAACATTTTCATCTCCGCTACCTCCAGCTCTGCCTCCTGCCTTTTCCTCAGCGCCACTGTTTCTAAGCCATACAACATCGCTGGCCTCACCACCGTCTTGTACACTTTTCCCTTCATTCTTGCTGACACTCTCCTATCGCACATCACACCGGACACTTTTCTCCAACCATTCCAGCCTGCCTGCACACGCTTCTTCACCTCTTTTCCACACTCTCCATTGCTCTGGATTGTTGAGCCTAAGTACTTAAAATCCTCCACCTTTGTTATCTCTGCTCCCTGTAACATCACCGTTCCTCCTGGGTCCTTCTCATTCACACACATGTATTCTGATTTTCTGAGGCTAACCTTCATTCCTCTCCTTTCCAGGGCATACCTCCACCTCTCTAAATTTTCCTGCACTTGTTCTCTGCTCTCACTACAGATCACAATGTCATCTGCAAACATCATAGTCCATGGAGATTCTTGTCTCACCTCGTCTGTCAGCCTGTCCATTACCATAGCAAACAAGAAGGGGCTCAGAGCTGACCCTTGATGCAGTCCCACCTCCACCTTGAACTCTTCTGTCACACCGACAGCACACCTCACCACTGTCTTACATCTCTCATACATGTCCTGCACCACTCTAACATACTTCTCTGCCACTCCAGACTTCCTCATGCAATACCACAGTTCTTCTCTTGGCACCCTGTCATATGCTTTTTCCAGATCCACAAAGGCACAATGTAGCTCCCTCTGACCTTCTCTGTACTTCTGTATTAACATCCTCAAAGCAAACATTGCATCTGTGGTGCTCTTTCTTGGCATGAAACCAAACTGTTGTTCACAAATGCTGACCTCTGCCCTTAGTCTAGCTTCCACTATTCTTTCCCATAACTTCATCGTATGGCTCATCAACTTTATCCCTCTGTAGTTGCCGCAACTCTGCACATCTCCCTTGTTCTTAAAAATGGGCACCAGCACACTTCTCCTCCACTCCTCCGGCATCTGCTCACACTCTAAGACCTTGTTGAATGTTCTTGTCAGAAAATCTACTGCTACCTCCCCTAGACACTTCCATACCTCCACAGGTATGTCATCAGGACCAACTGCCTTTCCATTCTTCATCCTCTTCAATGCCCTTCTCACTTCACTTTTACTGATCTTTGCTACATCCTGCTCCTCAATGGTCACCTTCTTCTACTCTTTTTTCTCTCTCATTTTCCTCATTCATCAGCTCTTCAAAGTACTCTTTCCATCTTCCCAGCACACTTCTGTCATCAGTCAATACATTTCCCTCTCTGTCTTTTATCAATCTAACTTGCTGCACGTCCTTCCCATCTCTATTTCTCTGCTGTGCCAAACTGTATAGATGAGTTTCTCCCTCTTTACTGTCCAACCTATCATACAAGTCATCATACGCCCTCTGTTTGGCCTTAGCCACTGCTACTTTCGCCTTACGCTGTGTCTCCCTGTACTCCTGTTTACTCTCTTCGGTCCTCTCTATGTCCCACTTTTTCTTAGCTAACCTCTTCCTCTGTACACACTCCTGCACTTCCTCATTCCACCACCAAGTCTCCTTATCTACTTTCCTTCCAGAGGACACACCAAGTACTCTCCAACCTGTGTCCCTGATCACATTTGCTGTGGTTGTCCAGTCATTCGGAAGCACTTCCTGACCACCCAAAGCCTGTTTCAACTCCTCCTTGAAGACAACACGACACTCTTCCTTTTTCAACTTTCACCACTTTGTTTTCTGCTCTGCCTTTGCCTTCTTCACCTTCCTCACCATCAGCGTAATCCTGCATACCACCATCCTATGCTGTTTGGCAACACTCTCACCCACTACTACTTTGCAGTCACTGACTTCCTGGACTGACTGGCCACCCAAAGCCTGTTTCAACTAACCAAAGCCTGTTTCAACTACCCAAAATTATCAACTATTGTATGGTATAAATTTATTATAGACTGATGTGTATTGCACTATATGGATGAGTATTCGTTGTGAATGCTGAAATCAAATAAAATCAATCACTCAACAGGAAATAGAACATTGGATGTTGTTGCTATACGGAGTGTTTGGTTTATTCATGTCCTATTTCACTCACACACACACACACACACACACACACACACATACACATATATATATATATATATATATATATATATATATATCTGCAGGCCACGCACACAATACGTGAATTCAAAGCCTGCTTGACCATTTACTGAATTAAAACAACTTAAAAAACTAAACTAAAGCGTTATTTTCTCTCTCTCTCTCTCACGCGAATGCTGCGGGCCACGCCCACAAGACGTGAATTCAAAGTGCGTTCCCTGCTTGACAAACTCAACTTTAATTTGATTCCTTGAGGGATCAGAATTCCAGATGAGCTCAAATGCGCCCATATTTATTAAACATTTACTGCATTAAACAACTTAAAAAACTAAACTAAAGAGTGAAACTTCTTTCTGTCTCTATCTGCTCGGGGAGGGGGTGTTGAGAGACAGCCAATGAGAGAGCGGCATCGTGTGAAATTTGATTGGCTTGTTTGAAATTTGAATTTCTTTTCATAACACGGGAATTTCACACACAGGGGTCTTTGTAATATATGCAGGGGCAGTGGTGGTCTCGTGGTATAGGGTGCTGGATCGCTGATCCAAAGGTTGTGGGTTCGAGTCCCACTCTCCACAAGGTTGTCACTGTCCCCCCCCAGTGTAGCTAACTGGGTTATCAAAGGCTGGCCATGTCTCTCACTGTCTATGGTGAGAGGCATGTAAAAGAACTATATATATATATATATATATATATATATATATATATATATATATATCGTGCGCATGGGGAAGAGCGAGGAGGAGCTCAAACAGTGGTTCCACAGGTTCCACAGCTTGCGCACGAGGCTGGGAAAGCATCGACGGTGGAAGTCGGGGCAAGCTAACATCATCGTGTAGCAGAGGATCTTCGACAGCTTCAGCTTCCTCTGCCCACACATGGTGGCGGTACAGAGGAGGAACCTGGTCTCTCTTAAGGTGAAGGTTGCTGCTGCAACTGGCTCTGGCGGCTCTACACCCACCACCGCCTGAGAAACTCCACTACAATCAACGCCAGAGGGGTCACAGGACAGTGGGCATACAACACCAGTCAGCCCCCTCGACACAACGCCTGCCACCACAGCATCGAGGTCCCACGTTCAGCCAAGACGACAGAACTGACCGTATTCTTGCAGTAACCGAACAGCTGGTGAACCAGAGAAAGGTGGCTGATGACTACGAGAAGGTGAGTTTCACCAGTTGGGCGGGAGCTGTGCTACAAAATCTGCGGAAGCCGTGATACAGGCATGCTAAATCCAAGAACTGCTGAACAACTGCTTTGACAGGGCTGAAACCTTGGAGATGCAGTCGCAGGAACAATCACCCCCTACGCAGCAGCTCCAGCCTCCTCTGCAGCAGCAACAACGCCAGCAGATTTGACTGCCACCTCTGCACCTCCAGTGGCAGCAGCAGCTGCACTACTGGCCACCCCCACCAATGCTGTGGACCAGGTAGTTGCCAGTTTCGCCCATGCTTGTTTGGGGACCTCAAGACACGAGTGGGAACCACCACCACCCTGTCCATAACAATCAATGTCACTGCCACCACAACCCAGCAGACCAGTCAGTTGCCCTCCGGTTACATGTACGTCGACGCCTGTAACCACCCCTGCGGCTAGAGAGACTATTTAGAGGACTCCACCTGTGACCTGTGAGTTTATTTTTTTGTTGTTTTTTTTCTTGATTTCACTTCAAGTCACAGAAAATAAAAGTGCATCTAACATGAAGAATATGTCTTTAATTGCTTACCACAACAAAATCTCCGCAAAATGAGCCCAGCGGGCAGAGAAAATTCAACTTTTATTACCCCTATCATGCAGCTTCGTAGTCGCCGCCATTTTCTACGAGTCATGTGATCAAAACAAGGTCAGTGACATCGCTGGTGCCGAATCCGCCATACACTCGGTTTGTACACAGACGAACACGCACGTGCCTTTGACAGTCATTCAGATTCGCCCAACATTCTGACTAATCTCCAGACCAAACTGTGATTATGAAGTTACTGAGCCAGCCTTGTTTCCTTATATTGGACAATAAACCTACAAGTTGTAAAAGTGTATCACAATATCATGTTCTCTGGTGCACATACTGCTTTATATAATTGCAGAATGGTGCTTTATTTCTGTGTTTTGCTATACTTAAAGGCTTGTTGAGAATAATCAAATGGAATGCTTAAAGGGGGCCATTCATGTCTGTTGTAAAAGTGCATGATGGGTACCTGTGCCACACCGAGACCTTCACTGTCAGGGAGACCTTCAACAGACCAAATAGTTTCTAGTTGTAAATGCCTCCGAGGTCAGGAGGTGAAGGTTTATGGGGGCTGAGATGGGCCTGGGGTCACCCCAGATTTATTGCATCTTGTTGAGATAATAACGCATCAAAGACCCAATCATAAATTCCAGAAGGAGGAACCTGCTTTGAAGCCCTTAAAGGTACCCTCTCGAGAGGGAGGGGTCAGACCTTAACTAGTGTGTCTGTTATGCATATTTGTTGGGTCTCCGTCCTCTGCAGACGACGCAATAAAGCTTCTCATATTCAACACAAAACCAGTCTCCAGTCGTCTTCTTCCACATTCAACGGATCCTAACAGTTTTGGGGGCTTGTCCGGGATGTGGTAGAGGAACGTGAGTTGAGGAAATTCGACCCAAACTTTTCCTCGTGAACCAAGGAGAAGGACACAGGCCGGCAATCACTAAAGGTAAGCAGAACCTGTTTAAATCGAACTCTGCATATTGACTAAACTAAAAACTGTGTCCTCTCTGGAAGTTTGAAGGAAAAAGGATAAAAAGAGTTGTATGAGAACCTAATTTTAAGGTTAAAGGTAAAGGAAATGGAATAAAAGGTTAAAGGTAAAGGAAATGGAATAAAAGGTAAAGAGATTTAAGAGTGAACATAGACGCGCCTTGGAGGTGGCGTGCCCTCCCGGTCTCTGACGAGGGGCCGTGGTAATGGCTGGGTTGGAGTCCCGGGGGATTGAAGGCTCCCCAAAGTACCACGTCAGTGCTATATAAAACTGTACGTTGTAGTCGGGTGAAAGGCCCTCAACGGATTAGCCGTTGAAAGCATGCGTCTATGCGGGTGAAAGGCCCCCAATACGCTGAGGTATTGGAAGCATTAATAATTGGGTGAAAGGCCCTCAACGGACTAGCCGTTGAAAGCATTGGTAAATGGGTGAAAGGCCCCCAATACAGGAGATATTGGAAGCATTGAAGAGATTAATCGAGTGTGATATTTATTGTATTGTTTTCTGTTTTATGTGTGTTGTGTGGCCACGTGCGTGACGTTAATTGTATTGTTTTTTATTCCATGTATGTATTGTGTTGCAACGTGTGCTGTGTGTGAGGGAAAGTGGGAAGTGGGAAGAATAAAATTCAGAGGTGTCAAGAGGGACGCTGACGTTTGACAGTGTCTTAACTGGGCAGAGAAACAGACAGAGGAAACCTAGCGGTGTTAACATAATCTGTCTGTGCGGTGGAAACCTAACGGTGACAACACAAGCCGCCTGCCGTGGTTAACTGGGTCATTCGCTCAGCCTAGCGCTGACAGACTGACTGGCTGTGAACGTCTAAACAGTCCCGATCCGGGAGAGTGAACGGGTGTACCCGCGCTCTCTGGCCTCTGAGTTAAGAAATATGGAAGGTGAATTTGATAAAGAAATAAATGAACGGGGGCGAGGTGATGAACCCCTGAAGCCATTATATGCACAGATTGAGAACACCTTCAAGTCAGTGGAGCTGAAGAGCACACTGAAACAGAAAAATAAAGTTGTAGATGAAGCCAGACGAAAGCTGCATGAGCTGGTGACGTCTAAAAGTAAACAGTTGGGGGACAGTGGCCACTTAGGATCCTGGTTATGGGAAAAGGTTAAAGGATATTCAGAAAAAGTCAGAGAAGCGAGAGAGCAGGGAGAGAAGGCGAATTTAATGTCTAGACCCAAGTTGAAAAAAGAAGGTGGAGGAAATGGAGAACGCACCGCAGGGCTGGATGGATCTCGCGGTCTGCTGGCAGAGTGTCACGCATCTTCACCATTTCCAGTTGAAGGAGACGAACCCGAATGTCAAAGGAGCGGTAACAGCATCTGACACTGCACCTACGCGCCCTCCACCATACGCACCCCCGACACCCAGCGTTAACAGTGTAGATCACACTCTGTATATCACCTCGGGCTCTCTACGAACTGAGGGCGGCGAGACTTGCGAGCGCCCGCGCGCACCATCCCCGCCGATTGCAGACACACCCACCCCGATCATGCACACACACACCGACCGTCCACCGAGAAGGGGAGGCAGCGCTAGTAATAAAAGTGCGGATAGAATAAATTACATCCACAATAATGTTCAAAAAAACTAGACAATTGGACACAGACAGGTTTTAAAGCAGTATAGAGTCAATGAGCAGCAACGTCACTAAAGGCTTTTCAAAATCCACTGTATTGGACATGTTACTATCAGAGAAAGGAGGTGTATGCGCAGTGTTCCGGGAACAATGTTGTACTTTTATTCCAAACAACACTGCATCAGAGGGAAGTTTAACACTGGCAATAGAAGACCTAAAATCTCTTAATAAAAAGATGAAAGAACATTCGGGGGTAGATATATCCATATGGGATTCATGGTTCAGTGTGTTCAGAAAATATAGTCCCCTTGTATCATCTGTAGTAAAATCTGTGTAGTTTTTGCAGCTTTTTTTTACATTCTGAGGTTGTTGTTGTTATATTCCATGTTTATGTTCTATGCTGAATCGACTCGTCGTCACTGCCCTGGGTTATAAGATCCTGAATGCTACTAAAAAAGATAACATTTCTGTCGGAGTGTAAACAGTTCTGAATGAAATTAATGAATTTACGAATCTAAAATGTGTTTGAAGTGTTAGTAAATGATATCTTTTGTTCGAGCTGTGATAAACAGGAGGGAAATGTTAGAATAATTGTATGAATTATCACAGCTCTAACCTGTTTTGTTACTTGATAAGTATAAATGTTGGAAACTGCTTGTTGAGGTATTTTGCAGAAACATCTCTATCTCCATGGGGGGCAGCCAAGTGGAAACAACCTTGAAGTTCTCACACAACAACAGGACGACTCCCTAACTGCAGCTGGATAGAGAGCTGAAATGAACATTCTAAACTAGACAAAGAAGATAAGCATAGAACAATGATGGTCATGATGCTGATTTACATGCACCCCTCCCCTCTAGGAAATCAATATGACATGTGAGAAAGTAAAGAGACAGTTAAATTCCGTGGGAAGAGAGGAAAAAAAAAAAAAAAAAAAAGAGCTCGGTTTATTAGGGAAAGAAGGGAGGGACGGACTCCCCTGTCTATAAACTGAACAGCCGTGTATGAATGAACGTGTGTGTGAATGGAGGATGTAATCCTTGATTAACCTCCTCATATAAACAACTGTGGGATCAATATGAGTTTTTGTTGATGCAGAGGCAAGAACCCTCCGCCAGAAAAGGTAGAAGCTTGAGAGTTACCACAGAAATAATTAATCGTTGTCCCATAGGAAAAGATAAACCAGTGTTAGGACACCCTAGGTGCAACAAACCACTGGTCCAAATTGGGTTAAAACGGGGTAAAAACTGTAAACCTAGAGATGAATTATAATGTGAAGATTGGAAAGCAGTAGAAAAACAGGCACCTGATAGAAATAAATATTTAGATTTATGGGTTAGTAAGTATAGATTCAACGGACAGTTAAAGGTACAAGATTAATAGAATTACAGGGAGCTATTAGACGGAACTGTAAAAATAATACAGAAAAAGAAAGCATTCCGATTACAAGTGGATGACAGGCCAACAGGGGGCCAAACATTTGCAATACACCGGAAAAATGGTCTGCATGGTGCAGCACAAGAAAGAGTAATGCAGCTGGATGGACTGAAGGGCT
This sequence comes from Plotosus lineatus, assembly GCA_024760905.1. Lineage (NCBI taxonomy): Eukaryota > Metazoa > Chordata > Actinopteri > Siluriformes > Plotosidae > Plotosus > Plotosus lineatus. Next base: position 9,710,588 of record CM045742.1, on the reverse strand, counting down.
CCCTCAGATTCCAAGCTATCCCCGCCGAGGGACATTTGATGCCAGATATTTGACTTCGACCCATAGAATGATTTGGGAGGGAATACTCAGGTGCTCTCTCCTCTCGGTCAACTAGCTTTGTGGGTATTGATGGGGTTCCTTTCTCGTCATAGCTTACACCCCCACTTCCTCTGCGTTGTCCCGACGACCCCGCTCTCGATGCATTATAAATCACTTATTTTTGTGTATATTCAGGAATGTCCGTTTAATTTACCCGGTCATGATCTTATGAGTCTCCTCGGTTTACAAATTTCTTTTCATGGTTCGAGCATGATCATCTCCACGTCAGAATCTCTGTCCCCTTTTTTGATTGCAATAACCTCCTCTGAATTACCTTTTAATGTTAACGCAGCATGTGCAGTGAGTGAGGTGGCAGAGCAGTGTTCGCCCCTGGATCAACTGCCCAGGACATTATGGGTCGAACATAAGAATGATGTGGGCTGCGTCAATTGTACTCCTCATGAGGCTAAGCATCCCTGTAGAACCAGACACTCGGCCTCTGTTTGCATTTACACATGGGCAGCAGCTGTACACCTGGACACACCTCTCACAGGGTTTCATTGATTCTCCCGCGGTGTTTGCCACCGTTGTATGGGACGCACTAGGGTGCTTTGTTCCCCCTGATGGTTCCTGTGTCCACTCCTATGCAGATGACTTCGGCATCAAGCTCCGTGATCTGTTTTCAAGCCACACTCGCTGTCCTTCAGCTCTCTCGGGTCTCAAAGAAATTGAGCCAAGATCGTGTCAAGATCAACATCAACACCCAGCGACCAGCTACCAAGCATGCCTTACTTGCTTTCCTGGGGTTGATCAAGTATTGCAGGCAGTGGATCCCAGACTGCTCTCTCTATGACAAGTGCCTCCGGTCCGCAATACACCACACGGACCCACTCCAGCAACCACTCGTATGGACTGAGGACATGCAAAATGCCTTTGCAGCCCTCAAAACGGCCCTCTGCTCGGCTCCAGCTCTGGGCCTGGCGAACTATGAACTGTCATTCCACCTCTATGTTGCTCACCAAGGGGGAACTGCCTCTGGGGTGTTGGCTCAGGAGCATGGCGGGGGGATGAGGCCCTGTGCTTTCCTTTCAAAACACTAGACACTGTAGCTCAAGGTTTACCTGCGTGTCTTTGTGCTGTGGCTGCCTGTGCGTTAATGGTTTTAGACGCCGAGAGGATCGTCTTGTCGCACCCTTTGATTTTACTCTCACAACATCAGGTCCAACAGATCCTACGAAATTTAAATACACAACACATGTCCTAACAGCGCAGGTCAGGATACGAGGTCAATTCTATGCGCCATTGATAACCTCACGATTAAATCTACTTCTTCTCTTGATACCGTGGCTCACGCCTTACAGCGTCTGCTTAATACTCAAAATGACTGTGAGCCCTGCCCTCACGACTGTTTGCAAGAAATTGTTGTTGCTACAAGTATTAGGTCTGATTTGTGTTCTACACCTTTACCTATAGGTGAGGCTCTGTTTGTGGATGGGTCATGCTCTAAACCTGTCGACGGTACCTTTCACTGTGGATATGCCGTCTGCCGCCTTTCAGATATAGTGATCGAATCTCATTCACTCCCCTTTACGTCTGCTCAAGCTGCAGAATTGTTTGCTCTTACTCGCGCGTGCATCTTATCTGCTGACCAAGAGGTAGACAGATGCTTAACATGCGCACAGAATAATTCTTCTAAGCCGCTGGCAGTGTATCAACATCTGCCACAACCAAATACACCATTCCACCATTCCAAATTGATTATACCCACATGCCAAGACAGAGACCATACAAATATCTATTGGTAATGGTTGATACATTCTCACGCTGGGTGGAAGCTTTCCCATGCAGCATTGAGAATGCTAGAGTGGTGGTTCAGAAATTGACACAAGAAATTATCCCGTGATATGGAATTCCGGTGGGACTAGACTCGGACAGAGGGATCCCCTTCACGCCCAAGGTATCCCAACTGCTCGCAATAGCACACACATGACTCCACACGAACTACAGACCGGTAGACCATTTCCTGGACCACACATAGCACCGGAAACTGACTCACAAAACCTAACCCATAAACAATACTGTCGTGAATTGCAAAGTCTCGTTGCAGCCTTTTCAGATCAAGTGAGGGAGCAGCACCAGGGATCTACCGGCGGCCTTCCAGACACAGAGTGGGTCCTCCTGAAAGTCCTCAAGCGAAAATGGACGGAGCCAAGGTGGACAGGACCCTACAAGATCAAAGAGCGCACCTCGCACGCCGTCCGGTTGGACAGCAAGGGCGACACCTGGTATCATTGGAGCCAGTGCGCAGCGGCAGAAGCCCCCAACAGATCACTCGTCAACACACACAGGGACCTGTGTGAAGCAGCAACCTCATCACCGGCCGGTGACGAAGAAAAGACCACCAACAGTGCAGGGCAGAATAATCCCTGGGTGGCAAAAGGGGGTGAGGTAGTCTAACCCTCACCCTCACGGCAAGGCGGAGGAACAACGCGCCCCCGCAACAAGTAGCGTGCCAAGCTACCAACGCAAGTTTTGAAGAGTGTTATTCCAATTATATTGTTTTTAATTATCTTGTAATGTGCTTTTGCTTTGAGTTGTGTGACAGAGTATTGAAGGTCGTAAGCTCTTTAAGGTGTAGCGCGTGACCCTCCCTTGAATACAGTGAAGAATTTACTCTGTCATATTGAAGGTTTAGTTTGCTAGTTTTACATGGAAGGTAAAGCCAGATGGGGTCTCTCCTCGGGTACAATAATGTGTATTTCTTTTTTAGTTTCCTTGTTGGTAGTGCTCCCCATACTGTGGGTACTTGACCCGCCCTTTACTCCCTCACAGAACGATATAACCACCGCAGCCCACAGCAGACGCCGACGATTAGTCACATACACTAGATTCACCTCGCGCAGTCCGGACAAGTGCCTGGTCAAATATGGGGGTATAGAAATTAAGTACGTCAAAGGCACTAAAGCCACATTTACTTTTGACCTTTGTACTGTTATAAACTGCACAGGTAAGAACACCACGTGGCAGGGATACGACATCTATCTCTGTGCGGCCTTGAGTTATGCGGCGCATGCCTGATGGTGCCCTTTCTGGGGGAACATTATAGCGTACACCGGGGCATGGACACCGGAAGGCCATACCGCTGAGAGATTACGCGGACGAGTTACAATACAGCGCGAATTTCACATAAGCCAGAATCCTATCTCCCTGTCCATCAATAACATGTACACCTGTCTCGGGGAACGAGCGGATCAGTGGGGTCTCCGGGGTTGTATTGGGGGCGAATGCATCATCACTCTAGGAGTATCGATATCTGGATCCGACCCCTTGGGCCTCATCAAAATTACTCTGGTGGACCCTTTCAAAGTCACAACTTTGAAATCACATTCACCCAAGTACCCAGCGATTAATGCGACCCTTTCCCCTCAAATGGATGGCGTAAAGGTTCATGATTTTTCAAAAGATTCCCCGATTCAGATTATTCGGATCACTATTGTACCAGCCTCAGCATCAAACCTAGTAGGTGTCCTTTCATGCACACGTGTAAAGTCCATCTCCTCGTTCGACATTAAGCACACGCACCGGTCGATTCCCGCGCTTGGGAAGCAAGGCTTTCAAGGGTCTCCCACTTATATCGATGCAATCAGGCGTCCCTCGCGGCGTACCGGACGAATATAAATTAGTAGACCAGATTGCGGGTGGGTTTGAATCTTACATTTGCTGGTGGTGCACTATCAACAAGAATGTCGATAGGATCAATTATATTCATTATAATGTTCAACGATTGACCAATCTTACCAGGGATGCCGTAGAAGGACTGGCAGCCGAGCTCAGGGCCAATTCACTTATGACATATCAAAACCGCATGGCTATAGATTTCTTACTTAGTGCCCATGGGGGCGTTTGCTCCATGTTTGGGGAAGAGTGCTGCACCTTTATACCCAATAACACCGCGCCAGACGGGTCTGTTACGAAAGCCTTGGACGGGCTGCGGACTCTGGCCACCGAACTGAAGGAACACTCAGGTGTTAATAATGTAATACTTGATTGGCTGGACAGACACTTTGGTAAGTGGAAAGGTTTGATCGTTTCAGTTGTGATATCCATCATCTCGGTGGCCGGATTCCTTGCCCTGTGTGGGTGCTGCTGCATCCCCTGCATTCGTTCCCTATGTATTAGGTGCATCTCATCCACTCTGGAAAAAGGGGGCTCTCTTCCTCCCCCTCCATATCAATTTCCTCAGTTGTTGGCCGAGTCGGAAGCTCTCCTTTCGCCGGGGTCTCTGGTAGATGAGGTCGCACTTAGACCCCAGTTCTGATTAGATTTTACTATGGGCCATTTTGCATGCAGTTAGAGTTTTTATAGACATCATATTTGCTTAGATCTTCACGGACTTCATAATTGTCTTTTATATAGCCTTTCTATTTGCTTGTGTACGTTTACTCCGCTGTTCTATGTTTGTTATGAATGGTCTCTTGGTTGATCTCCTAAAGGAGATCAAAAGGGGGAATTGTAAAAGTGTATCACAATATCATGTTCTCTGGTGCACATACTGCTTTATATAATTGCAGAATGGTGCTTTATTTCTGTGTTTTGCTATACTTAAAGGCTTGTTGAGAATAATCAAATGGAATGCTTAAAGGGGGCCATTCATGTCTGTTGTAAAAGTGCATGATGGGTACCTGTGCCACACCGAGACCTTCACTGTCAGGGAGACCTTCAACAGACCAAATAGTTTCTAGTTGTAAATACCTCCGAGGTCAGGAGGTGAAGGTTTATGGGGGCTGAGATGGGCCTGGGGTCACCCCAGATTTATTGCATCTTGTTGAGATAATAACGCATCAAAGACCCAATCATAAATTCCAGAAGGAGGAACCTGCTTTGAAGCCCTTAAAGGTACCCTCTCGAGAGGGAGGGGTCAGACCTTAACTAGTGTGTCTTTTATGCATATTTGTTGGGTCTCCGTCCTCTGCAGACGACGCAATAAAGCTTCTCATATTCAACTCAAAACCAGTCTCCAGTCGTCTTCTTCCACATTCAACGGATCCTAACAAAGTTTTCAGGTTTCATCCACCTGCCTCTGTCCCTTATCCTTATCCTCCATATCTTGGTTGCTTCAACACTTCTTTAATTTCCATTTCATTTTTCCAGGACAACACAATACAGTACCAGTACTTTATAGTAATAATACCAGGGATTTAGCTCAGTTGGTAGAGCATCCGCTTTATCCTCTGGAAGGTCGGAGTTCAAATCTGGTCATAAGACATTCAAATTTGGGAGCTGTTGCTTCCCTAGTTAGCTAATTTAACTGACTAGTTACCAGTATGTCAATAATAATTGAACTGTCTCGAACATGCAGACATTTTCATAGTCGAAATGTTCACACACGTGCCTGTTCATTCTTCACGCACTCAGCTGGCCGGCCATACTTTGCCAACCACTGCCACCGAAGAGCAACTTGCTTCTTCTCAGAGGGCAGTCTGTGAAAGTATGACTTCCTGATGTTGTTGTTGTCGGACACTGTGCAATGCAATAGGGCGTTATTGGAGCAGAAACAGGGAGACGATGTAGAGCATTTGTACCCAACAAAACATGCAAAACTGCGGAGTACGTGGAGGCATCAGCACCAATGACGTCACAGACCCAATTTTGAACATGTGACCGGGTGTAAATGGCTGCGCCTGCGGAATATAAATTTTCTTCGGTTAATTGCTTCTAAACTCTGGAATGTGATTACTTTTCTTTGTCATAGTTTGTAAGTATGCTGTACTTGGTCGATTATTCCACCTGAGATAGTGAAAGGAATGGGCTTTTATGACCGAAGTATCCCTTTAAATTATTCCAGTTCAGTCATTTTGCTTTTTTCTTTTTTTCTGTTCCTGTAATAAAGTTTTAAACTTATAATCACTGTGGTTTGGACTTGTGTGCATGGTTTTTAGTCTGGAATGATTTATTAAGGAGCAAATAAAAGGAGCATATTGACATTATTGGTATTAAATATTTTAACATATGTTAAATTTTAAATTTATTGTGTATTACAAGCATATTGTAAAATATAAACATATAGTACTTTAAATATATAGTGAATATATATAAAATAATAATATAATAAATAAATAAAAATAATATAACAATACAATAAAAATTAAAAATATAATAAATAAATATCTTGGAAATAATAAACATATAGTGGTTTAATAAATACTGTATCTTGTAAATTATAAACATATAGTTACATCTTATAAATTATGAGCATATAGTAAACATTTTGTAAATCAGAAACTTATTGTAAATTACAAACATGTTAAATTTGAATTTTATCGTACATTATATATATATATATATATATATATATATATATATACTATAGTCCTTCTCAAAAAATTAGCATGTTGTGATAAAGTTCATTATTTTCTGTAATGGACTGATAAAAATTAAACTTTCATATATTTTAGATTCATTGCACACCAACTGAAATATTTCGGATCTTTTATTGTTTTAATACTGATGATTTTGGCATACAGCTCATGAAAACCCAAAATTCCAGCTCAAAAAATTAGCATATCATGTTCAGGTAGTCTAAACGAGCTATTAACCTAATCATCTGAATCAACCAATTAACTCTAAACACCTGCAAAAGATTCCTGAGGCTTTTAAAAACTCCCAGCCTGGTTCATTACTCAAAACCACAATCATGGGTAAGACTGCCGACCTGACCAGAAGGCCATCATTGACACCCTCAAGCAAGAGGGTAAGACACAGAAAGAAATCTCTAGCGAATAGACTGTTCCCAGAGTGCTGTATCCACCTCAGTGGGACGTCTGTGGGAAGGAAAAAGTGTGGCAGAAAAAACGCTGCATAACCAGAAGAGGTGACCGGACCCTGAGGAAGATTGTGGAGAAGGGCCAATTCCAGACCTTGGGGGACCTGTGGAAGCAGTGGACTGGGCTACAGGTACCGCATTCCCCAGGTCAAGCCACTTTTGAACCAGAAACAGCGGCAGAAGCGGCTGACCTGGGCTACAGAGAAGCAGCACTGGACTGTTGCTCAGTGGTCCAAAGTACTTTTTTCAGATGAAAGCAAATTTTGCATGTCATTCGGAAATCAAGGTGCCAGAGTCTGGAGGAAGACTGGGGAGAAGGAAATGCCAAAATGTCTGAAGTCCAGTGTCAAGTACCCACAGTCAGCGATGGTCTGGGGTGCCATGTCAGCTGCTGGTGTTGGTGCACTGTGTTTTATCAAGGGCAAGGTCAATGCAGCTCGCTATCAGGAGATTTTGGAGCACTTCATGCTTCCATCTGCTGAAAAGCTTTATGGAGATGAAGATTTCATTTTTCAGCACGACCTGGCACCTGCTCACAGTGCCAAAACCACTGCTAAATGGTTTACTGACCATGGTAGTACTGTGCTCAATTGGCCTGCCAACTCTCCTGACCTGAAGCCCATAGAGAATCTGTGGGATATTGTGAAGAGAAAGTTGAGAGACACCAGACCCAACACTGTGGATGAGCTGAAGGCCACTATCGAAGCATCCTGGGCCTCCGTAACACCTCAGCAGTGCCACAGGCTGATTGGCTCCATGCCACGCCGCATTGAAGCAGTCATTTCTGCAAAAGGATTCCCGACCAAGTATTGAGTGCATAACTGAACATAATTATTTGAAGGTTGACTTTTTTTGTATGAAAAACACTTTTTTTTTGTTATTGGTCAGATGAAATATGCTAATTTTTTGAGAGAGGGATTTTTGGTTTTTCTTTACTTTTGTGTCAAAATTATCAATATTAAAACAATAAAAGGCTTGAACTACTTCAGTTGGTGTGTAATGAATCTAAAATATATGAAAGTCTATTGTTTATCAGTACATTACAGAAAATAAAGAACTTTATCACAATATGCTAATTTTTTGAGAAGGACTAGTATGTATGTATGTATATATATATATATATATATATATATTATTAAGTTATAAACATATAGTATGAATGAGAAAATGAGCTTCCTTGGTCGAATCCGCGTATGTATGGGCGGAATCAGGAGCAAATTCTTTCATTTTTGTTTATTTTTCCGCGTTGAAACGTGGTTATGCCTCAGTCATTCCTCAGTTATTCCGTGTTGAACGTGAATGTTCTGCCTTCATTCCATCTGTTTCGCGATCATTCCATAGCTCTTCCTTCTAAAATGGAGTAGTGCCGTAGTCGTTCCACCAGTGTTACGTGCTTTCCGTGAACATTCCGTGACTTATCCGAAGGTGTTCCTTGCTGTCCGCACTGGTTCCGAAGGTAGTCTGTGCGCTATTATGCTTGTGTTCGGTCATTGTACCGCGGTCTTTCCGTGTCTTTTCCACACATTCCATGATCGTTTCGAAGGTGTTCCGAATGTACAATTTTCTGTAGGATTTTGACCCATTTTCCGTGTAAAAATGCCGAAGCTCCTCCATAGAGTGTGTTCTGCGCCTTTCCGCCACGATCATTGCATTCCGTGCTCCAGTGAAATGGGTCCATAAATGACCGGAGCTCTATTATGTGTCCAGTCAGATAATAGTATCCTCTCTGCCAAGCTGTATGTTCACCTGCAGTCAACACATAACACTTTCAACCAATAATACCAATAACACTTCTCTTATTTCATTCATTTTTAAGTGATGCAGGTTCTTCCTCTTCTTCTTCTTCTTTTTTACTTTATTTTGTTAACATTGTACACATTGAACAACACTGTTCAGGGTACACTCTGCCCTCGCCCCAAGTTGGCTTAGATAGCAGCCTCCCTGCAACCCTAATTTGTAAAAATAATGAATAAATATAGAGCTAAAACATTACTGTTACATTAAAATTATTGGATTATGATCGTTCGTAATAGCCTGGAGATGGTTGGCAAAATGACAGTTAATGATTGGCAAGTGGCATCTTATACAATGCTCTGTTAAATGGCTTCTCAGGAACTAAACTCAAATCAGGTGTTTAATGATGATGTAGCAGCAGTTTTGGCGGCACGGTGGCGTAGTGGTTAGCACATCCGCCTCACAGCAAGAAGGCCTGGGTTCGATTCCCGGCCTGGGCGTTTCTGTGTGGAGTTTGCATGTTCTCCCCGTGCTTGTGCGGGTTTTCTCCCGCAATCCAAAGACGTGCACTGTAGGTTAATTGGCCGTTCTAAATTGACCGTAGATTCTCTCCTGCAGTGGCACCGGAACCCAGTCGTATCGGCACTTGCCTTTCCATTGGATCCTTCCGGTGGCGCTGAGACGGGGGACTTGCTGCTTGGGTAACAGAGTTACCCAATTACTCCCTATCATTACTCCCTACCCGGGCTCTGCGCACTGGGGAGTATCACCAGCCGGGATACCAGCCAGAGCGCAGCCATAGTCCTTCGGGACTGACGGAGGCCTACCAGCAGCAGTTTTACACTCTTAGCCTCCAACTAAACCAACAGAAACCCAACCCAGTGCCAATCCTTTTTTTTCCTTTATTCAAATTTGCATTATTGTTTCATAGGTATCATGTATCACCAAGCCTCAGGAAGTCATAATAAACAGTGATGCACCAAAGGCAAAGTTCAATTTAGCAACATCCCCCAAACCTGAGGTGCCCGTCACAGCGGGACTTTCATACACTCTTTAAGAGTTTTAGTTTAGTTTATACAATGCAGAAATGATGAGAAAATTAAAATGCGATTTCTATATAGTTTAAATTTCTATAATTAACTAGGACACTGGATGGCATAGTGGTTTCTACATTCTTCTCACTGCAAGAAAAGTTCCTGGGTTCAAGTCCCAGCCACTGGGGCTCTTTCTCTTTGGAGTCGGCATATTCTCCATGTGCTGCGTTAGGTGTCTTCAAGGTACTCCGGTTTCTTCCATCAGTCCCAAAACATGCAGAATAGGCCTATCTGCTGTACCAAATTGATCCTAGATGTGGATGTGAATGGATGTGTGGGCTGCCCTGCAATGATCTGAGAAGCTGTTCAGGGTGATTTTTACAATATTACAATTACTAAAAACATATTAGTATGCTACACATCAACAGCACAACATGATTGGTCTGCTGTGCTGTTGATGTGTAGTTCATACTAATATTAATTAGATTACTGTATTATATATTATTCCATATAATAAAATGCATTACAGTAGGCCCTTGACCATTTGCGGTCCAGCGATCGCGCCCCTGCATACTTGCGGATTAGTGACAAACCCAGAAGTAACTGGCACGTGATTCAAATTTAGCCAGTGGCTGAGAGCTTTTGTTTCTTCTTACTGCTGATTTGTTGCAGATGATGTGTACACCTCTTTTTTTCCCCTTCACACACGTCATCAACTTGATTGCTTGAATTGTGAATTCAGGTTTTTTCGTGTGTCTTTAATGATTATTTAAGCCCTAGTATGATGTCAGTCAAACGCCCTGCATCTTCTCTAGCTTTTGGTAAGGAGTCTAAGCGCTTTATTCATCAATAAATATTATCATAGTACAAAATTTAAAAGCTTTTATGTAATCATTACAGCATTTTTCTGCATTATTACTGCATTGATGAGTAAGACTGTCTATAGAATGTGTTTAAC
>CM045742.1:9512500-9695000 GCA_024760905.1 Plotosus lineatus | reverse complement strand
GTCACCTGGTCTTGTTATTATTACAGTGAATAGACACAGAATCAAAACAAGATGTTAAACAAGTAAGTAAGAGATACGAAGCCCATGTGCTGATGTGGTTTTCAGTTTTATTTAATTTGTATAAGCAGCTTTATATCGTGAAACAAATCTGGCGAACAGTTTAAACTTTAATTTTAGTTTAAACTAGTTTATACTAAACTTAAAGCGTTTAGTATAATCAGTATAATTCATATTCATCCCGAATTAAAAAAGTCTGTGGCGACAGCGGCAAGGAAAACCTTCCTCACTTGACATGAGGAAGAAACCTTGAAACAGACTCAAACATTGAAAACCATTCTCATTTCATAAGATGAAGCATGATGGAGCAAGAGGCTTCTAAAACGAGAACTCCAACCAGTAGTAGCATATTATCATGAATCGCAGGATTAATAGAGCAGAAGGAGCAGGTTCACTGATATCTCTGAAGTAGCATGCATACCTCAAAATATACACAGGAGGGAGGGTCAGGAATGCTCATAACAGTGTAATGGTTAAATAAAAATTGTTTATGATCTATTTAGTGTATTTATTTAATTAATTATAACTAAACTGAGAGAACCAGAAGGAAGACAGACATGAGATCACCCTGTAACATGAGATAAGCAGCCACTGTCAACTGGCCACTATTTCTGGTTTTGCCAGGAAGCTTTAGGAATCAACCAAAATAAACTGATTTCATAAGAAAGTACACATAGGATATTCGTGAGTGAAGTGGGCACCTTTGAAACCATACACAGTACTTCAAATAAGCATGCTATGACACCCTCAGATCACAGCAAAAATTCTCACTGATTAATGAACACTATTAAGTTTGTTTTATGCATGTAGGCTATTAAAACACGTTTTATGTCTAAATCTCTGAAGATATTGATACGCACACAACAGTATGTGACAAAAATGGAATTATTATTGCACTGTATTCAGGACGCATTTATGGCCTTCCATCCGGATCAGCGTTTTGTACGGAAGTTTATGAAGCCACTGCTGCTGGGAGAGCTGGCGACCTCAGAGCCCAGTCAGGACCGCGGTAAAAATGTATGCCTGATACTACACACCACACAAACCTACATTAACATTCACCACATTTGGAAAATGCCCTTATCCAGAGCAACTTATAAAAGTGCTTTAAAATCAATATCAGTGAACATATTTTAATACAGATTCACTAGAACACAGACAAAGAGTTCCATCAGTTAAAACTTAGTAGGTATATGTGATGGGTTTTTGTTGTTGTTTTTTGAAAATAGCATGGTGCTATTCTAAGAACTTCAGAAAAACGGTAGGTTATCAGCCATTATCTGAAGACACTTAATGATAGCTGTCCAGACATCGAAAGGAAGCTAATTTCACCACCTTGATACTAGAATAGAGAAGACTTTAGATGCATGTTTCCTCATCCCTTAATAGAAAGAGGGGAAAGTCTAGTGGTGCTGGAGGATCAGATAGAACGCAATGCAGTGTGGGGTGTAATAAGTGCTTTTAGACAGGAAGGTGCAGGTCATTGTTGACTTTGTAATGTATGCAAGCATTAGTGCTTTGAATCTAATGCGAGCAGCTACAGGAAGCCAATGTAAGGGTTGAAAATAAGCTGTGCCGTGGCATTCTGAATTAGTCATAGAGGTCAAATGGTGCTCAGGAACAGATGCGCCAGGAGTGAGTTGCACTAGTCTAACCTGGAGATGGCACGGAAGTATCTGTGTGGCTTTAATGAAAAGAAATTGACAAATCCTTCAGATGTTAAAGAGAAGAAATCAATATGACCTAGAAAGTTTGATTAGGTTTCAAATCAATTGAGTTGGAATGGTACAATAGACAGTCACAAGATGCAAAAAGTTATCAATAAGTGATATCAATGGTCAATAATTTTTATAAAGTTAATCAAATTAACAACACATATGGCCAAACGTATGTAGACAACCTACCATCACACCCTTATGGGAATCCTCTTCAAACTGTTGCCACAAAGTTAGAGCCACAAAATTGAATAGGATCTCGGTATATACTCTGTCATTTGCAAAACTGCTTAATCCTACCAGGGTCATGGAGCCTGTTTCAGCCAGAAATGCCTATTAGCTTAATGTGCACCTCTCTAAAGTATGGGAGGAAATCAGAGTACCCAGAGAATACCTATGGAGGCACATGGCATTGGAGGGGGACATACAAGCTTCACATAGAAATGCCTTTGCCAAGCCCAGGACTCAAAACCCAGGCATTTCTTGCTGTGAATGACATGTGATAACCACTCCACCATCATGCAACCTCTGTGTACACAGTAGCATTCTAATTTCTGTTCTCTGAGACCAAGGTCCAGGCCACTTTCAGCATCACAATACCCAGGTGCAAAATTATGATCTATGCTGTGGCAAAGGTGGCGTGGAAGAACTCAAATTTCTTTCACAGAACCCTTTTTGAAGGAACTGCAATGCCAGCTGCACCCCAGACCTCTTAAACAAACAACAGTGTCTGATTTCACTAATGTCTCTGTAGCTGAATGAACACAAATCCCAACAGTCACATCTAATGAAAAGCCTGAACAAAAATGTGAGGCTTATTGTCACAGCAAGGGGGAATAAATCTGGAATGAGATGTTCAACAAACACATCGGAGTGTTATGACTCAACAAAAAACTTTTAGCCTTTTAGCCCTGTTTACTGATACATGGTCAGTCATCATCCACTGCCTCTTTACTACCTTAGTTAAAAGCTTGTTTGCCTCACAGACTGGGGCTGGTGGTGTAGTGGTTAGGGTGCTGCACTCATGACCTGGAGGTTGTGAGTTTGAATCCCACTGAGACCCTCAGTGTTTTAAGACCCCTTGGCAAAGTCTCAACCACAAGTGGAGAACCTCTGTTCACCCAGCAGTATAAATGGGTACCAGTAAAATATACTGGGAAGGTAACCTGTGATGGACTAGTGTCCCATCCAGGAGGAGTTGGACTCCTGGTCACCTCACGCTACAGAAACCGGGGATATGCATCGGCATTATAAGCCACTAGGCTCGGGTGTAAAAAAAACAAAAAAACAATAGACTTTACCTACCTTACCTTGCCTCACAGAAAGAGGGCCCTGGGTTCGAGTCCCAGGCTCTAACGTTTCTGTTTGAGTTTGCATCTTCTACCTTTTCTTGTTTGAGTTTCATTCTACAAGGGGGCAGGGGTGGTCTAGTGGTATAGGGCGCTGGATCGCTGATCCAAAGGTTGGGAGTTCGAGTCCCCCTCTCCACAAGGTTGTCACTGTCCCCCCAGTGCAGCTAACTGGGTTATCAAAGGCGGGCCATGTCTCTTACTGTCTATGGTGAGAGGCATGTAAAAGAACCATTGCTGACTTTCGTAAAGAGTAGGCTGCAAAGTCGTCAGTGTGTTTCTGTCCCTTGCTAAAAGGGTTGTGTCAGGAAGGGCATCCGACATAAAAACCTCTGCCAAATCAAATGTGCGAATCAGATGATTCGCTGTGGCGACTCCCGAATAAAAGGGAAAAAGCCGAAAGGAAGACAGACAGACAGACTGTTTCATCCTACAATTCAAAGACATGCACCATAGGCTAACCGGCTGTTCCATATTTCTCTAAATGTGAGTGTTGGTGTAAATGATTGAGTGTATGTTGTCCTGCGTTAGCATGGTGAGGTGCTCAGGGTGTACCCTGTCTTCGCCCAGATTTGGATACGATAGGTTTCAGTCTTCCCGTGACTCTAAAAAGATTAGGCAGTTTGGAAAAAGAGTTAGTGACAATTTTCTTTGTACTTTTATTACTTATATAAAGCTTTGATGAAATAACAAATGAAAGATTTTAGAAAATAGAACTTTTCTGGAAATTTGGTTGATGCATTACAGATTGTCTCCGTCGTTTGTGAAATCACTGTCACACGGGGATGCCCATCTGGATCCAGGTCACAATAGGAGTGTCACATTCAATAACCCCCTCCAGCCCGTTTTGAGGTCGTAAAGCAAGACAGTCAGATGGTATATGCCACAGTGTCTGTATCAGTCCACGATCCCGGGCGTCGTACTTGCATACAACTGATGGATTTATCTTTCCCCAGGCAATGTGAATGCTCTTGAACCATACCCAGGCCTTGCGGTATATTTTGTGGCCCCTAGGCTTGGTAGAGGGGATCCTGATGAATGTGTGGAGGTTGGTGTCTAGGGTTCTTCACTCTCCCGGCATCTATGCTCGACCCAGTTTGATGACAGCACCAGGTGTCTTTGCAGTGCCGTGACTTTAGATAATCAGAATATGCTGAGGGGCCACAATGTCATCAGGACGGGAACTAGGCTGCCCCATCCTCACCCTTCTTGGTTAGTTTCAGTGAATATAGATGTGGCACAGATGTAACTGTGTGAACTATATGCCATGTAACAATAAGTTTCTCCATTACAGCTTGTCACTGATTTTGAGAGCATTATTATTGTTATTATTATTATTATTATTATTGGAAGCATGGTGCGGCACTTATTAGCACGTTCTCCTCATATCATGAAAGCCTGGATTTGATTCCCTGGAGCAGATGATTCTGTATGGAGTCTGCATGTTCTCGCTTTGTGCAGGTTTCTCTGGCTAATTATGTTGGCCCTGCAATGACCTGTTCAGGAGGTATCTGCCTTTGCCCAGAGCCAGCTGAGATGGGCACCAGTCTCCTTGCAACCCTAATTATGATTAAACTGCTTAGAAAATGACTGAACGAATGAATCAATGTTATTATTATTAAGATTATTCTTATATAGGCAGTGAACTGGCTTCTATGAAGATTCTGGACGCACTGACCAAATAAGTGCTACAGTGTCTGCATGATGGAAGATTTTGTAAATAAAGCTGAGTCAGTAGCATTTGTTTGCTGGCTCCTGTACAAGTAGTGTCAGGCCGGCTTGCACTGGGAAACAGTAAAAAAAGAAGTGAACTGCTTTTTTACAGCTGAAGATTTATCTGTGGGGAATTAATTATGTTTTGCGATAGAGTCTGTATCTGGCCTACTTATTGGCAGGAATATAATTAAGGTGGTGATTATGGTGGTGTGAGGTGAGATTTGTTTTTTTTTTTTAGTTGGGATTTGGCCAATGGCTGGCTGCAAGGGTTTAAAAAGCATGTGACTATGGGCACTGAGGTTACTTTTGGTCAAAGCAATGCCTCTGTGTGTACTGACACTTGTTGCTCATTTGTGGTAGAACATTAAACACCGTGCCACCAACTATATGATGCTGAAAAGAAAAAGAAGAAAGTAAAAAATAGACAGTATGTTAGTGCACAGCCGAAAAAACATTTTCAGATTTTAATGAACAAATAAATGGGAACATACTCAACAAGCATGTGTACAGTATACATAACCTTGCGTTGCCATGGCATAGCATATCTGACATTTAACAATTCTATTTCATTATTAATCATAATGCAGCCATGAGGCAGGGGGGGGGGACCAGTGTCTCTCCCCCTTATGCCGGTCCCAAGCCCGGAGAAAGGCAGAGGGTTGCGACAGGAAAGGCATCCGGCGTAAAACTTTTGCCAAAATACAAAATGCAAACCAGAAAGTCTAAACTCATACTGGATCGGTCGAGGCCCGGGTTAACAACGACCGCCATCAGTGCTGTCAACCAACAGAGTGCTGATGGAAATTGGACTACTGTTGGTCGAAGACGTCGAAGAAGGAGAGGTGGGAGGCGTGTCCATAGGCAGAGAGAGAAGAGGAAAAGCATGAGTTTAAGACTGAGAGTAGGGACTTTGAATGTTGGAACTATACAAGGAAAAGGGAGAGAGCTGGCTGACATGATGCAGAGGAGAAAGGTGGACATACTGTGTTCAGGAGTCCAGATGGAAAGGTAGCAAAGCTAAAAGCTTAGGAGCAGGGTTTAAGCTGTTTTATCATGGTATGGATGGGACGAGAAATGTAGTAGGAGTCATCTTGAAGGAGGGGTTTTTCAGGAATGTTCTTGAAGTGAAAAGAGTGTCAGACAGAGTGATGAGTCTCAAGTTAGAATTGAAGGCGTGATGTTCAATGTTGTTAGTGCTTATGCCCCACAGACAGGATGTGAGCTAAAAGCGAAGGAGAGATTCTGGAGTGACTTAGATGAAGTCATGCAGAGTACCCCCAGAGGTGAAAGAGTGGTCATTGGGGCAGACTTCAATGGACATGTTGGTGCAGGCAACAGAGGGGACGAGGAAGTGATGGGCAGGTTTGGTATCCAGGAGAAAAACACAGAAGGACAGATGTTGTTCGATTTTACAAAAAGGATGGAAATGGCTGTGATAAATACTTTCTTCAAGAAGAAACAGGTGCATAGGGTGACTTAAAAAAGCGGAGGTAGGAGCACACAGGTAGACTACATCTTGTGTAGGCGATGTAATTTGAAGAAAATCAGTGACTGCAAAGTAGTAGTGGGTGAGAGTGTTGCCAAACAGCATAGCATGGTGGTATGCAGGATTACACTGATGGTGAGGAAGGTGAAGAAGGCAAAGGCAGAGCAGAAAACAAAGTGGTGGAAGTCGAAAAAGGAAGAGTGTCGTGTTGTCTTCAAGGAGGAGTTGAAACAGGGTTTGGGTGGCCAGGAAGTGCTTCCAGATGACTGGACAACCACAGCAAATGTGATCAGGGAGACAGGTAGGAGAGTACTTGGTGTGTCCTCTGGAAGGAAAGCAGATAAGGAGACTTGGTGGTGGAATCAGGTAGTGCAGGAGTGTGTACAAAGGAAGAGGTTAGCTAAGAAGAAGTGTGACATTGAGAGGACCGAAGAGAGTAAACAGAAGTACAGGGAGACACAGCGTAAGGCGAAAGTAGCAGTGGCTAAGGCCAAACAGAGGGCGTATGATGACTTGTATGATAGGTTGGACAGTAAGGAGGGAAAATTATCTATACAGTTTGGCACAGCAGTGAGCTAGAGATGGGAAGGACGTGCAGCAAGTTAGATTGATAAAGGACAGAGAGGGTAATGTATTGACTGATGCCAGAAGTGTGCTGGGAAGATGGAAAGAGTACTTTGAAGAGCTGATGAATGAGGAAAACGAGAGAGAAAAAAGAGTAGAAGATGTGACCATTGAGGAGCAGGAAGTAGCAAAGATAAGGGTGAAGTGAGGAGGGCACTGAAGAGGATGAAAAATGGAAAGGCAGTTGGTCCTGATGACATACCTGTGGAGGTATGGAAGTGTCTAGGAGAGGTAGCAGTAGATTTTCTGACAAGAACATTCAACAAGGTCTTAGAGAGTGAGCAGATGCCGGAGGAATGGAGGAGAAGTGTGCTGGTGCCCATTTTTAAGAACAAAGGAGACGTACAGAGTTGCGGCAACTACAGAGGGATAAAATTGATGAGCCATACGATGAAGTTATGGGAAAGAATAGTGGAAGCTAGACTAAGGGCAGAGGTCAGCATTTGTGAGCAACAGTTTGGTTTCATGCCAAGAAAGAGCACCAGAGATGCAGTGTTTGCTTTGAGGATGTTAATAGAGAAGGACAGAGAAGGTCAGCGGGAACTGCACTGTGCCTTTGTGGATCTGGAAAAAGCATATGACAGGGTGCCAACAGAAGAACTGTGGTATTGCATGAGGAAGTCTGGAGTGGCAGAGAAGTATGTCAGAGTGGTGCAGGACATGTATGAGAGATGTAAGACAGTGGTGAGGTGTGCTGTCGGTGTGACCGAGGAATTCAAGGTGGAGGTGGGACTGCATCAAGGGTCAGCTCTGAGCCCCTTCTTGTTTGCTATGGTGATGGACAGGCTGACAGATGAGGTGAGACAAGAATCTCCATGGACTATGATGTTTGCAGATGACATTGTGATCTGTAGTGAGAGCAGAGAACAAGTGGAGGAAAATCTAGGGAGGTGGACGTATGCCCTGGAAAGGAGAGGAATGAAGGTTAGCCTCAGAAAATCAGAATACATGTGTGTGAATGAAAAGGACCCAGGAGGAACGGTGATGTTACAGGGAGCAGAGATAACGAAGGTGGAGGATTTTAAGTACTTCAGCTCAACAATCCAGAGCAATGGATAGTGTGGAAAAGAGGTGAAGAAGCGTGTGCAGGCAGGCTGGAATGGTTGGAGAAAAGTGTCCGGTGTGATGTGCGATAGGAGAGTGTCAGCAAGAATGAAAGGAAAAGTGTACAAGACGGTGGTGAGACCAGCGATGTTGTATGGCCTAGAAACAGTAGCGCTGCGGAAAAGGCAGGAGGCAGAGCTGGAGGTAGCAGAGATGAAAATGCTGAGGTTCTCTCTGGGAGTAACGAGGATGGATAGGATCAGAAATGAGTACATCAGAGGGACAGCCCATGTAAGATGTTTTGGAGACAAAGTCAGAGAGGCTAGATTGAGATGGTTTGGACATGTACAGAAGAGGGATAGTGAGTATATTGGCAGTAGGATGCTGAGGTTGGAACTACCAGGCAGAAGGCCCAGAGGAAGACCAAAGAAGAGATTTATGGATGTGGTGAAGGAAGACATGAAGGTCATTGGAGTAAGAGAAGAAGATGCAGAGGACAGGGCGAGATGGAGGCGGATGTTTTGCTGTGGCGACCCCTGAAGGGAACAGCCGAAAGGAAAAGAAGAAGATTTAATTATTAATCATGATATTAATATTGATTATTAAAAACAATCTTACGAATATATAGAAAAGACTGATATATACCTTTATTTATCATTCACAATTGTACTTTTGGGTGTGGCTTCTGTATTTCTCAGGCTGCTTTAGTGGAAGATTTCCGGGCTTTGCGTAAACAGCTGGAGACAAAGGGCTTGTTCCACACCAGTGCACTGTTTTTTATTGGACATCTCGGCCACATTCTGCTCTTGGAGGCCCTGTCCTTAATGCTTCTTTGGACATTTGGCAATGGATGGATTGTTACAATTCTAGTATCCCTCATACTGACCACCGCACAGGTAGGATGGCTTCATATTTAACTTAGCCACCAGGATGGTGCTCATGGTAAATAAACATGCTCTAGTCCATATATGAGATATATATATATATACGCACACACACATTGTTCTCGACATGCAGGCACACACACACACACACACACACACACACACACACACACACATACACACACACACACACACATACACACACACACACACAATGGTACCTCATCTTATGAAATTAATCCGTTCCAGAAGTGGTTTTGTAACCTGATTTTTTTTTTGTAAGTTGAACCGCATTTCACATGTAAAAAGCCTGATTTGTTCCAAGGCGCCCAATATAAACCCTTTAAAATTATAAAAGTATACCTTTTAAGGCCTCCTTCTGCTTCAATATCGTACCGATTGTAGATGGGTTTGGCCATATTCCTTTGTGATATCACTCAACCGCATGACACAAGCCCGCTTCTTCTTTTCACTTGCACCGAGAATCACTTTCACTGGGAATCACACACACACACACACACACACACACACACACACACACACACACACACACACACACACGCGCACGCATGTGCGTATGTGTGTGTGCATGCATGTGTGTGTGTGTGTGTGTGCATGTGTGTGAGAACGCCACACAGAACCGCCCAGAAATTAAGCACAGACCTGCTTGCTGTGATGCAGAGAGCATCCACCTGTATTGGGGGGGTGGGGTGGGGTATTTCTTTCATAAAATGTATTTTTCCTAAAAACAAACCACTTGTTGTTAGCTATGCTGCTATCTACCGGAAAGGTATGCTCAGGTGACCAAACTGGGAAGAAGAAGAATATAAGAATGACAGGTTTGAGAGTGGTACTGATTATGCTTTCTCTCCTTGGCTGTGCAGGCTCAGGCTGGCTGGCTTCAACATGATTTTGGCCATCTGTCAGTCTTTAAAAATTCCAGCTGGGACCACTTACTGCACAAATTCATCATTGGACACCTAAAGGTATGAGATTGATATTCATAGTTTTATCTCTTTAACTATTGTAGACAGACAGTACACCAATGAGTCAAGACATTTACACTCTGAGGCTAATATGCTACTGGCCATGCCAAAATTTCTCCATTCCATTTAGGCCTGGACTATAAAGCATCTTCAGCACCACCACATTTGATCAGATCCTTTAAGTTCTACTGTATAAGTTCTGAGGTGAATTTCCACATATCAGCTCCTAGTGCCCACAGTTGTTGTTTTAGACAGTGGGTTAGGGTTAGCATGGACACTCTAACTCAGCCCTATTCACAGCATGGTGTGGTGGACTCCGTATGGTGACACATTCCATCAGAGACCTTCAGTACCAACATTTTGCCACAAGCTTGCCTTGCACATCAATGAGCTTTAGGAGGCCGACAGCCTGTTGCAAGGTCCTGGTTTTTCCACCTTCAGACCACTGTTGAAATTTTCTCACCACTGCTAACCGCACCCCATAATCCTTGAGTTTTTGAACAGTGCCCAGCAGTCTAGTTGTTTGGTTAAAATTATTTTGGCCTGTCAAAGTTCATATTTGCATATGGCGTTCATATTCAATGCAACTGCTAATGCAAACTGACCTTTCACCTTCTATCTGATGTACTGCTGATATAGAGAAGATAAAAAAAATACTTATTAACATAGCACAAGGTCTATACACAGAAATCGCAGACCGAGGTCTTTAGTACACATTAAGAAGAAGGTAAGGTCTTCTCAAGGTGCAAAAAGACCAAGGGCTGAGATTTCTCAGTCCAGACCGAGCAAATAAGGGTAATAAGTAATTTATTAAATGGCATTTTAAAATGGTGTCCGTTTCATCCAGCCATACATCTGATGAGCTTACTCTGTGGTAGTATGCGGTCAGCCCAACCGGCATCCATCCACAATTTTCAAACCTGGACCAATTTCGATTTTGCTTCTTTTATTGGATAGGAATAGGTGTAGGCTTTCAAGTTTCCATACAAAAATAATTATGTTTGCTCTCATCAATACATTCATCAAATGCAGTAGCAAACAAATAAGTAAAACATTTGTGATGCCTGTGTGTTTTATGATGTCACCAAAATTTCCAGCAGGATAATAAAGTATTATCTTATCTTCTCTTATCTTATCTTATCTTATCCCTCGCTACTTCGTGCTTCAATTCATGCGGCTTCAGTGCATTGCGTATTTTTTTAAAAATAGTCATCGAATTAAAAATTAAGGAAATTAAGTAAGAATAGGGGAGAAAGTTAAGGAAAATGGCGCAAAACAAGACCAATTATGCAAAAAGAACACAGATGCGCATGCACACACTCAGATGCGCACCTCACATAAAAATGTATATGTATGTGTGTATATTTTTATTTACATGTTATGCATTATTTTTGAATGTTTACTTGTTATTATAGGCATTTATAGTGTCGAATATTTATTTATTAATATTATATACACATATACATGTATGTATACTACGTCAGTCGGGAAGGGGGGGGGGCATGTTGATCCTACCTTGCGGAATTCGACGGTCGCGGAGGATTTCGGTCCCAATTAGCCGTGAAAAGTGAGAGATTCCTGTATAACATCAATAATGTCTTCCTCAGTACATTTCCCAATGCTCTCTCTCCCTCCCTCCCTCTCTGTGTGTGTGTGTGTGTGTGTGTGTGTGTGTGTGTGTGTGTGAATATATAGGGAGCTTCTGGAAATTGGTGGAACCATCGCCACTTTCAGCACCATGCTAAGCCCAATGTGCTGAGTAAGGATCCTGATGTCAACATGCTTAACGTACTGGTCCTTGGAAACATTCTTCCTATCGAGGTCAATTAAATGTATTCTGTGTCATATCAGGACCATAAAACTCTATACATTAATAACAAATAGATTTTACAGATTATTTTGCTTTTAATAATGAATCTTGTTTTATAATGAGTTTGCCTGTACTTTCATTTCATCCTTTTCTTTCTTACAGTATGGGATTAAAAAGTTGAAGCACATGCCTTATAACCATCAGCACCAATACTTCTTTTTGAGTACGCCATTCATCGCTCTTTTCTATAGACCAGAATAAATGTGTTGATTGTTCAGAACAATGCAGTCGCTTTGATTTTAGCATTCTATAAAATCCATGACCCCAACCAAACTGTAATACTTTCTTTTACCCAGTTGGCCCCCCTCTGCTCATACCAGTGTATTTTAACATGCACATCCTACAAACGATGTACTTGCGACGGGACTGGGTGGTAAGTTGCCATGACAACATTTTCACTATGCAGTATGTCTAAACATTCAATTCGAACTACTGCACCTCTTGCTTATCTTTTTAAAGGACTTTGCGTGGTATCTGTCGTACCACGCCCGTTATCTCATGTGTTATGTTCCCTTTTATGGAATTGTGGGCTCTTACGTGCTTCTGACTTTTGTAAGGTAAGACTTTATGAATCTTCTACTTTCCCCATTATTCTAAATAGCACATAGCATCAGCAATATCACACGTGAGAGGGAAAATGCACTGTGTATTCTCTTACTGGTGTAATGTCTAGGTTTGTTGAGAGTCACTGGTTTGTGTGGGTGACTCAGATGAACCACATTCCCATGGACATTGATTATGATAAGCAGGACGACTGGCTCACCATGCAGGTACTTTTTTGTCAGTTTTAGGATCACTGTGTAACTCACTGAACTGTACTCATGTACCTCGATTAAATCCGAGAATTGGTGGATCAATTAAATACAGTGTAGGGGTTTAAAATTAAATCGGAGGACAACGGGATTTCTCTCTACCTGAGTCACATCTACTCATGTCGTTTAAAAATGAAAACAAAAAAAACTGCAGTGTACCTCTCACCATCTTGCACGTGTTTAAAATTATAAAATTTAAAAAATAAGTATAAATTATAAATATTAAGTATAATTAATATATATTAAGTATAAATTATAATTATAAAATTATATTTAAAATTATATTTAATCACATAGTTGTTCCAGTGTCAGTCTCTCTCTCTCTCTCTCTCTCTCTCTCTCTCTCTCTCTGTCTCTCTCTCTCTCACACTCTCTCTCTCTCACACACACACACACACACACACACACACACACACACACACACACACACACACACACACACACGTCCTAATAGTGCGGGCTGAAATAGCAGCTCCCCCATAAGCCAAAATTGAGCAAATAATGCCCAAAAAGTCATTAAAGAAAGTACATGGATTTGTTCTATTTACATTTTGAGGGCAGGTTCAATATAATATATGGCACACAGCGAGTGCAGGGTCACTGTTTGAAGGTTTTCGAAGAGTTCATGCACTTTTTTGGCCGGCCACACCCGAAAACAACAAAAAAAACCCCAAAGTTACATTATTTCTCTCTATTTTACGCTATATCGCTTACATGGGATTTAGCCGTAAGTCCCACAGATTTGATTTTGTCCTGTAAAGGTAGTAGTAGTAGTAGTAGTAGTAGTAGTAGTAGTACTAGATTTATCTTGCGCTTTATCCATACTGTGATATTATGCTCAAAGCACTCTGGGGAGTGTTCAGAAGAAGGCTTGGTGAAAGAGATGAGTTTTAACTGAGGATTTGAATGTAGAATAATTTTCTGATTGACGGACTTTAAGCAGGAGATTGTTCCAAACGGTGGCTGCAGCAAACTCAAAGGATCTTAGAGCATTCATCCATTCATTCGTTCATTTTCTGAATCACTTCATCCTAATTAGGGTCGCAGGGAGGCTGGTGGCACATCTCAGCAGACTCTGAGGTACACCCTGAACTGCTCACTGGGCCATCGCAGCTTTAAAGATAAAGCAAGGTCACAAAATCTTTGACTCACTTATAACTTCAAAATGAGTTTTGATTGGCATGGCGCTATGGAACAATAATAGAAATCTGTACAGTATATGCAGTTTCTTACTCATTTGCTTCATCGCTTAATCCAATCAGGGTTATGGGTAGGCTAGAGCCCATATCATCTCACACTGGTTAAAGGTGGGATACACCCTGAACAGCTTGCCAGACCATTGCAGGGAACACACACACACAAAACTCAGACCCACAGTCACACCTAGGAGCAGTTTGGAGCAATCAGTCAGCCTAATGCACAGGCTTTTAGACTGTGGGAAGATATTGGAGTACCTGGGGGAAATTCACACGAACACAGGAAGAACATGCAAACTCCACACAGAAATGCCCACGCCTGGGACTCGAACCCAGAATCTTCTTGCTGTCAGGTGGATGTGCTTGTCCCTATGCCACACATATATTGACATATATAGACCGTTAGCGTTGACCTTAGACCTTGGAAGTTCAAATGGAATTTTCAACCAATCAAATGCAAACCGCCCCCCGATTGCAGAGTAGGCCCTTGATCATTCGCGGTTCAGCGGTCGTGCCCCCGCATACTCGCGGATTGGTGATGAAAAAACCCGGAAGTAATTGGCACGTGATTCAAATTTAGCCAATGGCTGAGAGCTTTTGTTTCTCCCTCCTGCTGATTGGTTGCAGATGATGTGTTCACATCTTTTTTCCTCCTTCGCACACATGTCATCAATGTGATTGCTTGAATTGTGAATTCACGTTTTTTTCGTGTGTTTTTAATTATAACATTTTTAAGTGCTATGATGTCACTCAAACATCCTGCATCTTCTCTAGCTTCTGGTAAGGAGCCTAAGCGCTTTATTCATTAATAAATATTATCACAGTACAAAATTAAAAAGTTTTTACTTGATCATTACTACATTTTATTGCATTATTACTGTATTAACGAGTAAAACTGTGGGGCTGGTGGCGTAGTGGTTAGGGCGCTGTGCTCATGATTGGAAGGTTGTGAGTTCAAATCCCACTGAGACCCTCACTGTGCTAAGTCTCCTGGGCAAGGTCTCACCCACAAGTGTGCCTCTGTTCACCCAGCAGTATAAATGGGTACCAGTAAAAATATACTGGGAAGATAACCTGCGATGGACTAGCGTCCCATCCAGGGGGAGTTGAACTCCTGGTTGCTTCACGCTATGGAAACTGGGGATAAGCGCCAGCTTGATGAGCCACAAGGCTCGGGTGTAAAAACCCAATGAGTAAGACTGGCTATAGAATGTGCTTAAGAAGCATATTTTAGCGCATGTAATATCGTACATAGGGTTTTAAAACCGCATCAATAACTCGCGGATTTTCTTGATCCGTGGGAAGGGCCGGAACCAAACCATCGCGAAAAACGGAAGCTTACTGTATATTCACGTACTATAGATAAGATGAGCACATGGGAAATTAAAATCAGTAGCCATGTAGGGCATATTTAAATTATTCATGCTGCATGGCAGAGGTAACTTATACTTTGAGTGCGCCTTAAGTATTTGTATTAGGGAAGGACTGTGTATTAAAAACAAATTATTAAATTAATATATGATTTTAATTCTATAGAATTTTACATGTACTTTTATGAATTTTGTTTTTCAGCTGAAAGCTACTTGTAATGTTGACCATTCGATGTTCAATGACTGGTTCAGCGGCCATCTCAACTTCCAGATTGAGCACCAGTAGGTGGATTAGCATTAGTTTCCGATTTGTGTCCATAAGTGCATGAATATTCGGAACGTTCTTAAAAGTGGTGCTTTTTTATTATATCTTTTTATTTAACACCCCTTCATAGCCTCTTCCCTACAATGCCTCGCCATAACTATAAACATGCGTCTCCCTTGGTACGAGAGCTTTGTGAGAAGTATGGAATTCATTATCAGGTCAAAGGCTTGTGGGAATCCTGGTGTGACATTGTGAGGTAGGTCATTCACCGTGGCACAGTTTGTTTACACACAGTAAAACATTCTGACATGAACGAACACATCGCGTAATGATAAGTAATGATTAGTTTCCTGTTGTTTAAGGTGATATGTATCTTATGCAATCAGATAAATGTTCAGGCACTTCAGATGCTAGCACTGGGATTTTATTCATGTCCTTTTTAGGTCTTTGGAGAAATCTGGTGAGCTGTGGCTGGATGCCTACCTCCATAAATAACCATCATTCCTTCAGTGTTTCCTTTAATATGTTAAACCATGTTTACAATGTTATCATAATTCAACAATATTTACATTAGTTTTTAACTCAGTGACAGGGTTATATGCAGTATATCATTTATGTTTTGCTTTTAATCCACACTTTAATCCCATCAGTATCCATTTTTATATATTCTTATATATCATTATATATCAGTATCCATTTTTATATATTCTGGAACTGATGTCTTATTGTAGTGTTTCTTTTGTAAGTGAATTGGGAACACAGATCCCTCCTGGAAGACAATTACTTTTAGAATTTTTTGCTAATCGCTCAATCAGATATAACTACCAGTACAGTATAAAGTCTACAAATGCAATAAAGGCTTCTTTTATTTGAAATGTTTTGTTTTAATAATGCTTTTTGTATTAAACTTTTTTGTTTGTTTTTCCTAATTTACATTTCAAATGTGGCTGCTGGTGTAGTGGTTACGGTGCTGGGCTGATGATCAAGAAGTTGTAGGTTTGAGTCTACGTCAGACCCCCACCATGCTAGGAATGCTGAGCAGGGTCTTAACTACGAGTGCATCTCTGTGCACCCAGCGGTATAAATGGTACAAGTAAAAAAAAAAAAAAAAACACAGGGAAGTTACCTGTGTCCCATCCAGGATAAGCTGAACTCCGAGTTACTTTATGTAACGGAACCCTGGGATTAGCTACACAATTTCCTCCAGGATAAATGAAATATTCTCACACTAATTCTGATTAATATGCTTTACCTTTACAGACTTTACCTTACATTTCAGAACAGACGTATAATCGTAATAAAACTACTCAGATAACAGTGAAATGCAATGATAATATTTTATATTTTACTAGCATTACATGTTGAATTTGAAACTCTTTTCTATCCTATTTATTGTTAGCACACATCTAATTGTACTCAACTACAGGGATCCCTCACTTTCCTCGATTAATGGGGACCGAGACCCCCCTGCGACCGCCGATTTCTCAAAAGTAGGACCGACCCCCCCCTCCCCTGACTGACGTATACGTACATGTATATGTGTATATACAGTGGGTTGGAAAAGTCTTCACACCCATGACCAAAACTCAATTTCTCAGAACAGAACAAAGGAAAAGTGAGTTCCACCTGTTTATATAAAAGGAAATCGCACAGACACAATAATCCATCATTGTTTTTGATCGTAAACACTCATAACTATGAATAGAGTGCAAAAGTCTGTATTTTAGTGTTGCAAAAGTATTCACACCTTTGCATCGAAGATGTTATTTTGAGTCGAAAATGATTGCACGCAAAAACTATTGCATCACAGTGTCACAGGACTGTATTCAGTCACTTGTGACTTGTATAGGCTTTATTTCTCCCTATAAACAGTGCCCAATATTCACCTGTCCACAATCATCCCATGATTGTCAGCAGTCATGAAGTCCAAGATGCTGTCAGAAGACCTGAGAAAGAAAGTTGTAAAGAAGCATAGAGATGGTCAAAGCTATGTAGCCATCGCAAGTTCACTCAATGTGCCAAAAAGTACTGTTGCATCACTGGTCCAGAAGTGGAAGCCGCCATGGTACCACTATGAATCTCTGATGAACAGGGCGTCCCTCCAAGATCATGACAAAAGTCAAGATGAAACTGCTCAGGGAAACCAGAGCAAACTCCTCTGTCACTCTTGAAGACCTGAAGAAGTCTCTCCAGGCTGCTGGGACTAACGTACACAAGTCCACAATATCCCACACTTTACACAAGGAAGGTCTCTATGGGCGTGTCACAAATAAGAAGCCATATCTGAAGAAACAACATCTCAATGCTCGTTTGCAGTATGCTACCACACATCTGAAAGACACTCCTGCAATGTGGGAAGGTGTGATCTGGTCAGATGAAACGAAAGTAGAACTTTTGGCTGATGATGCAGCTGATGATCCAGCTTATACCATCCCTACCGTGAAACATGGAGGTGGGAGCATAATGCTATGGGTCTGTTTCTCTTCCTCCGGTCCTGATGAGCTTGTCCATGTGCAAGGGATTATGAATAGTGCGAAAAATATTGACATCCTGGGGAAAAACCTCTTCAAGTCTGCAAAAAGCCTGAGGTTTGGGAGGAAGTTCACCTTTCAGCAGGATAATGATCCAAAAAATACGGCTCGAGTGACACAAGAATGGCTCAGGAAGAAGAAAGTGAAGGTTCCAGATTGGCCCAGTCAAAGCACAGATCTCAACCTGATAGAAAACCTGAGGAGGGATCTGAAGATTGCCGTCCATCGAAGGTCACCAAGTAACCTGACTCAGCTGGAGCAGTATTGTAAAGAGGAGTCGGCAAAACTGTCCAAGGAGCATCGCGCAAAACTCGTTGCTGGATATCCAAAGCGATTGGAAGCTGTTAGTGCTGCTAAAGGAGCTGCAACCAAGTACTGATTGTGACTTAATGACTTGGTGTGAATCCTTTTGCAGCAATGAAATATAGACTTTTGCACTCTATTCATAGTAAAGAGTGCTTACGAACAAAAACAGTGATGGATTATTGTGTCTGTGCTATTTCCTTTCATATAAACGGGTGAAACTCACTTTTCCTTTGTTCTGTTCTGAGAAACTGAGTTTTGGTCATGGGTGTGAATACTTTTGCAACCCACTGTAATATCAATAAATACAAATGTTCAACGCTATAAATGCTTATAATAACAATTAAACATTCAAAAATAATGCATATGATGTAAATAAAATATAAATACACACACACACACACACCCAGTGCAGCTAACTGGGTTATCAAAGGCAGGCCATGTCTCTCACTGTCTATGGTGTGAGGCATGTAAAAGAACCATTGCTGACTTTCGACAAGAGTAGCTGCAAAGCCGTCAGCGTGTTTCTGCCCTGCGATGGCTTGGCGAGCTGTCCAGGGTGTACTCTGCCCTCGCCCTGAGTTGGCTGGGATGGGCACCAGCCTCCCCGCGACCCTAATTAGGATGAAGCGGTTACAGAAATGAACACACACACACACACACACACACACGCAGATGTGCACCTCACATAAAAATGTAAGTAGTTTTGCTGGAGGATTTTGGGTTGTTTTTTGTTTTTGTTTGGGTTTTTTTGATGCATTATTGGCCTTGTTTTGCAGCATTTTCCTTAATTTCCTTATTTTTTAATTTTTTTTTATGAATTTTTTGAAAAATCCGCGATGCACTGAAGCCGCATGAACTGAAGCACAAAGTAGCGAGAGAGCACTGTATATATGATTTATTTTAAATTTTTACTGTTTGACACCATGATAATGAAACTTAACATGATCACAACACCAAATACCGGTACATTTATAGATATTACAGGTAAATTTGTTTGCATTCAGCCAACATGGTAAGGTAGGTAAAGTCTGTTGGGCTTTTTACACCCGAGCCACAGTGGCTCATCAGGCTGGTGCTTATCCCCGATTTCCATGGCATGAAGAAACCAGGAGTTCAATTCCTCCTGGATGCGATGCTAGTCCATCACAGGTGACCTTCCCAGTTTATTTTTACTGGTACCATTTATACTGCTGGAAGGACAGAGGTGGTTAAGACCATGCCCAGGGGTCTTAGCAGAGTTGGGGTCTAACTGGGATTCGAACTCATGACCTCCTGATCATGTGCCCAGCACCCTAACCACTACACACACCAGCCCCACATGGGTTGGCAAATTAAGGGTCATGAAATTGGTTCCCAACATTCTCCCTCCTTCTTCTGTTTCACCAATGACCCCATTACTTCTTGAGGATTCAACTATCAGACCAGGCTCAGCCCCTTCAATATCTGAGGTGCCGTACAGTCCGTGGCTCTAGAGGCACTAACTACTGTTCTTAGAGACTTTAAAAAGTGTCCAATGGCTTGACAACAGTCTGATCCTGTTCTTACAAACTCTTGCTGACATTATTTCAACTTGATGAATCATGATGCTCCCGCCATGTTGTTGGACATCTGCAGCAAGCTCAGCAGATTTAAGCATTCTGCTCTCGCAAGTATTATCCACGGCATCTTTCCAGGTTTCTGTCTGAAAAATTATGAGAATCACAGTATGCTGGAGTTGTGAACCACTGCTGGAAGGTGCTATAGGGTGACAAAGTGGGGTAGCGATAAGTATATCTGCCTCACAGAAAGAAGGTCCTGGGTTCCATTCCCAGGCTCGTGTGTTTAAGTGTGGAGTTTGCATGTTCTCCTACTGTTTGCCTGGGTTTCCTACGGATGCTCCAGTTTTCTCCCAAAGTCCGAAGACAGGCATGTTGTTTGTGTGTGTGTGTGTGTGTGTGTGTGTGTGTGTGTGTGTGTGTGTGTGTTGCACTGCGATGGTCTGGCAAGCAATTCAGGGTGTACCCACGCCTTTGTCCAGTGTAGGTTGAGATAGGCACCGGCCTCTCCACGATTTTAGTAGGAATGTTTCAGCACATGAGTGAGGGAAAGTGAATGAAAGATGGTTTAGAGAAAGAATTGATAGACACTATGTCTCCAGGGGTCATTGATGGGTCAGACACATCATGCAGCTGAGCTGGTGATAGTCAGGGTGAAAAATTCAATATATGATAATAGACAGCAATTTCATTTTGCAATGAATTGTTTATTTAATTATGACCTGGATATTTCTGGAACAAACAAACTACAGTTGGAAAACTACTTAATGAAACACACTGTTTAACATTGTCATGATTTGTGCAAAAATTCAATAGGTCATTTTTCTTATTGCTCCAAAGGAAATAAATATCATGAAACAATAATACGATTCTTATTTTTGCAGTAAAATCTGCCTGAACTTCACTAAACAATGACTTTCAGATACAAGGTCTTATTTAGTTGGCAAAATACTTGCCAACACCACCGATGCATTTGACTCCAAATTCATACGCAATGTAAGCGTAGATGACAATGTAGTGCTAGATTTCTGAGACTGGTGCAGTCAATGCGAGTGCAGTGGGCGGAGTAATACATATTTCAGTGTTTATTTTTCAAAGGTAAGAACATGATAAACTGTTGATCACTTTTAATAGGTGATGTCATTATAACAATCAGCATTTGAGTTTAGTCTTATTTGAATATCTTATATATTTGAATATCTCTGAGAAAATTAGAGACAATCCATTGAAATTTGTAGCAGATATTCTTTGGCCTACATGCTTCTCAAAAATTCAGAAGACTTAAAGTATGAAATTTATGGCGAGGTTTTCCCAGGCAAGATCACATTTTCTAAATCATTTGTGTATATAATTGGTTGTGTTATTTTAAATCCCTACATGGTGTCAGATGCCAAATTTCTGTCACTGATTCCTCCTATGTATACATGTGGCATTCAACCATATATAATATATAAAATTCATATATTCACCATATATAATATAAATATATATAAATAATAACAATATATAATATAATAATATATATATATATATATAAAATATAATATCAAAATTATATATTCACCATATATAATATATAAAATATTTATTTTCTTTATTTCATTTCTGGAGCATTGCATTATAAGAATTTCAACATATATATGATAGATTGTGAGCCTTGAAAGCTGATGAGTAAGCAATAAATTACCAAGTGGTATCAAACCTTCCCATTTTATTTTATATATACATATGTATATAAAATATATATATATATAAAGGTCATATTTTGGACAAAGCATCCACACATTAAATGATCCACAGTGTATCAGTAAGTGAAAGCACAAAAATTACTCACCATGCATCTGCTTTGTAATAATGTCTATCGTCAAGGGAACAATCACACCGAGACCCCCTGCCCCCCCCTCTCTCTCTCTCTCACACACACACACACACACACACACACACACACACACACACACACACACACACACACACTCACATTATTCTATTTCCATTTTCCATATAAAATTTACATTACCTTGGGTTATCCTGGGCCACAATGTCCACGGTCTCCATGATTTGAGACAATCATGATAAATGTAGGGGGTTGAGGGATTGAATCATGATGATCTTGGGTGAACTTGGTGAATCTGTGATGATCTTTGAATGTCAAAATTTTCCCCACAATTATTACAATTTGAAGCCAATTGCGACAGAATTTGGCTATTAAAAGTGGGGAGGAGCATCCAAAGATGAAACGTGAACTGATTGTGTGGCCACGTTCATCAAAATCACTTATGATGGCATTAG
Source organism: Plotosus lineatus (assembly GCA_024760905.1). Taxonomy (NCBI): domain Eukaryota; kingdom Metazoa; phylum Chordata; class Actinopteri; order Siluriformes; family Plotosidae; genus Plotosus; species Plotosus lineatus. The sequence goes on along the minus strand of CM045742.1, from coordinate 9,672,965 downwards.
AAGTAGATTTTGATGAGCTTGGCCAAACAATTTCTTCAAGTTTCATCTCTTGGATGCTCCATTTTTATACAAAAATCATGCTCTAAGTGTGATCATAAATCCTGAAGCTCCATGTTTTTTGTATCACTTTTTTTTTTTAATTCAAAAATTTTGCCTCAAGGAAGAATTCATATAGCCTAGTGAAGGCCACATAGGTTTATTCATATAATACAGATAAAATAAAATGCAATAAACCATGTGCTCCACTACAACCAACACTGCACTCAATCATTAGTCACTCAGTCACTCATTTGTTGAATTGTTTAATCCTGTTATGGTTGAATCCCGTTCAATGCCACAGCTGTCCATGAATGAGAGCCGAGCTCTTACGGGAAGAAGTGACGGCATACGCTCACTTTACTATCACTTTACTGTTACTCACAATGATCACCAGCCGTGCATGGGCGTCTGTGAGCTTATTCGTACGATGCTTCAGACACCATGTTCCCTCCAAGTGTATTAGACCGCCCCCAAAATACCCATCTGCAGCAGTTTGAAAAGAGACAGGATTCTAGCATCGCACGTCACGGAGGGGACAAGTGCATGCCCCCCCCCCCCCCCCCCCCCCCGGTTGGTGGTGGTTGTCTGATACGGAAGGTAGTACTTGATGTGGGCGAATAGAATCCAACTGGAGCCCATTTTAGGGCCAAAACATCCTCAATTATTTATGCTCAGACTAAATTTAGGTCCAATTTGGAACAGCCAATTAAAATGAAAGGACACAGACTTCATGACCCAGTGACATTGTTGTGCCAAGGAAAAGCAAAATGAAGCATAAATAATCAGATACGTATCCTCATAAAATTTTGTTGCTTTTCATTTAGAAATGAAAACAATAGAAGCAGCTTTTTTATTTTAATTTTGTGTAAAATTGTTTATATATATATATATATATATATATATATATATATATATATATATATATATATATACTGCATACTGTATTACATTATTGAAAATAAAATATTGCTTCCTGAATTGTTTCTTTTTGTTTTATTAACAATTCTCTTGTTTCAATTAAACAAATTAAAAAAATTAAATATCCATCAATTCACATATAAAGCACTGCAGTCGACCTGGAGGAACAGCAGGAGTAATGTACGCGCCATGCTTATTCTGCAGGTATTTCAAAACCTGCCATAAAAAAACCAAACCCTCTGAAAACATTGATCCTAATCAATCAGATGTTGCTGTTTATCTGTCTGCCATTTGTATCCAACAGTCATGTGACGTGATTATAACATTTCCTTATGATGTTCTCATGTCTTCTTATGAAGAATCTATTGAAAGACTGATTAACAAGGTGGCACGGTGGTGTAGTAATACATCTGCCTCACAGCAAAGACCTCCTGGTTTCAAGTACAGCCTGGGATTGGGCAGGTGGTGGCGTAGTGGTTAAGGAGATGGGTTACTGATCTAAAGGTCAGTGGTTCAATCCCATTGTCAGCACTGTTGGGCCCTTGAGCAAGGCCCTTAACTCTCAATTGCTCTGTTGTGTAAAAAATCATAATTGTAGATTCAAGATCTTTATGACGGACGCTCCTTGGAGGGCGGAGTTCTGAGTCAATTGGTTTCTTTGTCTGTTTTATTTGTTTATTTTTTGCACTATGCTCGTCTATGACTGGACGACCCTACTACAGCTAAGAGAGTGCAGTACTTTCGGACACTTGGATCCGAACACGCTCAACTCCTATCTTGAGCTAATACGTCATGGCAGCTCAATGCTAGCCCGCACCCCGGATAACTATAAGCCCAGGCGGAGACGCGGCAGTCGGGGAGGGGCTCCTCTGGCTAAGAGCGTCTGCCAAATATTATAAATGTAATGTTTCTGTCTGTGTGCCTTCTCTCCTTGTGCATGCATGGGTTTCCGCTATGTACGCCAGTTTCTTCCCACAATCTACAAACGTGCACTTTAGGCTAACTGGCTGCTCCAAATTGCCTCTGGGTGTGTGATGCTGTGAACAATTGTGTGTATTGGCTATGCCAAGGCGTGGTGAAATGTTCAGGTATCTCTCCTTCACCCAGTGACAGGCTCCAGCAACCCAAGTTGGATTAAGTGGCATGGTGAGTAAAGACTGATTAACAAAATTATTGTCACAAAAAAATCTTTTTAAAAAATCTTAAATTGATTATGAATGAAGAATAAAAGAATTGAGGTTAATTTGAAAATTATGTCCACACACACACACACACACACACACACACACAGATATGGCATTGGTGGCCTGGTGGTAAGGTGCTGGATCACTGATCCTTAAGTTTGGGGTTCGAGTCCCACTCTCCACAAGGTTGTCACTGTCCCCCTCAGTGCAGCTGCTAGGTTATCATAGGCTGACCATATCTCTCACTGTCTATGGTGAGAGGTTCATGTAAAAGAACCATTGCTGACTTTCGACAAGAGTAGCTGCTGCATCGCCATCTGCGTATTTATGCCCTGTGATGGCCTGGCAAGCTGTCCCGGGTGTAGCCCTGAGTGAGCTGAGATGGGCACCTGCCTCCTTGCAACCCGAATTCGGATTTAAGCGGTTCAGAATATTAATCATTAATATAAATACACGCAATTTAAATTACCAATTATTTGTATTTTACAAAAGAAGCTGATATAAATATTATTTAAAATACAAAATAGTGATCAGTGTGTCCATCAGGGCTCTTCCTGCAGGGTTTTTCCTTTACACCGGAAACAGGTTAACAACAACCACATCGGCAGTTCTGAAACTCAATCACTGATTAACAGGTAAATGTATAGAAATGTGTCACGTGGTTTCCAGTATTTAAGAGTTAAATGTCTGGACCCGATTTATTTTAATATTTTTTAATTAAATATAATCCGATTGATTTGTGAATAACAACAGGATTTTGATTCCTGGGATCGACGCAGACCAAAAAATGAGAGAGAGAGAGAGCGAGAGAGAGAGAGCTCGATGCTGATTGGATCAGAATCGCTCGAACGATGTGTTTGGAGCTCAGGAGAGGAGCGCAGTGATGAGAGCCGGTATGAAAGAGCAGCGGCGCACCGGGGAATCAACCTGAGAACCTGATCAGCTCCACACTGCCACCATCACACCGGATCCAACCCACTTCATACACATCTCAACTCCGCGCAGCCGAACCACCGAACCACCGAACCCAGTCCAGTGAGTACACGTCTGCATATACACTGCGTCTGTGGAAGCCATTATTCCTGCATTCGGAAATATTTCTTGTCTTCCAATCAGGCTGCACAACAGAGAATATTTATTTACATTCATTTACATATCTGCGAAATGATTTAGTGACTGCATTGCAAATATATTAGATAGTGACCTTCAGGAGAAACAACTTATGAGATTGATCATTAAGAACAAAATAATAATAATAATAATAATAATAACATAAAACTATAAAGAGTAATAATTAATTCATTTTCTGTAACCGCTTAATTCTAATCAGGGTCGCAGGGATGCTGGCACCCATCTCAGCCGACTCCAGGCGAGGGCAAAGTACATCCTGGACGGCTCGCCAGGCCATCGTAGGGCAGAAACACACTGACAGCTATGCAGCTCTTCTTTACGAAAGTCAGCAATGCTTCTTTAACATGAACCTCACAGAGAGACATGGCCGGCCTTTGATAACCCAGTTAGCTGCACTGGGGGACAGTGACAATTCGTAGAGAGTGGAGCTTGAACTCCCAACTTTAGGAAAAGTGATCCAGCGCCTTTACAACAAGGCCACCACTGCTCACAACAACAACAACAACAATAATAATAATTTGTAGGCCTCCGTCAGTCCCGAAGCACTATGGCTGCGCTCTGGCCGGTATCCCGGCTGGTGATACTCTCCAGTGCACAGAGCCTGGGTAGGGAGTAATGAGGGACAGGCTGTTACCCAAGCAGCAAGTCCCCCCCGTCTCGGCGCCACCGGAAGGATCCAATGGAAGGGCAAATGCCGATACGACTGGGTTCCAGTGCCGCTGCAGGAGAGAAACTACGGTCAATTTAGAACGGCCAATTAACCTACAGTGCATGTCTTTGGATTGCGGGGGGAAACCGGAGCACCCGGAGGAAACCCGCACAAGCACAGGGAAAACATGCAAACTCCACACAGAAACGCCCAGGCCGGGAATCGAACCCAGGCCTTCTTGCTGTGAGGCGGACGTGCTAACCACTACACCACCGTGCCGCCTATTATTAATAATAATAATAATAATAATAATAATAATAATAATAATAATAAATCTTCTTTTCCTTTCAGCTTTCCTTTTTTCAGGGGTCACAGTGAATCATCAGATTCGCATGTTTAATTTGGCATAGGTTTATACGTCGGATGCCCTTCCTGACACAACCCTTTAGCAAGGGGCAGAAACACACTGATGGCTTTGCAGCTCCTCTTTACGAAAGCCAGCAATGGTTCTTTTACATCAACCTCTCACTATAGACAGTGAGAGGCATGGCCTGCCTTTGATAACCCAGTTAGCTACACTGGGGGAACAGTGACAACCCTGTAGACAGTGGAACTCGACCCCCTAACCGTAGGATCAGCGAATCAGAAGAAGAAGAAGAAGTGTTATGGTCTGTGCTGGCTGGCAGTAGTAATTCTTTCCCTAGTCATTGCAGGCGCTGGCAAGGAGCGTCGCTGTTGCCGGTAGGCGAGTTCCAGAAGAGCGCACTTGGTCCCACTCTGCAATCAGCAAGCAGCCAACTATAAAAAGCGGCGCACTTCCCTCCGATGTCAGAAGATTGTCTTCCCAGTGATCCCATTCCTCTGCTTTCTCTCTGACCTCTGGTATCTTGCTTCATGCTCGACCAGTTAAATTGATTTATTATTCCTGTGATTTAGAGTTCCAAGTGCAAAATAAAAATCATTGAATCTTCTTATGGTCTCCTGCATCTCCGGGTCCGACGCATACACTCCAGGCTTAACAAGAAGAAGAAGAAGAAGAACAACAACAACAACAACAACAACAAAACAGCAATAGCATTATTATTATTATTATTATTATTATTATTATTATTATTATTATTATTATTATATTCTCCAGGTTCCTCCCACTTGCCTAAATCATGTTGAGGCAATACTGAACAGCGACTATTTTTGAATGTGTGCACATGTTGCCATGTAATGCTCTGAGTCTAAGTTATGTGTAAATATTTCAATATTCCTCTCTGACTTAAAATATTCCACCAGATTTCCAACCGTACACGGATGTACATGTTGACAAATGCGAATCACCTGCTTAGTGAAAAGTGCCTTTAGTAATATCTATTTCTTCAGTGTGACTCTGAAGTTTTTAGAAAACTAATTATGAAGGCATGGTGGTGTTGTGGTCAGCATGGCCACCTCACAGCAAGAAGATCCTGGCTTCGAGTCATAAGTTTGCATGTTCTCCCTGTGCTTTGCATGGGTTTCCTCCAGGTACTCTGCTTTCCTTCGATATACAGATTAGGCTCACTGGCTGTTCCAAATTTCCCTGAGTGTGAGTGGTAACGGCAGTGTTTGTCTGATGATGGTGATGATGATGATGATGATGATGATGTATCTAAGGAAAGATACAAGTTCTGATTTGAGTGCTTGTAAAAAACAAATAAAAAGGTAGGTTTTCAGTCATAGTTTGAGAAATGTAAAATTTATCAATTCAGTGCTTTCAAAACTCAAAATAAACCGTATGCTAATCAGATGCTAAAATATCCACCCAATCATTGTTCATTTTGCCATGCATTCCTCCCTGACAGGTTGAACATCTAAATGCTGTCCCTTACATAAAAAAAATTGTATACAGTGGTACCTCACCTTACGAAATTAATCCATTCCAGAAGTGGTTTCGTAAACCTGACTTTTTTGGTAAGTTGAGTGACATTTTACATGTAAAAGGCCTGATTCGTTCCAAGGTCCCCAACACTACCCCTAAACCCTTTAAACATTATAAAAGTATACCCTTTTCAAGCAGTATGACCAGAAGTGCTAACCTTCTACTGCTAACCAAGCGCCGGAGTCGTCGTTAAGCCCCTCCTTGCCTGCTGCGTCTCCATCTGGGTTTATTGTTATCCGGGGTGTGGCTAGCATTGAGCTACCATAGCATATTAGCTCAGGATAGGAGATGAGCGTGCTCAGTTCTAAATGTCCAAGGATTGTGCTCTCGTGGCTGTAGTAGGGTCGGACGGTCATAGACGAGCATAGTGCAAAAAAGCAAACTTCTTTTTTTCACTCGCACTGGGAATCACTTTCTTGGGGCCCATGATGAATGACGAAAAATAAAGTTGCAATGAGCACACTCGAAAAACTCGTGTTAGAACTCCATGATGAAGGCACACGCAAAGCATCATGGGTATCATGGAGATGCAGCTCCCTCCTAGCCAATGGGAGGCCAGCGGGGTGGGTGATGGGAGATAGCTAATAGGAAAGCAACTCTATTGCGCCAATTTCAAAATAAAAGCTGAGCGCACATTGTTTGAATTTTTGAGATGTCGCATTTCGTAATGTGAATTTTTTTCATATCCAGAGATGGAAATTTTAGGTAAATGCATTCCGTAACTTGGATTTCTCATTTGTTGGGTCTTTCGTAAGGTGAGCTACGACTTTAGATAAAAAATTAATATATAATTTAGCCCTGTGCGAGCTGTCCAGGGTGTAACCCACTCTCACCCTGAGTTGCATGATATCGGCGCCAGCCTTCCTGCAACCCTAATAATGATGAAGCGGCTTTGAAAATAAAAGAATGAATGCTAAATAATTTACCCTTATGTAGTCCATGTTATTTAAAAAAGAAAGAACAGATCATATAGAATATCATATTAAAGTTTCTGGTATCTTCATCAGTTGTTTTAGTAAAAGTAAATACTCTGAAGCCTCTGAAGCCTGTGTGACGTTTCCTCCGAGTGTTCTGAAGGTTTTCATTTTAATATCCTGCAATCCATTACGTGCTCCAACTGAGTGGGAGAATCCCGCGGTAACGTATGTCATCTAATTCAATTGTGTTCATTTTTTTCTAATGCCGCTAATCACAGCATTGCACATGTGTGTGTTTATTGTAGAATACTGTACAACTTATGGCTTTGTCCACCGTGTTATTTTTACCTCTCAAAAGGTTTTTCTTGTATAAATTCTCCTATGAATATTTATTGGACATTGTTTTGTATCCAACTTAATAAATGAGGTTTAGCGTTTAATTATTTGGGGTTTTAACCATATTAGTATGCTAATGTTTTATTATTGATTATTTTAGATTTTATTATTTGTTATTTACAATTTAGCTTTTTTTTATACCGCAAATTCAGGTTTCCATCCATTGTTTTTCATTATTAGGGCCATGTGTTGCCAAAACAACTTAGCCAGTATGAAAAGCCATTTATATTTTCTAAACAAGGTCAGATTGAAGAAAAATCTCTTAGCTGGAATGACAATAGATCTATTATAGCTTTTAGGTACACCCTGGACAGCTCACCAGACCATCGCAGGGCCAACACACATACAACCATTTACATGGTGGGTGAGGCTGTGACACTTGTCAATCACATCATGCTGGGACAATTGATAAGCTGGCCTTCCCTCACTGCCTCTCAAGTACAGCAGTATCTCCACCCATCGTTTTCATGCAGCAACAGGTCGCAATGGAGCTCTGTAGCCTCTTGAAAGGTTTCCGAAAAGTGACCAATCAGTGCATAGTAGGCATAGACAGTGGAAAGACCATAAATGGGAGCAGGCAGCCAAGCAGCTGTGCAGCTGTGCAGCATACACACCCAGAAGCAGAGTTTCAATGGGAGTTGTTGAAGATTTGTACTTTGGTGCTCCACTGGCATCCGAAATGCACAATCAAGGTCTGAAAGTGGATATAGTATATGACCTGTAATATAACATGTGGAACACAAAAATATTGTAGCTCTATACCAACAGAACATCATGGAGTGATGAAACTGTTATGAATGGATTAATCTATCTATCTATCTATTGATCAGAGCCTGCAACCCTGCAGCAAGTGCAAACAGAGTCATGGGCAGTGGTGAACACCAGGGAAAGCAGCGATGGTTAGAAGACAGCAGCTCGTGTCCACAGTACACCTGGGAGGAAGTGCAGAAACACAACTACACAGGAGATCAGTGGCTGGTGATTGAGAGAAAAGTGTACAATGTCAGCGAGTGGACAAAGAGACATCCTGGAGGAAGCAGAGTTCTTGAGCATTATGCTGGAGAAGATGCAACGGTAACGTGCGACCTCAACAGACATATTCCATTCATTCATTTTTACCAGATTCTCATGTGATGACATCACTAATAATGTCTTGGTGAACGTGTGGGCTCTGACAACGCTAACCTGGGTACATGGAGTCATTGTTGAAGGCTTTGCACCGAGGGCTTGTTACAAAAAGGTCATGCAAAATGAAATGTTCAAACACCTGTTTCAGTTTTTCATTACATTCACAATATGATCTACATTTTGAGGACTATATAATAATGAGATTGGAACTTGCAATACTCAGATGAAGTACTTTTCATTCATTTTTGTTGTATACCGACCAAATAAATACAACGCAGAAATGGAAATGTTATTTGACTTTATGGAGCCATGATTGAAACTGAAGCTCTGTGCAGGATGCTTTTATGGCTTTCCATCCGGATCTGCATTTTGTACGGAAGTTCATGAAGCCACTGCTGCTGGGAGAGCTGGCAGCCTCAGAGCCCAGTCAAGACCACGGTAAAAATGTACGGCTCCAGCTACGCACCACACAAATGTGTTTCCATTACAGTTATTACATGAGAAAGAATGGTCTGACACACACACACACACACACACACACACACACACACACACACACACACACACACACACACACACACACACACACACACACAGGGTAATATGGTAACCTTGTTTCAAATCAACTTATCATTAATTTACATTAATCACACAGACTTTGTCCAAAAAAAAATAAAGCAATAAAAATGCAGATTGCACAAATGACTCCTCACAAAGTTGTGCAACTGAAAGTTTAAAAAAATAGTTGCAGTCTGTTAAGATTTATATTTCTAATTACAGTAGTATATATGCAGTTATAGAATGTTCAATAAATATTAATCCTGTTTGGCATGCAACTTTGACTGTCCTGTGATTTTGGCCCCATACTGTAAGTTTGACACCCTCTCGATGTGATACACGCAGTAGATAGAAATGACAAATCTGAACCATTACCATATAGTACAGTCAAGAATGTTCTTTGATTGACATTCAATATGAAATACTTTATGTTCTTACTGGGCCTGAATCTTCTGAATGGGTGGATGGAAGGATGATCTTAAACCCTTTATGGACAGCTGGCAGTTTGTAATCATTTACCTTTGGCAGACGCTGTTATTTAGAGCGACTTACAATATGTTTTATACAATTGGGTAATTGAGGGTTAAGGGACTTAACCTTGTCAAGGGCCTAACAGTGGTGATGGTCGGACTTGAACCGCTGACCTTCAGATCACTAATCCATCCCCTTATCCACTGAGCCAGCACTCACTTCTGCTTCTCCGAATCACTGGTTCCCAAAATAATACTCTTGTCCCTTATGAGAGTCTGGAGCAGACAGTTATTTAATCCCAGAGTTATTTATATCCCAGAGTTATTTAAATATTCTATGAAGCCATAACTTTAAAACCACTGACAGCTGAGGTGAATTTAACGGATTAGTCAAGACTACATGACCTTTCTTTACCCAATCTCATCTAAGTGGTCTAAGTAGGGCCATACCTGGTTAGTACTTAGATGAGATCCTGGTAATACCTGGTGCTCTGGAGGATAAGCAAAAAGACCTGGCAACCTCCCCTGTAAAAAACAATCTGCACAAATAAGCATATATACATTATACACACAACATGCAACAGATCTGATTGGTGTGCTTAGTGCATGCACCTCAGCATGAGAACTGAGCCATGGAGCATTGGAAGAAAGTAGCTGGAGCTGAAAAGTCATGCCTTCTTTATATGAGTGTAGATGGATTAGATGTCATTAGGACCAGTAGATGCCAAGCCACAATAAAGAGTGTGATGCTCTGAGCAATGTGCCAATAGGACCCCCTGCTACTCTGTGAAGGTGGTGCAGGAATGATGTGAGAGATATGAAAGGAAGTTTAATGGGTTGACTTGGTCTTCGTGTTCCACAGACCTCACATTGATTGAGCATCTGTGTGATGTACCAGATAATAAAAAAAAAAAGTTGGGCCAACAGGGCAAAGCTGATTTGGTTCTCAAGGGGTAACCTATACCATTTTAATCATGTGGTTTTAATGTTATGGCTGATTATTAGTCTGATAAATACTTAATCGAGGATCTACATGATGTTCAAAATGAATGCTCAGGATGCAAACACAGTAAATGAAATAATCACTGAAAAAGGCCTGTTGCTATAGAAACAGTATTTAATCTGCTAGTGTTACTCAACATAACGAAGGCCGTCATTTAGGCAGTATCAGGTGAGGTTTTTCTTTTGGTCCAGACTCAACAACTGACTGGTTCTTAAGGTTTAAAATGCATGTGACGATGTCTGAGGTTATTTGAGTCCAACGGTCTTTTAAAACTCTACAATAACACACCATTGTCTGTTGCCACCTACTGTTTATTAGTGGTACTACAACTTGGCCCAGTTTATCTGACTGAGAGTCATGTTAGACTCTATAATTTCACTGTGCAATAAACGTTTAAATAATAAATATTTCCATTTATCCCACAAGTTACATTTTGATGTCTCCTTAAATACTTCTTAATTTTACATCTAAAATCTATTTTAATTCTATTGTATTTGATTGCATACTAACATAGCATATCATTATCTTACATTTTTACATATCATTATGCATTAAAAATTATTAAATCCATAACCCCCCCCCCCTTCCCGAGCGCAGCTAACTGGGTTATCAAAGGTCGGCTATCTCTCCCTGTTTATGGTGGGAGGGTCATGTAAAAGAACCGTTGCTGACTTTTGTTAAGAGTCGCTGCATCAGCATGTTTCTGTCCTGCGATGGCCTGGCGAGCTGTTCAGGGTGTGCTCTGCCCTCGCCAGGAGTCTGCTGAGATGGGCACCAGCCTCCCCGCAACCCTAATTAGGATTAAGCGGTTACAGGAAATTAATAAATGAATGTTCTCCCTGTGCTTTCGTGGGTTTCCTCCATGTGCACCGGTTTTCTCCTACACTCAGTTGTAAACATTTTAATTAATTTATTTGTCGGAATCCTACTAGGGTCACAGGGAGGCTGGAGCCTATTTCAGCCAACTTCAGGTGAAAAAAGGCTCCAGCCTCCCTGCAATCCGAGTATAATTAAACAGGCAAATAAATTAATTAAAAGGTTTCCACAAATACTACAGTACAACTTCTACAAATACTACAGTAATTAAATAATATATATGTATACATCAAACAATTTGTTAAATATAAACATTTTTGTTTTTGCCTGGACAAAAATCATGTCGCAAAGACTTTAATTTCACTTTCAAGACTAGATTTATTACACAAAAATAATCATTCAGGGTCAATAGTGCCTCTTCAAACATGGCTAAGATCGTACCAGACACCCAGGATGAATAGTCTTGTCATGATAAATAATTATCATATTAAAACAATCAGACACCTTCGAGATGTTCAAATTACAAATAATAAAACTTTGTATGGCTATTAAAAATTCTTGAGGCCCAAGACACTTGTAATGCATTTTTAATACACAAGTAAACTACAGTGTATTTTAGATTTGAGCTCATTCATCAAATGGTCAGAAAACAGTTTATTATCAATGCTGTGGTGAGAAATATGAGCCCCCTGTACATTTAAAACATAACAGGGAGCAATGAACTGTTGATATTTGCATTCGGTAATGTTCCCATTCATCTTACAGAGCTTTGTGCTACCTCTGTATTGGAGGTGATCTTAAACAATGATGTATCACTTTTTCAGTGAACTCTAAGTCCAGCAATTTTCTAGATGGTCAGTAACAGTATTGAATTAATAATTCATCTCAAATAGAATTTTTCCTTGGTGCCTTCCCACAGGGAAATCATAGTCACTGTTAGAGATGCGGAGAAACACAGAAATCAAACTAAACAGGAACTGGTGGAGCATGGAGCTGAGAGCTAGAGAGATCACGGGAAAGAGAGACAATCTTCTAGCACCGGGATGAGCACTCTGCTAGTCTTTATAGCCCGTGATTAAGTGGAATCAGGTGTGTGTTTAGCGCTCCACCTGCATGTGACTTCGACATGCACAGAGAGAGAGAGAGTGAGGGAGAGAGAGAGAGAGAGAGAGAGAGAGCAGCCAAAACCAGAGTCTCTCACAACACACACCATAACATAGTGTACTGTATTCAATCATTTTTTCACTTAATTTGTGGACCTATGGTATGAGTTATGGTACTGTTAACTTCTGTTCAAAAGACAATGGAACGGATAAAGACCATTTACATTATTTGAAATGGGAAAAGTGGATTCGAAATTCGAACAAATCGGAATCCGAACAGCTGTCTGGAACGGATTAAGTTCAAGTACCGAGGCTCCACTGTAGTTTTGATGGGAGGTTTTGGGTTGTTTGTTGTTTTGTGCTTGTTTATTTTTATTTTTTTGCATAATTGGCCTTGTTTTGTGGCATTTTCCTTAACTGTTCCCCCTTTTCTTCCTTAATTTCCTTATCTTTTAATTTGATGAATATTTAAAAATAAACGCAATCCACTGAAGCCGCATGAAGTGGTAAGTAGCGAGGGATCCCTGAATACAGTATATATCTTTTTTAAGGCAAAGTTGCACATCAAATATAAATAAACAATTAATAAAATAAATAATTCATTAAATGTAGTTATGACTTAAATGTAGTTATGGATATTTATCCAGCTGTAATTCCTTTCTTTTCAGGCTTCTTTAGTGGAAGATTTCCAGGCCTTACGTAAGCAACTCGAGGCACAAGGCCTATTCCGCACCAGCCCAATGTTTTTTATTCTATGTCTTGGCCACATTCTGCTGTTAGAGGCCGTGCCCTTGGTACTACTATGGAAATATGGCAATGGATGGATTATTGTGGGTCTAACTGCTGTCATGTTGGCCACTGCCCAGGTATTATGTCTGTATCTTTAACAATATTCTAGTATGTACTGGTTAAAATGAATAATAAACAAAGCATAATGTATTTTTGTGTGGGAACAATATTGGTAAAAATCACTTCTGAGGAAAAATAAACACCAGTCATGCATCTAAATGTTCAAAGCAGGTGACCCCTCTATCTATACCAAAGATTACAGCTTTTCCTGATGGATAACCAAACACTTCAGGCTCTGGGTCTGTCTTCTGGTCTCTGTTCAGTGAGACTTGTATCATAAACTATAGCGGAAATACTCAAAAGGCTGTGCTTATAAGTGGGGCGGCATGGTGGCACAGTGGGGAGCACATCTGCAAGAATGCCTGAACTTGGGCATTTGCATGTGGAGTTTGCCTGTTCTCCTTGCATGGGTTTCATCTGGGTATTCCGGTTTCCTTCCCCAGTCCAAAACGTGCACTTTAGACTAATTGGCTGTTCCAAATCGCCCCTAGGCCAATGGCCCCTCATAAAGTTCTCTCAGACTTGATTAATACAGGTTTCTCTCCAGACTGCTAGAAAAAAAATCCAGAATTAGGAGTCTAATCCATCTATAATTAAAATATTAATACCATTAATTTAAGGATATACTTTGAAACATTTTAATTATATAAAGCAGTGTGTTACATCTCTAAGCATCTTTTAGGTATCTTTGTCGCACAAGCTTATTTTTTTACAATGCCATCGTCATTTGTGTATGAAGTTTTCAGCGAGAAATGACGATGGTACTGCACAAAATAAGCCTCTCCCTTTCGATTTCAAGGGTTAAATAAAATTACATTTTGGAGGAAACAGCCACAAAAGTATTATGTGCTTCATTATTCCAGGAGTTGTTGAATAATATTTTAATCTAAATGAATGTAGTAAAGCACTTCAAAAATGCATTTGAATTATCAACTGCTCAGTTAAATGTACTTGTAAATGACCATCTAGAATAAGACTGTGGTCTATGGTTTGGCTCTACACTGAGGTTGAGCATCACTAGCAAGAGGACACAATCTACCATGCAACCAAGCTAGAATGCTTTGTAGCTCATCGCCAACTGGTGATGTTTCTGTCATTGTCTTTAACAAACTGCCCAAAACTGAAGTAGAAGGTTGGTACAGTAGAAGGTTCCTGGTCAATCTTCTCAAAGAACACAGAATAGCACCATTTACATTTGGTGGAATTTTGGTAAACATCCTTATCTGGAGAGACCTACATTCATTTTTATACAATTGAGCAATTGAGGATTATGGACTTTGTTCTAGGAGCCAACAGTGGCAGCTCAGTGTGACTGGGGATTGAATGTTAACCTTTGGATCGGTAACCCTGAGCCTTAACACTGAGCCACCATACCCTTAGCAAGTTTAAAGTATTAAACATCACATGCCTGCCACAGATCGGGAGCCCACAAGATTGTTCCACACTGCCAAGCTGAACCCAGTCAACTTCTGTTAGTCACATGTTAGTTCACCTATGAACACCATTGACAAATCTAGCTACAGGACAGGAGTCAGGGCAACCCTAATCTGGGAACAGTACACTTTTACCCCTTGCATGAGGGTCTTCAGAATTTAATTTTTTAGAATATCTCCCCTGGTATCTTTACAATAAGAAAGCAATAATGTAATGCTGGCAGATTATTTCATATCTTCATCTTGTTTCCTGGTTACATTTGTCTTGTTTATATTTAACCAGATAATGACTTCCACCAGTTGGGTTGCCATGTTCTTTATTCAGTATATTATCTAATCATAATTTCTCACCAGAAGAGGAATCAACACCATATTTTTGTGTACTTTCTTGTGCAGGCCCAGGCTGGCTGGCTTCAGCATGACCTTGGCCATCTGTCAGTCTTCAAAAAATCCACTTGGGATCACCTAGCACACAAATTTGTCATTGGACACCTGAAGGTACTCAATCCTTCAGAGACTACTTACTATGTAGATACACAAACCTTATTAGTAACACCATATTAATAATTGGTAGTAACAGGCTTGGTGTGTCCATGTTGTCACTTTCATGGAAACAGTAGGATGCCCCCCCCCCGATTGTTTTAATGCACACCCTCTCATTTGAGGAGATATGGTGAAAAAATAACCCAGTTAAAATTTCAAGCATATAAAACAAGTGTAAGTGGTCTCCCAAAGCCCTAAAATTTTATAATTTAAGGCCAAATTTAGCGATATTTGTGGCTTCTGTAACTTTTTTATCTGGGTCAATGATTATTTTAATATCTATAGAGACAATGTAAATAAGCATTTAATTGATATGAAACAGCAGTTTAATTAAGAAACTCATCTTATATTTAAAAGCTAAGTCACAGTGAACTCCTAATTACCCCTGATAAACAATGTTTGTTGATACAGAAAATAAATATAATTATTTTTTCAGGGTAAGTTACTTTCAAATCTATAGCAGTTCCTATGTAGAGTTTAATTTTATTTTATTACATCCTTTAGGTTTATATGGAAATCATACAAATAAAATATTTAAATAGAAAATCCCTGAACAAACATTAAATTTCAAAAGAAAAATAAATATTATATGTTGTTTAAATGAACAATCACGCTATTGCTTTCATGTGCTTTGAATAGGAACTGTTCTCATTAACACAAATAAATACATACACCTTGTTTTTAAACAATCTGTTGTGTCAAAAAATAATAGAAAAGTTAGATTGGTGATTTCCACGTCTACTTCACGTTTGTTCATGTGGAATTGATGGGGAAGTCCAAAGATCTTCAGACAGTATATGCCCTTTGCCATCCACTGGGCACGGAGATAGGCACCAGGAGCACTTATCCCTGTACTACTACTACTACTACTACTACTACTACTACTAATAATAATAATAATAATAATAATAATAATAATAATAATATTACCACCATTAAAATTACTATTAATGTATAAATTAGTATAAATAAGTCATTATTGACCCAGAGAAAAAAGGTATGGAAACCTCAAATATCACTAAATTTGGCTTTAAATTGTAATATTTAAGAGCTCTAAGAGCTCTAAGAGAAAACTTGTTTAAAAGGCTTGAAATTTTTACTGGGTTGGGTTTTCACCAAACCTCCTCAAATGAAAGGGTATGCAATAAAAAAAAATCCATTTAAAAATGGGCCACCATTTAGATGACTTTGAGATGCTTTCTAACATTGAACATTTCATGCTACAAGTAGCCAGTATATGAGGAAGACAAAGTGTAGGCACTTACTCCGGAACAATAATCAGGCTGTAGCATGGTGCTGATATTCCATGACCCAGTGTACCCAAATAAAACATTCCTTAGATCCTGACATTGCCAAGCCTGAACTGTGGTCACAAAGCAAGTTGGTTCCATCTATCAATGGTATGGATAAGTAATACAGTCCTGACCCTCCTCTATTTATTAAATAACAAAATAAATTATGATTATCATCTGTTGTAGCACATCCACATTAAGAGGAAGACAATTTCCTGGAATCTTCTGGAAAATCTTTGCAAAATAGGAGCATACTGTCTATCTAAATAGGAATTTGCTGCCCCCATGCAATTCTCACAACTTGGCCCATATCTTTGACCATAAGACCAGTGTAATAAATTAATACAAATGACTCACCATTTAAAAGAAGACCTTTCTTGGTTTGGCTGCTGCAAACACTTCAGTTATCTTGAAGTAATCACACACTCGGTGCTCAATTGACATTTCAGCCAATCCATCCTAACAATATTTTGATGTTGTCAATTGCAAATACAGGGATCCCTCACTTTCCATGGTTAATTGGAACCGAGATCCCCTGGCAACCGTCTAATTCCGTGAAGTAGGATCAACCCATCCCAAGCCCCACCCTGACTGACGTATACGTACTTGTATATATGTATATAATATCATTAAATACATATTCAATGCTATAAATGCTTATAATAATAATTAAACATGCAAAATTAATGCAGAAGATGTAAATAAAATATAAACACCCACACATACAGATGTGCGCATGCACTCAGATGCACACCTCACAGAAATGTAAGTAGTTTTGATGGGAGGTTTTGGGTTGTTTTTTGTTTTTGTTTGTTTGGGTGGTTTTTTTGGGGTTTTTTTTTTTTTGCTTAATTGGCCATGTTTTGTAGCATTTTCCTTAACTTTTTCACCTATTCCTCCTTAATTTCCTTATTTTTTAATTTGATGAATATTTAAAAAAAAAACCGCGATGCACTGAAGTCGTATGAATTGAAGCGCGAAGTAGCGAGGGATCCCTGTAGCTCTTTACAAGTTTAATAGACTGAAAAACATTTTATTCCTGATGTCATGGTTACCATCACAGCCACCTATAAACACAGGTCTGTCCTAAAGTTTGGGTTCGAATCCTAAATATTTTTCTGATAGATGTATGGCACATGCTCTTCATTGTGCAGTGCCCCCGATGGTCTGATGCTCTGGGCAATTATTTTATCTTTGAGCACATCTGGCTTAAAGGTGTGATATTTCGTGACATGTTTCTGTTCATCAAATATTTAAATAATGTTTTCTAACTTTCTTGTCAGTTTGAATCAGTTTGCCAGGACTTTAGGAACCTTTCAACAGGAGGTACTTTGCTGTTGAAAAATTTCAAAGGTACTGAGCAAACTGCTTATCGTCCGTCGGCAGCCGTACGTCTCGAGGGACGATGGTGTAGCGCTATGGTAGGCATTTGCGGGAGTGACTGTAAAGGCCCACCCTGGAGTGACAGTTTCTTAAACAATTACTGCATACAAAAGGGCTTTGAGGTGCCATGGGGAATGCCCTTTCTTTCCTTTTTGCTCTTTTTTCAGCTAGCTTGTTTATTCTGTTGCTTTCAGCTTCGTTGACCTCCTCGTTGACAGTGGTCTTCCAGAGTTGGCGTGTTTCAGCAGTGCCTTCCCAGGTGTTGATGTCGATGCCAGATAATTTCATGTCCTGCTTGCACACGTCCTTGTACCGAAGCTGCGGTCTTTCTGTGCGGCGGGAGCCCTCACTCAGCTCTCCATACAACATGTCTTTAGGGATGCGCCCCTCGTCCATTCGCCGCACGTGACCCAACCACCTAAGTCATCTCTGCCTAAGCAGTGCGAGCAGACTTGTCATGCCAGCACGCTGTTGTACCTCGGTGTTGGTTAGTTTGTCTTGCCATTTTATATGAAGCAGACACCTGAGACAGTGAAGGTGGAAGCTGTTGAGCCGCTTTTCCTGACCAGCATACGTGGACCAGGCCTCACTGCCATGAAGGAGTGTGCTGCGTACACAGGCCTGGTAGACACGTAGCTTGGTGTTCTCCGTTAGCTGGGTGTTACTCCATACACGCTTGTTCAGCTTGGACATCACTGCGGCGGTTTTCCCAATTCTGCATGAGATTTCTGTGTCAAGACAGAGAGTGTTAGTGATGGTGGATCCCAGGTAGGTGAAAGAGTCCACGACCTCAAGCTGTGTGTTATTTATGTTGATGTTCGGGACTGTGTTTGTGCCCTGGGCCAGGATGTTTGTCTTCTTCAGGCTGATGATCAGTCCGAATTCATTACAGGCATGGGGGAGGCGATTGACTAGCTCTTGAAGACCAGCCTCAGTGTGGGATGTCAATGCAGCGTTATCCGCAAACAGCATCTCACGGATGAGGACCTGCCTCACCTTCGTCTTTGTGTGCAGTCGAGCTATGTTAAACAATTTTCCATCTGATCTGGTGTGGATATGGATCCCTTCCTTACCGTCAGAGAAGGCATACTGAAGAAGCATCGAGAAGAATATCCCAAAGAGTGTCGGAGCTAGGCTAGGCTAGCCTTGCTTCACACGACTGCTCACTGGGAAGGCTTCAGAAGTCCTTGTTTCGTGCAGCTTTGAGGGTGTCGCGAGTACTGGGGCTGGGGTTTTGCTTGTATGCTAGGAGGGCTTCCCTCTTGGCTTCTGTCACAGGCTGCATCTCCTCCCAGTGAGACCTCGTACCAGTCTACACTCCGACGCTTCTTTTTCCCGAATGCGGTGAGGGCTGTTGTGTAGATAGTATCTCTCAAGAAGCTCCACTTGCTGTTGATGAGTTTGCCAGGAGTCTGCGAAGCCAACTTTTCCTTGACTGTGTCATGAAACAGTTGGATTCACTGGGGATCCCTTGAGGAGCAGGTGTTGATGCATAGGAGGCCTTTATTTTGGAGTGATGGATCCTCTTTGTTGTCAGCCTTATCCTGCTTCCAACGAGGGTGTGGTCTGTGTTGCAGTCTGTGCTATGAAAACTTCGAGTGTGGAGAATGCTGCTCAGATCCGTGCGCCTGGTGAGGATAAGGTCTAGCTGGTGCCAGTGGCAAGATCTGGGGTGTCTCCAAGATACTTTGTGACAGTCTTTGCACTTGAAGTATGTATTGTATGTACACAGGCCATGATGGCAGCACAGTTCCACAACTTCTGTCCATTCTCATTCATCCTGCCTATGCCGTGGTGACCAAGGCAGGAAGGCCAGGTGTCACAGTCAGCGCCCACTCTAGCATTGAAGTCTCCTAGTAGGTAAAGTCCTTCAGTGCTGGGGATCCTGGAAATTGCATCATGCAGAGCCTCGTAAAACTGGTTTTTGGACTCTGGGGTGGAGCTGAGTGTTGGTGCATAGATGCTAAGAAGCTTTACAAAGCCTGCAGTTGTAGAGAGGCGTAAAGCGAGGATTCTCTCTGATCCACTGGTCGGAGGTTCAATAGCCGTAGTCAGCGAGTTCTTCACAGCGAAACCTACACCATGCAGTCTCGGGTCGTCTTGTGGCAGGCCCTGCCAGTAGACGGTGTAGTTGGCCTCTTTGATAGTACCACTGTCAGCCAGGCGTGTTTCCTGTAGACAAGCAATGTCGATATTCAGACGTGTCAGTTCATGGTCAATGACTGCAGTCTTGCGGGCATGGTCAATTTGCTGAAGATCACTTGTCAGTCCAGGACAAATAGTCCGTACGTTCCAGCTTGCTATTCGAAGAGCTGAAGTCTTCGTATTTGTCCGTTTTTGTCTGCCTGGTGCAGAATTTACAGCTTGCTTGTCGGGATGGTCAGTCCCTAAGCCCTACGCACCCAGCAAGGCAGGCGAGCTGTGGTGGGACAGCACCTTACTGGCTGGGGGCTGCCCAGCTTGGAGCGGGCGATAGCTGTCCAGTGAGACACGATGGTCTCTCCCACTGTCGGAAGTAGCCCCAGGCGCCCGTATCCTACGCCAATCGGAATGAGCTTTTAACCGGTAACTGCTACTTCCCGTGTTGAGCTGAAGTCTTGCATCAACGCTGGAGTGTCCTCTCCAGTGCGCTACGAGCCTTGGTGGGAAATATGGAGAACTTGAGCTGCCCAGATGTCAGGTCCCCCCCTCTCAGCCTTGCTGATAGCATCCAAAGGAAAGGAAGATCCAGTACAATTTGGTACCAGCGCAGCTGCAGGAGTTGCCAGAAGGTAGGGGAATCCTCAGACCAACTGCCTTAGGGGCTCCACTCCGGATTTCTGTAGGGTTTACTCCTTGGCCTTCTCCCAACCAAGGGAATCCACAAGGCAGAGGGACTATTTAACCCATAGTTGGGAGTTTGGGTCATGGGCATCAGGCCGTGTCCACGCGCCGGTGGGCCTGCATGCCGCATGACTGGGGGCCAAACCTCCTCCGAGTTCCCTGTAGTTCAGCCTGAGTCCGCAAGGTACTCAGTTACCATGTGTCGCCGCGAGGAGGCTTGATGGTGCTTGATGGTGGAGAGGCTATGTACTGGCAGGGAGAGACTTACTCACTCGGCTCCCCTTTCACAGGCAAGCTGCTAGCCAGCGGTGTTAGTTGAAAGCGAGAGGTGAAAAGCACTACTACTACGACCACAACTACCACACATTGCGCACCACAACACCCAACCAAACTGATTATAATAATACAAAAAATTGACAATGATGAGCAAACACAACTTTTGCTAATGGGATGAATGCACACACACACACACACACACACACACACACACACACACACACACACACACACACACACACACACTGCATAGGAATTAGGTCCCTAGCTGATGTACTGTTTCTATTAAAGTGTCCAGTGAGACTTTTAATCAACCATAAACAATAGTTTAAATAACACTAAACTGTGTGTTTATATGTCATTATTTAGGGAGCCTCTGCAAACTGGTGGAACCATCAACACTTTCAGCACCATTCTAAGCCCAATGTATTCACTAAGGATCCTGACCTCAATACACTGGACATACTGGTACTGGGGAATATCCAACCTGTAGAGGTAAACTCACTATAATCCTCGTATTACATTCTTTATAAATGCTCTGTTTGCTGACTGGTAGACTGATTTATTACAGATGTGCGTGCATACACTCAGATACGCACCTCACATAAAAATGTAAGTAGTTCTGTTGGGGGTGGGGAGTTGGGTTGCGTTTTTTTTTTTTGGTTTTTGTTTGTTTGAGTTCATTTTTGTTGCATAATTGGCCTTGTTTTGCGGCATTTTCCTGAACTTTCCCCCTATTTTTCCTTAATTTCCTTTATTTTTCGATGAATATTTTGAAAAACCTGCGATGCACTGAAGCCGCAGAAACTGAAGCACAAAGTAGCACGGGATCACTGTACATATTAATTTTCTGAATCACTTAATCCTAATTAAGGTTTCGGGGAGGCTGGTGCCCATCTAAGCCAACTCAGGGCATGGGCAGGGTACACCCTGAAAGGCTTGCCATGCCATCACAAGGCCAACGCTCGCATAACCATTCACACCTAGGGGAGATTTAGAACAGCCAATTAACCTACTGTGCATACTTTTGGACTGTCGGAGAAAACTGGAGAACCCAGAGGGAACCCACCCAAGTGCAGGGAGAACATGCAATCTCCACACAGATACACCCAGGCTGGGACCCAGGCCTTCTTGCTGTGAGACAGCGGTGCTAACCACTACACCACCATGCAGTCTCACTGTATACATATATACAGTGGCTTGTAAATGTTTTTTTAATATACTGTATTAATCCTTCAACGCACAACAAGACAACAATCCTGAACTTTCATAAAAATTGTGGAGAGTTGAGGTGAACAGGAAAATAGCAATCGGAAGCAGTGGAAAGAATGGACTGGCCAACATTCCAGATTTGAATCCACTTGAACAAATATGGAAACTTGCTGATTTACAAATTGATCACATAAAGGGATAATGAGACTAAGTGATCAAAAGACAGTCTTAAGCAATAGCTACTATTTGGAACACAGCGCTACAGAAACTCCAGAAAAATGTGGATGAACAATGGCATCAAAGATACACAGTATCATAAATTCCAAGGGAGGCCAAAGTAAACACTGAAAAGAGAACAAATATTAAATTTTCTGTTGAATTTCATGTGTTACATTTAAGTAATTTGTTCAGTAGGATAGCATAGGGATGTAGCACATGCATCTCACAGCAAGAAGGTCATGGGTTCGAGTCCTGTGCTCGGTGATGGCATTTTGCTCTGGAGTTTGCATCGTCTCCTTATGCATTTGTGTATTGCATTTCCATAGATTACTCCAGTGTTGCTTCATCAGTCCAAAAAGATTCTCATTAGGTTAACTGGCTGTTCCAAATTGCATCTTGGTGTGTGTGAGTATGAATGATTGTATTGGTCTAAGCCCTGATGGAAAGGTGAGCTCTTTAGAGTGTGGTTTAATGAATTAATAATGTGTGCAATTATCTTTTTTTATAATAAAGTAAATGAAATAATGAAATAAAGCATAAAGTAAATGATGTAATAAACTTTTTGGGATGTAACATCCAACCTTGTCTCCTCATGGTGCATCCTGGGAAACTGCCTTGTCTACAGATAGATGCGGTTAAAAGGGCTCGCTTGAAGGTGGCTTAGGCCCAGAAGGTAGGTAGGTAGGTAAAGTCTGTTGGGCTTTTTATACCCTGAGCCTAGTGGCTCATCAGGCCGGTGCTTATTCCTGGCTTCCGTAGCGTGAAACGACCAGGACACAAGTCCATCGCAGGCTTCCTTTCCGGTATATTTTTACTGGTACCCATTTATACTGCTGGGTGAACAGAGGCACACTTGTGGTTAAGACCTTGCCCAGGTGTCTTAGTACAGTGGGGTCTAACTGGGATTCGAACACACACACCCTCCTGATCATGAGCACAGCACCACACAGCACACAGCACTATGCCACCGGCCCCACTTTAAGTCCAGAAAGTCACTTGAGATTGCTCAAGTAGCTCATTGAAAAAGCTTATCAACTGACTGGTGAAAGGTCAGGAGAGGAATAAGACAATTATTTTTATTTTTTTCATTTATGACAGATGGTCAAATAACTTTATTAAACATGTATTTCCTTTTGTTTTATTTGTTACAGTATGGCATTAAGAAGCTGAAGCACATGCCTTATAATCATCAGCACAATTACTTCTTTATGAGTATGTCGATCATCGCAATTTTCTTTACTCTTGTATGATTGCACGTATCGCTCAGAACGAGTCATTTAATTTATGTTAATTATTAAATATAACATCTTTTCCCCCCACCCTTCTCTTACTCAGTTGGCCCTCCCTTGCTCATACCAGTCTTCTTTAGCGTGCACATTTTTCGAACTCTGTGTTTGAAACGGGATTGGGTGGTAAGTTGCCATATTGATTTGAATATTGATTTACCTGCAATGTACAGTATATTGCTGAATATCTAATAATATTTTGCTGTTGTTTTTGAGGATTTTGTGTGGTATCTGTCGTACTATACACGTTTCTTCTCATGTTACGTTCCCTATTATGGATTCCTGGGATCGGTACTGCTTCAGACTTTTATGAGGTAAGACGTGTGAGGTAAGCTGTGACTTTTATGAGGTAAGATTTTAGTGTTATGTACAGATATAACTACTGTATGTTCTGTTACTGGTGTGAAATTTGTTCTGTTACTGGTGTGAAATTTTAGGTTTCTCGAGAGTCACTGGTATGTGTGGGTGACCCAGATGAACCACATTCCCATGGATATTGACTATGAAAGACATGAGGACTGGCTCACCATGCAGGTATTTTAGGGTCAATAATGACTGGAAATATTTATCAAGTAATATTTGTTTCCCCCTTCATGAATTGCCACCTTATCATGGTGGAGGGGTTTGCGTGTCCTAATAATGCTTGGAACTATGTTGTCAGGGGCATTTTGCTCCTAGTAGGGTTACCAAAGGCAAACAGGTCCTAGGCGAAGGTCCAGATGAAGTATGGTTCAAAAGACCCCTATGACAATGAAAAAGAAAACAAGGACACAGTTTCCCTTGCCCAGACGCAGGTCACCGGGGTGCGTCACTGCAGCCAGGCCTGGGGACGGGGCTCAAAGGCCTGGTGGTCGGGCTTCTGCCCATGGAGTCTGGCCGAGCCCAGCCTGAAAAGGAGACATGGGTCTGCCCTTCCTTTGACCCACCACCTGTGGGTGGGGCTACAGGGGTTGGGTGCAGTGTGAGTTGGGTGGCAGCCGAAGGCATGGATTCTGTTGGACTTATCCTCGGCTACTGACTCTTGACTCACCAACACACCTTCCGTGGAGGAAGATGACCCTGGGGGTTTGGGTGGGGGCCACCTATCACTCGAGCTGAGGTCACTGAGGTAGTCAAAAAGCTCCTCAGTGGTTGGGCTCCAGGGGTGGATGAGATCTACCCTGAATATCTCAGGGCTGTTGTAGGATTATCTTGGTTAACATGTCTCTGCAATATCATGTATCATGTGGTCATTGGGAGCTGTACCACATGATTGGCAAACCAGGGTGGTACGCTCCTCAGCCTGCCCAGGAAAGTCTATGAAGGGGTACTGGAGAGGAGGATCTGACCGATAGGAGGAACAATGTGTTTTCTGTCCTGGCCGTGGTACTCTTAACCAATTCTATACCCTCCACAGGATCCTGAAGGGGGCATGGGAATTTGCCCAATCAGTCCACGTATTTTGTGGATTTGGAGAAGGCTTTCAACCATGTCCCTCAGGTTATCTTGTGGGATGTGCTCCAGGACTATGGCTTTCCAGACCTGTTGCTACGGACAATTTGGTTGCTGTATCACCTGAGCCAGAGTTTGGTCTGCATTGTGAACAACAGGTTGAATTCACTACCGAGGCTGTCCTGTGACACCGATACTGTTCACAATTTTTATGGATAGAATTTCTAGGTTTAGCTGAGGCATTGAGGTGTTCTAGATTGGTGGCCATCTGATCTTGTCTCTGCTTTTTGCGGATGACGTTGTCCTTTAGGCTTCCTCAAGCTGGGACCTCCAGCTCTCAATGGAGTAATTCACAGTTGATTGCGAACTGGCCGAGATGAAAATCAGCACCTTCAAGTCCAAGGCCATGGTTGTCAGTTGGCAAGGGTGAGATACTCCTTCCAGGTTGGGAATGAGGTCCAAGTGGAGGAGTTCAAGTATCTTATGGTCTTGTTTACGAGTGAGGGAACGATAGAGCAGGAGATCAACAAGCAGATCACCACAACCTCTGATGTAAAGCGAAGCCTGTACTGGTCTGTCGTGATGAAAAGGGAGCTGAGCTGCAAGGTAAAGTTCTCAATTTATCAGTCTATCTATGTTCCAACCCTCACTTATGGTCACGAGCTTTGGGTAGTGACCGAAAGAACAAGATCGCAGATACAAGCGGCTGAAATGAGCTTCCTTCGCCAGGTGGCAGGGCTCTCCCTTAGAAGTAAGGTGAGAAGCTCAGTCACCCAGGGAGAACTCAGAGTAGAACCGCTGTTTCTCTTCAATGAGAGGGACCAGTTGAGGTGGCTTGGACATCTGGTTAGAATGCCTCCCGAACGCCTCCCTGGTGTGATGTGTCCAGCATGTCCAACCAGGAAGAGACCCCGGGGTCAACCTTGCACACAATGGTGAGACTGTGTCTCTTGGCTTGTCTGGGAACACCTCAGTATGTCCCTGGAAGAGCTGGAGGAAATGGTGGGGGAGGGACGTCTGGACTTCATTTCTTAAGCTGCTGACCCTGGCTTTAGCGGAAGAAGATGAGATGAGGTGAGATAACATGAGATATTTGTTTTAAATATTTGGAGAGTAGTGTGTTTTTCCAGTGTACATTTTGAATTATTTGGACATCAGAACAGAAGACATGTTTGGCTGAAACAAAA
Source organism: Plotosus lineatus (assembly GCA_024760905.1). Classification (NCBI taxonomy): domain Eukaryota; kingdom Metazoa; phylum Chordata; class Actinopteri; order Siluriformes; family Plotosidae; genus Plotosus; species Plotosus lineatus. Next base: position 9,646,813 of record CM045742.1, on the reverse strand, counting down.
CACAGCATTCCAAGGAAAGAACCTTATACCAATTGTGTAGCATGGAGATGGAAGTGCCATGGTTTGGAGATGCTTTGCTGCAGCAGGACCTGGCCAGCTCACCATCATAGAGTCCACCATGAATTCTACTGTGTGTCAGAGGGGACTTGAGGAACATTTGAAACCATATGTTACAAAAATTAAGCTAAAGCAGAATTGTACACTGCAACATGGCAATGACACAAAACATACCAGTTAATCCACCAAGGACTAGCTGAAACCTAAGAATTGAAGCGTCCTGGATTGGCCCAGTCACCCCTCAGAGCTTAATCCCATTGAGATGCTTTGGGTGATTTGAAATGGGCTGTGAATGCAAGGAAACCCCTCAATCATCTCAAAACTGAAAGAATTCTGCTTTGAGGACTGGGGCAACCTTTAGTCAGATTGATGTATGGAACCCGTAGATGGCTACAAGAAACGCCTCCCTGAAGTTATTTCAGCCAAACGGGACAACACTAGTTATTAGAGGGAAGGGTTTCCTTCTAAGGGTAAATCATATCTTTTGTTTAATAAGTTAATTGTAATTAAAATAAATTATTTATCCATTTTCTGAAACACTTAATCCTAAGTAGGGTAACGTGGAGGTTGGTGCCCATCTTAGCTGATGCTGGGTGAGGTACAGCCTGTACAGCTCGCCAAGCAATCACAAGGCCAACACTCACACAACCATTCATAGCGTAGCTTTAAAACAACCAATTAGCCTACTGCACATGTTTTTGGACTGTGGGAGGAAACCAGGTACCTGGAGGAACCCACACAAGGACAGGAAGAACATGCAAACTCCACACAGAAACACCTGAACTGAGAATCGAACCCACCCAGGATCTTCTTGCTGTGAAGTGGACGTACTAACCCCTACCCCACCTGGCCACCCTAAACATAAATTAACACATTTTAATCACTTATTTCCCCATAAATAAATAAAATAGGATTGGAAATTAGTAAATGAACAATTTATTAATAAAGAGTTGCCTATTTAATGGGGTTCTAATTTTTTCACACTGTGCTGATAAAATTTGTAAATCACTCCCTTCTGTTATTTATTTACATTTCACACAATCTCCCAACTATTTTTGGAAATGGGGCTCTATGAGTTTGTGTGTGTGGGATGGGAGTTGTTGTTTATTTTTTATATAGTTCACGTTTTTTGTTTGTTTGTTTGTTTTAGTTGAAAGCTACTTGTAATGTTGAGCAATCTTTCTTCAATGATTGGTTCACTGGCCATCTTAACTTCCAGATTGAGCATCAGTAAGTGGAACCGCACATTGTCTTTTACAGTTATGTGCATAATTTTCAAATTCAATATCAGTCACACACTTAAAACTTGTTCCCATCTCAATCTCCTCACCCTCAACAGTGTCTTTCCTACAATGCCTCGCCATAACTACGTTTATGTGGCTCCACTTCTGCGGAAGCTTTGTGAGAAGTATGGAGTTCCATATCAGGTCAAAGGCCTGTGGGAGGCCATGTCTGACATTATTGGGTAGGCTGTGGTTCATAGTATATACACACTCATTCAAAATACACACTTAGATTGCAGTGTTTTTTCAACAGTGCTTTAGTGGTAAAAAAAAATAAGTGGGTATACTATGAGGCTGCTTTGGCAGCCGAAAGAGGCAGCACATAGTAACACCTTGGGCCTAAGGCCCAAGGGGCGTGAAGCGCAGGGGGAGGGTGTGGTAGCAGGTGTGTGTCCACCCCCCGTCCAACAGCCCACAGAGAATTTTTTTTTAATTTTAATGCTGTAGATGCCATTTGGCGACCATTTTCAGCATGTAATATGAAATACAGTACAGTATATAGTATAGAAACTGTGCATAAAATTTATGTGAGGTGCGCCACTGGAAGTAGGCGCTTGTTGCAAGTGACGCATGGCACTTGTGAGACCATAGCGCAGTTTATCCGAACTTCCAATATTTCACGTGAGCAAGTGATGGTTAAATACTAAACAAGTATTCTTGCTCACTTGCTCACTTGAAATATCGGAAGTTTGGATAAGCTGCTCTATGGTCTCACAAGTGCCATGCGTCACTTGCGACAAGCGCCTACTTTTGGTGAAGCGTGTCACATTTCTTAGCAGTTAGCAACATGAATCGTGGTTTTGGTTTTATTGGGAATTTCCGTCTTCTTCTTTTCTTCTTTTCCTTTCTGCTGCTCCCTTCAGGGGTCGCCACAGCGAATCATTCGCCTCCATCTCACCCTATCCTCTGTGTCTTCTTCTCTTACACCAACTACCTTCACCACATCCATAAATCTTCTCTTTGGTCTTCCTCTAGGCCTTCTGCCTGGCAGTTCCAACCTCAGCATCCTACTACCAATATACTCACTAGCCCTCCTCTGTACATGTCCAAACCATCTCAATCGAGTCTCTCTGACTTTGTCTCCAAAACGTCTTACATGTGCTGTCCCTCTGATGTGCTCATTCCTGATCCTATCCATCCTCGTTACTCCCAAAGAGAACCTCAGCATTTTCATCTCTGCTACTTCCAGCTCTGCCTCCTGTCTTTTCTTCAGCACCACTGTTTCTAAACCATACAACATCGCTGGCCTCATCACCGTCTTGTACACTTCCTGTATAAAACAAATTCTATTGGTTGAAGACCTACGTGACGATCTGCACTGCCCAATCACGGCATGGCTGTTATTATACCGGGCTGTCTACACACTCAATGATCGTAGATAGAGTACAAAAACACAATTGTGACAGAATTACAAGCCGGGACAAGTGACAAAGCAATATTTGAAAAACTTTTCACTTGAAAAAAAAAAAAAAAAACACACTTTGATAAACGATCTCGCAGGGCAAAAAACTGCTTAAACGCTACATGCTGCGATAATAATCGTTTGTGGCGATAATAATCGATTGTGGGTGTTTACCCACATTTACAACTGACTACAGCCCTGTTTCAAATGCTTTCACATCTGTCCCTTTATTTGCTATTTTTTTCAACTCATGCCAAAGTATATCATTTTGGTATTTCTGCTACGTGGTTGCAGATGTATACATATTATATGGTGTGCTGTATATAAGGCTGAGAACATTAATGTAAAAATCCATATATTGCTGAGAAATATGTAAATATTCATTCATGTTCTGAACCACTTAATCCTAATTAGGGTTGCGGGATGGCTGGCCCCATCACAGCCGACTCTGGGCGAGGACAGGGGTACACCTTGGACAGCTTGCCAGGCCATCGCAGGTCAGAAACACGCTGACGGCTATGCAGCTACTCTTGATGGAAGACAGCAATGGCTCTTTTACATGAACCTCACACCATAGACAGTGAGAGACATGGCTGGCCTTTGATAACCCAGTTAGCTGCACGGGGGGGGGGGCAGTAACAATCCGTGGAGAGTGGGGCTTGATCTCCCCCCACCCCTTCCTCCAACCTTGGGATCAGTGATCCAGCACCTTTCCAATATGTAAATATAAAAAGTCCAAATAAACTTTTCCCAAGTTTGGTCCTGTTTACACTCGTTATAAGTCGTTTTCAGTAACATTAGGATCCATGTGGCACTGGCTGTCACAAATAATTACTTCCGCTTGACTCTGCTATATTAATATACACATATATTCCAGGCACCGTCTAAATGGGATGCTTCTGAATGACGTTTTTATCGATAGGTGTCCAAGCCTGGGAAAGACAGGAACCTATATTCGGACCTGGTATTCACTATGGTGTGCACATCATAATATATTTATCTCACCCTCTCCTGTCTATACTTTTCCATGCTTCATTTGCAATGACACGAGGTAGGATCAAAGACAGCATACTGCAAAAACTTAAATTATACATTTATAATGACAGCAGACCCCATTATTCTGAGTAATTTCCATTTGTATCTCCTTTACACACTTGGGAAGTTGAGGGTCAAGGGCTTTGATCAATCACCCATCACTGGCATGTTGTTCTATGCTGTATAGGAGTGCATAGGTTTGTCAGTTTTCTGTTTGACCCTTGACCTTTTCAAAGTGACTTTGACCCTTTTGAGAGCTTCTGGACCTAGCTGTACAGTGGAACAAGTTGAAAATATCAGAAAATGTCCTTTTGGAGAGAAACTGAGCATTTCAGTGTTTGAAGCTGCCAAACGAACCACACCACTGGATCAAACAGGACAAACAGGGCTTATGTCAATAAAAGGCATTTAGAAAGAAGTCATGATCTAATTGGTTGCACATGCACACAACAGTGTATGAAGTCAGACATACTTCAGAGCTTATAACACCGAGCAGTAATATTTTATTCATCTTCACTTCAGGTCTTTGAGAACGTCTGGTGAGCTGTGGCTGGATGCCTACCTCCACAAGTGAGTCGCCCATCTGTCCTTTAGTGACTTTTTAAAACCATGTTTATAATCACCACCGTGTACAATTCTAACCTGCACGTGATGGATTTTAATTCTGTGAACATTAAGAGTATCCACAGTAAAACTGTTTTTTTTTTTCCCCACTTTAACTTTCTCTGCTGGAGCGGATGTGTTAGCATTGTGATTTAGTTGTAACGTTACTCAAACCACTTACAAGGCCTCGTGTGTTCAGGTTTTTTTTTTTTTTTTTTAGTTTTTTTAATCTTTTATGCTGTCAGGAACATCAGACACAAATTTTAATGTAGGTATTGATTATTACACTTTATATTAAAACAAAAGCACAACGTTCAGTCATTCATTTCCTGAACCACTTAATCCCAATTCGGGTCGTAGGGAGGCTGGCACTCATGTCGGCTAACTGTGGCTTACACCCTGGACAGCTTGCCTTGCCATCGCAGGGCCAACACTCACACAACCAGTAACACTAACACTCACATCTACAGGCGATTTGGAAAAGCCAATTAACCTACTGGGCATGTTTTTGTTTTTGGACTGTCGGAGGAAACCCACGCCAACACAGGGAGAACATGCAAACTCCACACAGAAACACCTGAGCTGGGAATCGAACCCAGGACCTTCTTTCTGTGATGCGGACGTGTTCACCACTACAGCACTATACCGCCAAAAGCAAAAAGTTTTATGTATATAACATTATACTGATTAAAGCTGGGGTTCGTCATCTGGAAAGCTAGCGAAATTTAAAATGAGCATCTCATCAGGGCTTCGGCTTATCCCTGCCCTCAGGGGTCCTTCCAAAACCACCTCCTCCTTTATACACGTGGGATGTGCTTTGACTGTGCTTTGACAACCTGTGGTGAGTGAGACTTGAACCCCCAACCTTAGGAGCAGTGATCCAGCACCTATGCCATGAGGCCACCACTTCCCCTGCTGAAAAATGTGAAACTTATTATATTATTACAATTTTAGCAGCCAGCATGCTAATTACCAAGTTTTGTAAATTGGCCATTTTACTGTAAATGCTGACAACTTAAAGTTGAGTCTCCTGTTTGTGATAAAACAGAAAAAAGACAAACATATCTACTGATCTGGATTAAATTTGGTGGGTATTGGACACACACAAAAAGACAATTCTATATCTCAAGAGTGTTAAATCTGATTTTTTTTTTTTTACTAAACTTAATGAATACATCTAAGGACAACAAGACAAGGGTGTTGTGATTGCTTAAAGTGGCCGTGGCCTATTATGTTGACAATTATAATGTTTAGAATTCATCATTAAGGTTCAAGAGAATGGTCTCAAATTTCTAGATAGATAGAGAATCATTCCGAGAGCACACCGATCAAAAACCCCATGTGTGCACCACCAGCTGCATGATAATGCAATACAGTCAACACCTATTGATTAATAACTCCCAAAACGAACATCACAGATTCAAAATCATTACATCACCGTGTTTCCTGAATTAAGCTGAAGCACAATTTCTATTTAAAATTTTCTGTAAAATTGCAAATTATGTTAAACCTAAATTTTCGCACTCGTAGAGTTTTCACTCAATCCATATCAAACTTTGAAGATGGCATTTTGAAAGTCATTCATTCATTCCTTCATTCAGGTAACCTGACAAATAGTTTTCTAAATAATTTTTCTGTTTAAAATTGTCCAAATCATCAATGCACACATTTTTGGAGCTGGCATAAAAATACAGTTTTATCGTGGACATAATAAAAGCTATCAACATGAAATGTAAGTCTTCTTCTTTTACTTTCGGCTGCTCCCTTCAGGGGTCGCCACAGCAAATCATCCGCCTCCACCTCACCCTGTCCTCCGCATCTTCTTTTCTGACTCCAACGACCTCACCACATCCATAAATCTCTTCTTTGGTCTTCCTCGAGGCCTTCTGCCTGGTAGTTCTAACCTCAGCATCCTACTGTCAATATACTCACTAACCCTCCTCTGTACATGTCCAAACCATCTCAATCCAGCCTCTCTGACTTTGTCTCCAAAACATCTTACGTGGGCTGTCCCTCTGATATACTCATTTCTGATCCTATCCATTAAGTAACTTCTTTAAAATGAAACTCTCATACACTGAATGACATGCTCTGGGGCATTGGCCATTTGCAGACACCAGGGAAAAAATTAATTGAAGTTATGCACCACAAGTGATTCAGTTGATTTTTACTAAACCTGGTAGGTATAATCTTGATCCATTCCTGTGACCGGCGCTGTTGATCCAACTCAACATACCCAAATTTAAAGTGCAGGCAGACAGTGCTTGATAGACCTCAAGTACCAAAAATGGTACATGTGCACCACTGGGCCATTGAGAGGTACTTCTGCCAGTGGGCGTGGAGTTTGTTGATAATTGTTGCAGTTGTAGTTAATATTAAAACATCTCCATATACATTTTGGAATGACAGAGTGTGTGTGTGTGTGTGTGTGTGTGTGTGTGTGTGTGTGTGTGTCCTGTGTCTATATATGTTACAGAAAATTACACCTAGCCTTGCATTAACTCATTTATATAATGCTTGTGCTTGGGCCACAAGTCCAAGAACCAAAACTAGTATTTCTTTTGCTATGGCATAAAGAAAACAAAGAAAATGCAACAAAAACAAAACCTGTTAAAGATTTTATCAAATAAAGAAATATATTTAATTATAAATGTCAGCTGAATTTATTGTGCATCATTGGACATTCATTCAATCATTCATTCATTCATACATTTATATTTCGGCCATGCTGGGAACACTGGGCACCATCAGGGAATATATTTAGAACAGGACATCATGCACGCACAATCATTCACACCAAGGGGGAATTTAGAATAGCTAGTCAATATATTGCTATATTTTTGCGAGATGAGAGGAATCCAGAATAAATCCATACGGACATGAAAAAGAACATCTGAAACAGATCGTAACCAGCTGTAGCTCAGGAGCAAAACTGGGACCCTGGAGGACAGAGGCAGCATTGCATGTACCCCAACATCATAATAAGATAAAATCCAACATTTGAATATTACTTTTGCAGACAGAATTATTTACTGTACATTTACAAATAAGTCGTCTTGAAAAACAAATATCTGGATTTAAAATGGCATTTAAATGAAAAGAAATGTACGCAATACAGTCATTCCAAATTACTCGGCCACACCCGTACTCACACATTCTGCAGCAGGATGCTCTCATACAAACATTTTATACAGAAGCAAAGCTTAATATTTCCTTCATAATAAACAATCATTCAGAAAAAATGCTTTGAAGTAATTAAAACAGAGGTCATGCTAAAAACAATAAATAGACAAATTAAATGTATACAAGCTTAGCATGTAGTCATATTGCTTGTGAATGTATAACAGGAGATACAATAAAGATAAAGCAGCATTGTACACTTTGTTGAAAGAATTTCTGAATTCTGAATGTTCTCAATTTACTGTTATCATGAGTCATTAATATTACCGAAGCCAGATTGCATTTGATTCATATTTTGAAAAGACAGCAATCATTTCGAGGCAGAGGCGATTTTCTGCTTCTGTTTTCTCATGATCTCTTGCAACTCTGTGTCCCCCTGAGTCTTCTGATAAACACACAGAAAAAACAATGTATTGACTTTTGCTCAACTAATAGTGGCTGTTTTATTAGCCTACCGTTCTAATCTGATACTATTTTGGGTATGAATATTTATATTATACTTGCTATTATACAATTAATGGCTAAACCTAAGAGCTGAATAAGAAAAACTGGCATTCATAAATGGAATGGCAGCTTTTTTCATGGCTCACCTCTAGTATGGATTTCTGCACGGTGATCTGGCTGTAGACTCGCCCGCCTTCATACCCACATACTGCCTTCAGTTCTTCCTTATTCAGGGAAAACAACTGAGCACCGGTCAGATTTCCCAAACAGTCCACCGTCCTGTTAAACACACACACACACACACACACACACACACACACACACACACACACACACAGGGGGTTAGAGGAAGAGAGAGAGAGAGAGAGAGAGAGCGAGAGAGAGAGAGAGAGAGATACATACACACAGGAGAGACAGCGAGAGAGAGAGAGAGAGAGAGAGAGAGAGACTCAACACACACACACACACACACACACACGGCGTTAGACAGGGAGAGAGAGAGAGATACACACACACACAGGGAGTTAGATAGGGAGAGACAGAGAGAGAGAGACAGAGAGAGAGAGAGAAAGAGAGAGAGAGATACACACACACACACACACACACACACACAGAGAGAGAGAGACAGAGAGAAAGAGAGAGAGAGAGACAGACAGAGAAAGAGACAGAAAGAGAGAGAGAGAGACAGACAGAGAGAGAGAGAGACACACACACACACACACACACAGAGAGAGAGACAGAGAGAAAGAGAGAGAGTTGGAGAGAGAGAGAGAGAGAGAGAGAGAGAGTCAGACAGAGAAAGAGACAGAAAGAGAGACAGACAGACAGAGAGACAGACAGAGACAGAGAGAGATAGAGAGAGAGACAGACAGAGAGAGTGAGACAGACAGACAGAGAGAGAGAGAGAGAGAGAGAGAGAGAGAGATACAGAGAGAGAGATACACAGAGAGAGAGAGCGAGAGAGAGAGAGAGAGAGATAAACAGACACAGAGAGAGAGAGAGAGAGAGAGAGAGAGAGAGACAGAGAGGGAGAGAGGGAGAGAGAGAGAGAGAGAGAGAGAGAGAGAGAGAGAGATTTATGTAAACAGGCATTACAACAAAGCACAACTTGAACTCCATGTGAATTACGAGCACACATCAACGAAACCAAGCAAAGGACTTACGGCTTGGAAAATTCCTTGGCATTAAGCCAGGCGGCGACTTCGGCAGGGGACGAATTGAACGTGAGGGGAATGACAGGACTAGCATGGCGTTCCACTCTGAAGTTACGTGCTGGTGGTTGGTTCTTAGTGGAGGTGATCTTTTTCAGCAGCTCATCATTCACTTCATCCATTGGTAGAATGCGGTCTGATAGAAAAAGCGAGTGAGACATGTAATCCTTCTACAGTCGCCGGACACTACAGATATGACACCAAGTAAACATTTACAAGGAACTTGGAATTATCTTCTGCAAATTGTCAGATGATGAATACAAGTGGTGATGCCGCTGCTTCGTTCATTTCGTTCATTTTCTGAACCACTTAATCCTAATCAGGGTCGTGGGGAGTCTGGCGCCCACCTCAGCCAACTCCAGGCACAGGCAAGGTACACCCTGAACAGGTCGCCAATCCAGAGGAAAGCCAATTGGTTTCACATGCGTGTTTTGGACTGTGGGAGGAAACCGGTGCAAGCACAGGGAAAACGTGCATAGTTCAGACATGCCTTTGCCAACCTTGGATTTGCTCATAGGATCCTCTTGCTGTGAGGCGAACGTAATAACCTCTACATCATCCTACTCCCCCCACATCACATTTTAATGATACTGAACAGAAATCAAAATGACTTGAACCAATGTCCATGTTCAATACGATCGCCACACCTTCTGCTGTTTTGGTGAACTCGTCAATAACTTTCTAAAAATGTCTATCTGAAGGAAAACTGAAGTGACTGAGTAACACGATTAATGTTTTTGGGTCAAACTCACAGTCTTTATCCCGTGGTGATCTTGGCTTTTCAAAACTGTTTCCTCTCCCCAGATGACTTGATGGAGATATACCTGCATATGGCTACAAAGACAACCAGAGGATGTGAGATGTGTGCAGGAGTCCCAGCACGGTGAACGTACAGATTAACTGATATTACCTGGTTGTAGATGGGGTCCACATTGTGAAGATCCTCGAGTGTGATGGGAGTGAGAGTGTTGAAGGGCACTAACCCCACTTGTCCACTCCTGTTCCTCAACTTCCACCACTGATTATCATTTTCAATCACCTACACAAAGAATGGGATCAGTACACTCATTCCCAACATAGCTCGATCTATATTCTAGCTCTAGATTAAACATTTTGTAGTCTCACCTCTAAAATTTCATCCTGAAGAACAGAAAGCTCATTGACATTGTGAGCCACAAAGCTGTAGAGAACTCGGACATATTTCCGGGCAGGGGGCACTGCTGTGAAGGACCTACAGAGCAAAGATGGTTTCTCACAGATTCACTCATTTGGCAAGCCACTTAATCCTATTAGGGTCATGGGAAAGATGGAGTCTATCTCATCCAACACTGGGCAAAGGCAATGTACACCTTTAACAGTTCGCCAGACCGTCCAACACACACAACCATTCAAACTCGCACGCACATCTTGGGGCAATTTCAAACAGCCATTTACCCTGACGTGAGCGTGTGTTCTGAATACTTTCTATCACAGCCAGCCTGAACAGTCACAGCATTCTGTACTACAGTAGCTCTTTTTTGGGATTAGACCAGACGCACTAGCCTTTACTCGTCATGGCCATCACTGAAGCCAGGACATTCAAGACACTCCTGCCAGTTAACCAGTTGTCCTTCTTTAGAACATCTTTGGTAGGCACTTCCCACTGCATACCAAGAACACCCCAGAAGCCCTGAATCCTTTTGGCATTAAATAGACAAAGCCATGGCCCGCACGAAAGTGTAGCACATCAACTTCACAATAAAGAGGTCTTTGGTTTTAGTCGCTGGCTCAGGTGCTTCTGAATGGAGTTTGCATGCTTACCCCACGTTTGTACTTCCAGGTACCATGGCTTCCTCCCACAGTACCAAAACATGCATACAGTAGGCCCTCATTATTTATGGGGGTTCGGTTCCGGCCCCTCCCACGAATTAAGATAATCCACGAGTTCTGTTTCCGGAAGTAAAACCCTATGTATCATATTACATGGATCAACCAGAAGTAAAATACTATGTATCTATTACATGCCCTAAAATATACTTCGTAAACATATTCTATAGACAGTCTAACTCGTTATTACAGTATTAATGTAGTAAAATGTAGTAATGATTAAGAAAAACTTAATTTTTTACTGTGATATTTATTGATAGTAAAATATAAACATTATACAGCATATATATTGCATATATATATAAAAGAATACGAAGTGATGAAGTCTAATAAACTTGGATAAACTTACAGCACTTCAGTTTTCAAAAATGCCCACTAGAGGGAGGCATTGCATTATACTGTATTTACTTTACATTGTATTATACAGTGGGACCTCACCTTACTAAAGACCCAACAAACGAAAAATCCAAGTTACGAAACGTATTTACCTAAAATTTCCATCTCTGGATACGAAAAAAATTTATGTTATGAAATGCACCATCTCAAAAATTCAAACAACTCTCCCATTGGCTATGTGTGTTAGCATTGTGATAGTCTAGTAAGATGATTAGGGGGTCCTCTTTACCCAGTGTCAGCTGAGATAGGCTCCAGCCTCACCCCACCCCCTCACCTCCAGTGCAGCTAACTGGGTTATCAAAGGCCGGCCATGTCTCTCACTGTCTGTGGTGAGAGGTTCATGTAAAAGAACCATTGCTGACTTTCATAAAGAGGAGTTGCAAAGCCGGAAGCATGTTTCCACCCTGCGATGGTCTGGTGAGCTGTCCAGGGTGTACCCCACCCTCGCCCAGAGTCGGCTGAGATGGGCGCCAGCCTCCCCGTGACCCTAATTAGGATTTAGCGGTTACGGAAAACGAATGAATGAATATTCAGTGTAGTAACTTGGGTCTAAAGGCGGAAAAGAATTTATAAAAACTTTCTGTTGGTCAAGTTCAAGGTTCGAAAAATGGCTGACAATTGTATATAATGCCTGAGCAGTGGTTGGTGTGATTCCCCATCAGGGGCTTCTAGTTAAAATATGCATAAAGATGATGTTTTGAAAGGAATAGCTCACCCATTGGATGACAGTGAAGACTGTGAGCCAAAACACTGAAATAGAAAAGTGGAAACGATTTTCAGATGAAAAAAGCATGATACTGATAACGAGATATTTATCCTGAAGATAAACTGCTCTGTCATCAGCAAAATAATCTCTGATCCCTGACATTTCATACTAATTGCAGAATTTTAAACTGGATTACAGTATCACATGTCTCTATTTATTACCTCTTCTGATGACATGTCAGAGCACTCCGTTTCCCACGGTGCTGTGCGAAACAATTCCACTGGAGGTTCCCAGCCATTAGCATTACGGAAACGTGGTATGTAAAGTGGCGCACACTGGTCCCTGGACCAATTAGCTCTGTGAGATTGAAAACGGGGAGGAGGAATGTTTTGAAATTAACTGAATAGGAAAACATTATAGTGTGCTGAACAGGGTTATGACATTAACATAAGCTTTCATTATAATTCTGAAGAGCCTGATAATGAGTGGCGTGATGATGGGTGGGATTAAAAATGAAAAAGAAGATAAACCTTGAGAAAGTCTAGAGAGCAACTATCACTGATAGTCACTGACCTTCGTTTCCCTTATGCAGCTCATTATCAGCTCTAGTCAATGTACTAGACTAGGGGTGAAAATACAATAAGATTCCTGCAGGAACTGTGCAACTCAAAATACGTTTTATCTCATGCACTTTGCACATGAGCATCACACTAAAGATGGTAAGAATGCCTGCTCTTTTCTGGCTTTGATTTTTAAATCTTGTGCACATCCCTAAGTGCATAATGTAAGATGTCAGACACATAATGTAATACAGGGATCCCTTATTTTCCGTGGTTAATTGGGACCGAGATTCCCCCGCGACTGCCGAATTTGGCGAAGTAGGGTCAACCTCCCTGACTGACGTATACATGCATGTACATGTGTATATAATATCAATAAATACATATTCAATGCTATAAATGCTTATAATAACAATTATACATTCAAAAATAATGCATAAGATGTAAATAAAATATAAATACACACACACACACACATATAGACACATGCACACACAGATACGCACCTCACCTAAATGTAAGTAGTCTTGATGGGGGTTTTGGGTTGATTTTTGTTTGGGTTTTTTTTTTTTTTTTTGCATAATTGGCCTTGCTTTGTGGCATTTTCCTTAGCTTTACCCCTTATTCTTCCTTAATTTTCTTCTTTTTTAATTCGATGAATATTAAAAAAAAAAAAAAAAAAAAGCACGATGCACTGAAGCCACATGAATTGAAGTGCAAAGCAGTGAGGTATATTTGTATATTTATTTTGCAAAACATTTTTTTTCATGTAAAGTGCTGATAAAGGGGAAAATAACATCAGAACAGTAATGACACAATAACTGCAACATAACTAAAGTGTTTTCAGAAGCTTCTTACAGCCTTGGCATACAGTAAATGCGTACACAAAAAATTATACAGCCTCCTGTTGTGTTCTGGTCTAGTAGCATTGTCAGCCATTCATGGTCCATCTCTGGTCTACTGCATCACCTCCCTGCTCCATGTGCTTCCTCTGCACTTTCTGCTCTCTTTCCTCACCAGGCTCATCATCCCTCTTTTCTTAAACATAAAATCAAATTGTCCTTTGAATTTTTTTGACCTTTAAGTGTGTTAGGCTGTGTTGAGATACCGTTCACTATCAAAAGGATGCATGCGACCTCCAGTTGACTGGGGGTCCTTCCATCACCTAGGCAAACAGCCATCCAAATCAAAAGAATGCATTGAGTTTTTGCTCTTCCATGTGTGTTGGTTTGTGGAAGAGAGTGGTGCTGCTCACATGACAGAGAGACAGAGAGTATTTCACAACGCCTCCAGCTGACCCCCCCCCCAGCACCCTTCTGTCTTTCCATCACCTAGGCAATCAGCCATCAAATGAAAAGAACACAATGAGTTTTCTCTCTTCCACATATGTTTGTTTTCAGTTGGGAGGGATGCTGCTCGCATGACTGTCTGTCTGTCTTCCTTTCGGCTTTTTCCCTTTTACTCGGGAGTCGCCATAGCGAATCATCTGATTCGCACGTTTTTGATTTGGCAGAGGTTTTTACGTCGGATGCCCTTCCTGTCACAACCCTTTTAGCAAGGGACAGAAACACGCTGACGACTTTGCAGCCTACTCTTTACGAAAGTCAGCAATGGTTCTTTTACATACCTCTCACCATAGACAGTGACAGACATGGCCCGCCTTTGATAACCCAGTTAGCCGCACTGGGGGGGGGGGGGTGACAGCCCTGTGGAGAGTGGGACCCGAACCCCCAACCTTTGGATCAGCGATCCAGCGCCCTATACCACTAGACCACCACTGCCCCTGCTGCTGCTCGCATGACAAAAAAGCACATAAAACCTCACAATTTTTTACTTGGGGATTTTTGTTTTGTTTATTTTGCAAAAATGACTACCATGTTGCCTGCAAGAAAAATAAAACACAGCACGAGTGGACATTGGATTAACATTACATTACAGTGAGTAACTGCCTACTACAAGTTGCAACCTCTCACGATAAGTCAGTAACGTAGCCTAAAAATTATAGTGTTCATCCACTAAAATCTAGTTTAACATGTCACAGAAGGCCAAAAATAAATGGCTCGCATTATATGCATTGCATGTCCAAGGTGTTCCGGTAGAAGAGGTCTGTATATTTCTTACTGGCATGGCGTTCCGGTGTACTTTCACCTCTGCACTAGATCATTAAACCCTGTTGTATTACAAACCGCTGGAGATGCAGTGGAGCACTAATTCAGTCAAATCCCATAAAGATCAAAACATCCTTTCTAGGTCAATAAACCATGTAGAACCAAATATTACCTGGGTCTTGTCCAGGCATCTCCTAGCATTTCAAAAAGTGAAATCTCTTTAGGACTCAGGTGTCCCCTCAGAAACTCCACTGCTTCACATGACAGGTGAGGAGAGATGACTGAGCGAAGCAGGTCAGGACTACCACACTGCTGCAAGATCTGCAGCAATAGAGTTATTTATGAGCGGTTGCTTATTTCTTTGTGAATATGTAGACAGCTGCAGTTCTTACCATGTCAAGGGGTCCAAACAGGAAGTGAATGAGCTCTGCAGCAGTGGGATTTTGAATGTGCTTCTTCAGTTTGGCCTGTAGATGGAGCACAATGTCAACAAGCACGTAGGACTACTGCTGCTACTTTTCAGTCTTACCTGGTCATGCTTTCATTTTATAAAGACAAAGTCATCTATAGGTAAAGAGTCCATAATTATGAATAGTTTGTGAGAAAACATAGAGGGCAAAACTCATGTCATATTGTCCAATGGTGGCCAGGACATTAAACATTAATTCATTCATTCATTTTCTAGGCCGCTTGATCCTAATTAGGATCATGGTATGGCTGGTGCACATTTCAACCGGCTCTTGGCGAGGGCAGGGCACACCCTGGACAGCTCGCTGGGCCATCACAGGGTACAGAAACCACAGTAATAATTAAGGGCCATTATCCATTATATACTATATGTACAGTGTTTAACAAATTTTTAGACCACTTATTATATATGAAGAAATTCAGATTTTGATTAAGATAAAGAAAACACCGAAATGTGAAAAGCAAAACTTTAAAGAGAACTCAATCACTCTCACTCACGCACTCATTTTCTGAACCGCTTAATTCTATTAAGAGTCAAAGGGAGGCGGTGGCCTACACCCTAAACAGCCTGCTAGACCATCACAGGGCCAACACCCACATACACAACCATTCACACTCACACCAAGAGGCAAACTGGATCAGCCAATTAATCTAATATGCATGTCTTTCGGCTGTTGGAAAAAACCCGGGGTACCTGGAGGAAACCCACACAAGTACAGGAAGAAAATGCAAATTCCACACAGGAACACCATCACCAAGCCAGTGACTCAAACCCAGGATCTTCTTGCTATGAGAGGGACACTATGCCACCATGTGGACATACAGAAAACTTGTTTTTATATTTATTTTATGGCAAGTGTTTTTTTAATTTTTTTTCCAGCATTGTTTTTATATATTTAATCACAGTCTCTGTAGCAGATACAGTGGTTTGTAACTTTACCCAAAGAGTTTCGGGGGGGAAAAAAACCCTTTGTGTGATCAATTTATGAATAATTTTGTCTCGTGTTTGTTCAAGTGATTTCAAATCCAGAATCTTAACCAGTCCAGTCTGTCAAACCCAACATTAAAGATCACTAGTCCAATTCTTGTTGAAATAATCCTGACACAACTTCGAAGAATACTCGGGGTGGTTGTTCTGACAGAGGTTCTCTTTGGGAGTAACGAGGATGGATAGGATCAGGAATGAGGACATCAGAATGACAGCACATGTAAGAGGTTTTGGAGACAAAGTCAGAGAGGCTAGATTGAGATGGTTTGGACATGTACAGAGGAGGGATAGTGAGTATATTGGTAGTAGGATTCTGAGGTTGGCACTACCAGGCAGAAGGCCGAGAGGAAGACCAAAGAGAAGATTTATGGATGTGGGGAAGGAGGACATGAAGGCAGTTGGTGTAAGAGAAGAAGATGCAGAGGATAGGGTGAGATGGAGGCAGATGATTCACTGTAATAGCCGAAAGGAAAAGAAGTAGAAGAAGTTGTTCTGATATATGAAACCACAACAAGAAACAGTTTTGTATTACTCTGAGTAGAAACCGGTGTTGTAATAAATCTGTTAAACATTATGTGGAATTAAATTTACACACAGCATTTAGCAGATGCTCTTATCCAGAGTGACTAACAGAAGCTTTAAAGTCTCTATCAGTCAATATATTCCTGTACTGGTTTCTTAAAACACAGACTAAGTATCCCGTCAGTCAAACTCAGTCAGTAGGTGTTGTGTGAGGCTTTTTTCTTTATTTTTTTCAGACATTTTCTGCAACCACTTATTCCTAATTAGTGTTGCAGAGAGGCTGGCGCCCATCCCAGCCAAATCCGGTCAAGGGCAAGAGTACACCCTGGACAGCTCGCCAGGTCATCGCAGGGCAGAAACAAGCTGACAGCTATGCAGTTCCTCTTGTTGAAAGTCAGTAATGGTTCTTTTGGGCGGCACGGTGGCGTAGTGGTTTGCATGTCCGCCTTACAGCAAGAAATTCTGGGTTCGATTCCAGGCCTGGCCGTTTCTGTGTGGAGTTTGCATGTTCATCTCGTGCTTGCGTGGGTTTCCTCCCAAAGTCCAAAAACATGCACGGTAGGTTAATTGGCCGTTACAAATATCCCATAAGTGTGAGAGAGTCCGTATGTGGCCTGGCAAACCATACGGTAGATCATTGTGATCACAGCCATGACAATCCCTGTATGAGCATCATTCAAACTTCAGGGATCGATGTCCATTCCTCATGATTGGATGAAGACTTATAGAGAATGGTTCTTTTACATGAACCTCTCACCACAGACAGTGAGAGACATGGCCAACCTTTGATAACCCAGTTAGCTGCACTGGGGTGTGTGTGTGTGTGTGTGTGTGTGTAATGGTGACAACCCGTTGAGAGTGGGGCTTGAACCCCCAACCTTAGGAACAGCGATCCAGCACCTTTACCACCAGGCCACCATTGCCCCTTTCTTTTTTCTCTCTTTTTCTTTTTTCTTTGAGTGTGAATTCTGATGTGGCGTCAGAATACAGCGAGATGCTTGTGGACCAATTCACCGTAAATAATGTTTGATGGGTTTGAAAATTTTGGCCATTGAAGTATGATTTTAAAAACCACTTCCAGAAAGATCAAGTTATATAATCCAACTCACCAACAGATTGAAGGAGAGTTTCAATTTCTTGATAGTGTCAATGAAGTCTGCCTCAGATGGGGGTTTAGCTCGAAGTGTTAACATCCCCTCTGGGGGATAAAAAAAAAGTTAGATATGGATTATTACAGCATCCCAGTAATAGTAAATTATTATAAAACAACAAAAACAAAAAATAGTGAGTACAGTAAAGGGGCAGGGAAGAGTGACTACCTGCTGGTCCTCTTTTCTTGTTTTTTCTGCTTCTGTTCCGCTGGTTGAGTTGAGCAAAGGCTTCTGCAGCTTTTTGTAGCCGTGCCACAAAGCTCTCAATGTCATCCAGAGCACAGTTCAAGACTTGCTGAACAATAGGCACACACCCATTCAGTTCAAGATAACCCTGATTACGTCATTAAACCTGATCTGTGGTTATCATTCACATGATGGGCTCAATGCTTGCGTGGTTTTTAGCTTTTTGTGTGTGTGTGTGTGTGTGTGTGTGCGTGTGTGTGTGTGTGTGTGTGTGACATTTGTCAGTGATAGTACTCACCACTTCCCTCTGAATGCGCTGGGTAAATTTCTCATGGGATTCTGTGTCCTGCTTTAGTGAACTTTGTCTCTCTATTCCTGACACACACACACACACACACACACACACACACACACACACACACACACACACACACAGGTTAGCATTCAACAAATTATGCAATGAATGCAAGGTAGCACTGCATGTGTGACATATTTGACGAATGGCTCACTTTGCATATCCATAGCGGCAACACGCCCTTTCATCCCAGGGGAAAAATCTTTCGATTCCGAGGGTGGGATGATCGTCTCTCGATGCCGCTTCATTTTTTCCTGGTTTAACCTGCAACGTAAGACTTTATGAGTGTGTTTTCTATTGGTAGCATTTTTATGGCATAGGCATGGAGACTTTTCTTTTAAGAATATGCCCAGCTCAAGTAACAAGTTGCAGACTTGAGTATTTTACTGGACCGCCTTTAGCCTTTGGCATTGTTTCAACAAACTTAAAAAATATCACAACATTTATTTCCAACCAGGGTTGGGTTTGTTTTTTTTCACTGATATCTTGAATTGATGATGGGAAAATCAAAGCACTGTATAAAGTCTTCTAAAGCACAGCCCAGACTTTTAGTAAAATGAAGATCAGGACTCTATGAACCACTCTTTGACTATTTGAGCCACCATTTTATATCAAAGCCATCAGGAAAGAAAAAGGATGTCAACATCTGGCCATTGAGTACATTCAGATCGACAGACTTCATTTTATCATTAATCATCATTATCAAAATGAGGGCCAGACATCCCTTTCTGCAGTTCTGCCAGCTCTTCCGGGGGTGCAGGTGGGATGGGGTGGTCCAGGCCAACCAAGAGACATTATCTCCACAGTGTGTACTAGGTCGACCCTGGGGTTTCTTCCCGGGTCTTCTTCTTTTCCTTTCAGCTTTTCCCTTCAGGGGTCACCACAGCGAATCATCTGCCTCCATCTCACCCTATCCTTTGCATCTTCTTCTCTTACACCAACTACCTTCATGTCCTCCTTCACCACATCCATGAATCGTCTCTTTGGTCTTCCTCTCGGGCTTCTGCCTGGTAGTTCCAACCTCAGCATCCTACTACCAATATACTCACTATCCCTCCTCTGTACATGTCCAAACCATCTCAATCTAGCCTCTCTGACTTTGTTTCCAAACGTCTTACATGTGCTGTCCCTCTGATGTGCTCATTCCTGATCCTATCCATCCTCATTACTCCCAAAGAGAACCTCAACATTTTCATTTCTGCTACCTCCAGCTCTGCCGCCTGTCTTTTCCCTAGTGCCACTGTTTATAAACCATACAACATTGCTGGCCTCGATACCGTCTTGTACACTTTTCCTTTCATTCTTGCCGATACCCTCCTATCACACATCACACCGGACACTTTTCTCCAACCATTCCAACCTGCTTGCACACGCTTCTTGACCTCTTTTCCACACTCTCCATTACTCTGGATTGTTGAGCCTAAGTAATTAAAATTCTCCACCTTCCTTATCTCTGTAACCTCACCGTTCCTCTTGTGTCCTTGTCATTCATACACATGTATTCTGTCTTACTGAGGCTAACCTTCATTCCCCTCCTTTCCAGGGTATACCTCCACCGCTCTAGATTTTCCTGCACTTGTTCTCTGCTCTCACTACAGATGACAATATCATCTGCAGACATCATAGTCCATGGGGAATCTTGACTAACCTCGTCCGTCAGCCTGTCCATCACCATAGCAAACAAAAAGGGGCTCAGAGCTGACCCTTGATGCAGTCCCACCTCCACCTTGAACTCTTCTGTCACACCGACAGCACACCTCACCGCTGTCTTACATCTATCATACATGTCCTGCACCACTGGAACATACTTCTCTGCCACTCCAGACTTCCTCATGCAATACTACAGTTCCTCTCTCGGCACCCTGTCATGTGCTTTCTCCAGATCCACAAAAGCACAATGCAGCTCCGTCTGACCTTCTCTGAACTTCACTATTAACATCCTCAAAGCAAACACTGCATCTGTGGTGCTCTTTCTTGGCATGAAACCAAACTGTTGTTCACAAATGCTGACCTCTGCCCTTAGTCTAGCTTCCACTATTCTTTCCCATAACTTCATCATATGGCTCATCAACTTTATCCCTCTGTAGTTGCCACAACTCTGCACATCTCCCTTGTTCTTAAAAATGGGTACCATCACACATCTCCTCCATTCCTCTGGCATCCTCTCACTCTCTAAGACCTTGTTGAATGTTCTTGTCAGGAAATCTACTGCTTCCTCTCCTAGACACTTCCATACCTCCACTGGTATGTCATCAGGACCAACTGCCTTTCCATTCTTCATCCTCATCAATGCCCTCCTCACTTCACCCTTATTAATCTTTGCTACTTCCTGGTCCTCGACGGTCACCTCTTCTACTCTTTTTTTTCTCTCTTATTTTTCTCATACATCAGCTCTTCAAAGTACTCTTTCCATGTTCCCAGCACACTTCTGTCATCAGTCAATACATTTCCCTCTCTGTCCTTAATCACTCGAACTTGCTGCACGTCATTCCCATCTCTATTTCTCTGCTGTGCCAACCTGTATAAATCATTTTCTCCCTCCTTACTTTCCAACCGAGCATACAAGTCATCATACGCCCTCTGTTTGGCCTTTGACACCGCTACCTTCGCCTTACACTGTATCTCCCTGTACTCCTGTTTACTCTCTTCAGTCCTTTCTAGTCCTCTTGCACACTCATTCCACCACCAAGTCTCCTTATCTACTCTCCTTCCAGATGACACACCAAGTATTCTCCTACCTGTCTCCCTGATCACATTAGCTGTAGCTGTCCAGTCCTTCAAGATGACTCCTACTCCATTTTTCTTCCCATCCACACCATGAAAATACAGCTTAAACCCTGCTCCTAAGCTTTTAGCTTTGCTACCTTTCCACCTGGACTCCTGAACACAGCATGTCCACCTTCCTCCTCTGCATCATGTCAGCCAGCTCTCTGCCTTTTCTAACATTCAAAGTCCCTACTCTCAGTCCTAGACTCATGCCTTTCCTCTTCTCTCTCTGCCTACGGACACGCCTCCCGCCTCTCCTTCTTCGACCAACAGTAGTCCAATTTCCACCAGCACCCTGTTGGTTAACAGCACTGATGGCGGTCGTTGTTAACCCGGGCCTCGACCGATTCGGTATGGCATTCTTTGTTGTGACTTGCATTTTTTATTTGGCATTTGTTTTACGCCGGATGCCTTTCCTGACCAACCCTCTGCATTTATCCGGGCTTGGGACCGGCGTGAGGGAGAAACACTGGTTTGTGCCCCTCCTTCACGGCTGTATTTGTGGACATGCCCAAAACACCACACCCGGGAGGCATTCGGGAGGCATTCTAACCAGATGCCCAAGCCACCTCAACTGTCTCCCCTCAGCACAGAGGAGCAGCGGTTCTACTCTGAGCTCCTCCCGGTTGGCTGAGCTTCTCAGCCAATCTCTAAGGGACAGCCTCGTCACCCTTTGAAGGAACCATGGCCTCAGACTTGGAGGTGCTGATTCTCATCCTGGCCACATCGCACTCAGCTGCGAATCACTCCAATAGGAGCTGGAAGTTCTCAAAAAAGGACAACGCCATCCACAAAAAGAAGAGACGAGATCCTATGGCCACCAAACGAGAACCCCTAAAAGCCATGGTTGTGCCCATAAAAATTATGAACAGAATCTGTGACAAAGGACAGCCTTGGTGGACGCCAACCCTCACCAAAAACGAATTCAACTTGTTGTTACCAATGCGGATCAAGCTCTGGCTCCGGTGATACAGAGACCAAATGGCCAGGTCCACTACACAATACTCCCTGAGCACACCCCACAAGATAGCCCGAGGGACATGGTAAAAACCTTCTCCAAATCCACTAAACACGTGTGAACAGATTAGGCAATCTCCCATGTCCCCTCCAGGAGCCTGTAGCGGTTGATAGTGCCGGGGCCAGGACGAAAATCACATTGTTTTTCCTGAATCTGAGGTTCAGCCATCGGCCATATCCTCCTCGCTGGTACCCCTGCATCGACTTCCCTGGGTAGGCTGGGGAGTGTGATCCCACAATAATTGTATCACACACTCAGGTCGCTCTTTTTAAAAAGTGGAACTACCACCCCTGTTTGCCAATTCAGAAGTACGGCCCCCAATGACCAAGCGATATTACTGAGACAACCAAAACAGTACTACAACATCCAGAGCATTGAGATATTCAGGGCAGAGCTCATCCACCCCCTGGAGCCCGACCAATGAGAAGCTTTTTGACTATCTCAGCGACCTTAGCTCCAGTGATGGGTGAACCTCTGTCCAAACCCCCTTTCTTCAGTGGGGGACCACTGAAGGCATGTTGGTCGGATTGAGGAGGTCCTTGAAATATTCCTTCCACCTCCAAACAACATCCCAATCAAGGAGAATAGCTCCCCACTTCCACTGTAAACAGTACTTGTGGACAACTGAGGTGTCAGATGGTGGTCCAAAACCTTTTCAAGGCCAACCAATAGTCGCTTTCTAGGCCCTCAAATAACTCCTCCCATGCCCAAGACTTTGCATCAGCGACAGCTCGGGCTGCAGCAAGTTTGGCCTGTAATATCTGTCTGCTGCCTCGGGATAAATGAAATATAAATACACACACAGATGCGCATCTCACATAAAAATGTAAGTAGTTTTTTTTTTTTTTTTTTTTTTTTGGGCTTGTTTTGTGGCATTTTCATTAACTTTTCTCCTATTTTTCTTTAATTTCCCTTTTTATTTTTCGATGAATATTTTTGAAAAACCCGCGCACTGAAGCCACAGAAACTGAAGCACGAAGTAGCGAGGGATCCCTGTATTCACACATACACAAAGGGGTGCATGATACATCAGTGGTGCATAGTATACACCGGGTAAATGGTGGAGCTTTTTAATCATAAGGTGCTATGATGTTGTATGATGTTTGAAACTAGCTCTAAACATGCATATTGCACATGATTTGGGCAGTTTGAAAACTACAGTGCTGTATGTTTCAATAAAATAAATGTAAAGGTGTTATTTATATATATATATATATATATTTACCCCCCCCCCTCCACAATCAAATTTACACCAACTTTTACTAGTCTTTCCTTTTATTGGAAATATTTATAAGACAAGGTCGAGTGGTCGAGTCTAACCAATCTACAGCAGTTGGTGATGCTGTGTTTGGAAAGTCACAACAAGATTGCTGTAGTACAACGTCATGAGCCGGTATAGCGGTTGCCTGCAGCGTAACAGTTAAAAATAATGAAATTTAAAGATTGATTTGTGGCAATGAAGAAATGTTTTGGCTGTTTCGTTTTAGATAACTGTTCAAGACAGGAGCTGAGAGGAAATAATGGGCCTTGGGAGTGGAGCTAACACTCATTAGTTATACATCTTCATCTCTCTCACTCTTCAGCCGATAGAGACAGAAAAATAAAAACAACACAATCTTTTTGGTTATGAGTGTTTCTGGGTTTTTTCCTGCCATGTTGTATTTGATGAATTTTGAAATAATGACGCAGTTACTTTTACTGATATCACTGTGACTGGCTTGGTTTTCTCGTATGTGGTGTAAAATTAACTACAACTGGATCCAAGCTACCTTTATTGCTTGTTTTGTTCCTACTCAACTTACTAACTGCATGGAAACATACACCAGCTTGTGTTTGTGTGTGTGTGTGTGTGTGTGTGTGTGTGTGTGTGTGTGTGTGTGTGTTTGTGTGTGTGTGTGTGTGTGTGTGTGTGTGTGTGTGTGTGTGGCAGTTACAGTTTTAACTTACTTCAATGTCTGAGGTCTCATCTTCTTGCCATTTTTGTTGTCTCCCAACGCACTATCGATGTCAGCATGCACTATTTCTGCCTGAAGTAAATAATAAGATTTGTAGTTATTCTCTGTGTTATAGATAAACAGTACTGTTGTATGAGGATAGATCAAAACATTCTCAGCTCTAACCTTAAAATCCAAAAGGGTGGAACTCCCATTTTGATGTATAACCGTATACGTACTATAAAGACTTGTACTATACTGTTCACATAATCTCAACAGACTGAAGCGATAGAAAAAAGGAGAGAAACTATTTGAGCTGGCATTCTGTTACTCAAGGTCAACACATCTATCCACATAGCACATGTAGCATTTACAGAAGCAGCCGAATGTGGTTTCAAACTGTTTTCCTATGCACCGAACTCACCAGACCTGGGGCTTATATCTGCTTCTATTTGTTTCTAAACCCCCAACTTGTGTGGTCTCCTTTTGTCAGAGTGATAATGAAGCCATCTGTGCTGTTTGGGAGTATCTGGAGGCTCAAGGCGTGTTCTTTTACATCAATTGAAAAATGAAAATTGAACATCGGTGAAGTAAAAGCATTGAATTTAAAGGAGGCTTTGTTCAAAAGTCTTTTTCCCCCTGAGGTTTCTGGGTGAGGATGAGAATTTTTTAAATACAGTACACTCATATTGTGATACGACTACAGAGACACTTTCAAGAAAAGCTCTATTAGTACAGACACGGTAATATCCATTGTTTTGGATTAAGATCTAGAGTGTTTCCTCAAGTCCAAATGGACTTACTGATTACTTACTTATTTATGATATTCATAAATAGGATGAATATTATAGCATAAATAAATAAATAAATATTCTCAAAAGTAAATGTAAGGTAAGGTAGTCTGTTGGGCTTCATACCGACTTTTTTTCCTTCTTTGTTCAGATTGTTTAGCAGATTCTCCAGCTCTTCCTCTGTCTTCACAAACAAGATCATGTCATCCGCAAATCTTAGATTGTCAAGTCTCTCTCCATTGATGTTGATTCTAGTTTCAATGTCTATCCTCTTAAAGATTTCCTCGACTGCTGATGTAAGCATAACTGGTGAAAATGTGTCGCCTTGTCAGACCCCTTTCATAATGTTGATTTTTCTGATTAACTTTTCTGTTCTGATTTGTGTGGTGCCTCCCCCGGTATAGAAGTAGGGTAGAAGTATATCATGGCATAAAAAGATATTTGTAAAGATCTATGAAAGCAAGTTGGTGATGTTCATCAGGCTGGAAAACTATCTCTAAAGAGGTCGGATTCCACCAACCAACCATCAGACAGATGGAGGAAACTCAAGAGCATAGTCATCCTTTCAAAGAGTGTTCAACCAAAAAAAAAAAAAAATCAATTCATGAGCAAGGTGTATAGTACTCCAGATAGTCTGAAAAGAACACTTGGTAACTTTTGAGCAACTAAAGCATTCCTAATACGTATTGGCTAATGGTAATGTTCTTCCAAAACCACAAGAATACTGAACAAATGTGGTTTGCACAGCAGAGCTGCAAGGAGGAAGCAGCTGCTTTCCAGTGGTGCATTCTTGCACTTCTACAGATAGTTAATCATTGGCAATACAACAGTATAAATGTGATTGGTGGATGAAGCCTGGAAATGGTAATATTATGGTTTTGGCATGTTTTGCTTCATCTGGGCCTAGACAGTCTTCATTGTCAACATTGTAATCTCACAATAGTGGAACAATGAGTTTTAAAATATTCAGAATTTTTTTTACGGAAAATATTAGATCTGTCTGTGAACTGAATCTCAAAGAAAGTGGGTCAGACAGACAACAGACAGGTCCTAAAGACATATGTTGTACTGCCAAGGATGGCTATGGAGAATAAACGTAATGTTTTGGAATAGCCAAATCAAAGTCCTTTAAGAGCGTAATCCAATGTGTGAGCGAAGTTGAAGCAGTTCTGTTCAGAGAAATGCACTAAAATCCCTCCATGTGCAGAACTGATCAGCAGTCACCACAAACCTTTAAGTTTATTACTGCACTAGGGAGTCTGAAAGCAATGGTTTACATACATTTGAATTTTTACATACCAGCAACATTCATTCATGCATTTTCTGTAAACGCTTAATCCGAATTAGGGTCACGGGGAGGCTGGCGCCCATCCCAGGTGACTCCGGGCGAGGGTAGAGTACACCCTGGACAGCTCACCAGGCCATCGCAGGGCAGAAACACACCGACAGCTATGCAGATTCTCTTGTTGAAAGTCAGCAATGGTTCTTTTACATGAACCTCACACCATAGACAGTGAGAGACATGGCCGGCCTTTGATAACCCAGTTAGTTGCACTTGGGGGCAGTGACAACCCGTGGAGAGTGGGGCTTGAACCCCCAACCTGAGGATCAGTGATCCAGCACCTTTACCACCAGGCCACCACTGCCACCACTGCCACTAACAGATAATATTGGATTGGATTTTCCTCAACATGTTTAATTAGACTCTATTTATCTACATTTATGACTTACTTAAATATCAAATGATATTTAAAATTATATTTATGCAACAATATAGAAAACTCCAGCTGATTCACAAATCTTTAAGCACCGGTGTGTGTATAACTGCTGTTGGATTTTAATTCTCATTGCACACACACACACACACACACACACACACACACACACACACACACACACACACACACACACACACACACACACACACACACACACACACTAAGCACTAAGCACTGCTCAGCTCATTGTTTTGAACTCACACTTCATAAGGAGGCACAGAACGATTTACAAGAACAGTCCACACAGTTGCTTGAAACTATGGGAACACTTTTTATATTTCTTCATAAATAAGACCTAAAACCCGAATAGATTTTCAGAAAAATCCTAAAAGTAGATAACAAGAAACCACTTAGATGAATGACAAAATTAATTATACTTAATAATATACTTCTTGAGGAAAATGACTCAGTGAGTCATGCTGTTTTTCATCCAGTGATGTTTTAAGACGTGTAGTCAGTGTGCAGAAATATTAATTGCATTAATTGTATTTGGGTAAAGGTATTTCAGATATAAACCTATATTATGAACATTCTATACCAAAGTACATTTGTATGCCTCACCTCCACCTCATCACAATAGAAGAAGTGAATGTCTGGGTGGTGTTGCTCATTGTCCTGGCAGATCAACAACAGGACAGATGGGTACCGTGACTTGTTCAGCACTGCCTGACTGTGATGGACTGTGGAGAGAGGGAAGTTCTCCAGCTCTTCCTGTTGAA
Source organism: Plotosus lineatus (assembly GCA_024760905.1). Taxonomy (NCBI): domain Eukaryota; kingdom Metazoa; phylum Chordata; class Actinopteri; order Siluriformes; family Plotosidae; genus Plotosus; species Plotosus lineatus. Next base: position 9,619,286 of record CM045742.1, on the reverse strand, counting down.
AGGAGACAGAAGAATAATGTTAGAAAAAGAAAATATGAGAAATTTACAGGGAAGAATTCATGTGTGACAATGAATAACCTTCAGTATTTAGTAGTGTATAAAGCATGTTTGCCGAAAAATATATACTATGCAGCCAGAGTTTTACTCTTTTTTGGATGAATTGGAATGGGGCCAGTGGCATAGTGGTTCGGATGCTGTGCTCATGATCAGGAGGTTGTGTTCAAATCCCAGTTAGACCCCCATTGTGCTAAGACCCCTGGGCAACGTTTCAACCACAAGTGTGTGTCTGTTCACCCAGCTGTATAAATGGGTACCAGTAAAAATATACTGGGAACGTCATCTGCGATGGACTAGCGTCTCATCCAGGAGGAGATGTACTCCTAGTCGCTTCATGTTATGGAAACCGGGGATAAGCACCGGCCTGATGAGCCACTATAAAAAGCAAAGGATGAATTGGAACACTGAGTGTGTCGATATCAGTAGCTCACTCTCACTCTCTCACTCACAGTGGGCCAACTCTCACACAACCATTCACACTCACAATTTGGAACAGCAAATTAGCCCAATGTTCATGTCTTTGGAATTTGGGAGAGAAACAGGGGTATCCAATTCCTTGCTGAAAGGTAGATCTGCTAACCACAACACCACCGTCACACCCCTGTTATCAGTACCTGACTTCACTAATGCAGTTGAGGCTAAATGAACACAAATCCTTACAGCCAAAACACTCTTCTGAGAATCTCACACTCTTCTGAGAAGGGTGGAGATTATTAGAACAGGAAACGAGAATAATGTGTGGAATTGGAATCATTCATTAAGATACATTGGTACCTTGACTTACGACTGTCTTTTATAACAAATTTTCCATGATATGAGCTTCAATCCCACCAAAAAGCTGCCCCATCTAACGAACAAAATTTTGATTTCAGAGCTCTGCCGGGGAAGTGGCTTTTCCGGGCCAATTATCCTTGTATTCTTCCGGATGTATTCTTCCATGCTCGGAGAACGCCTTGCGCAGTGGTTCACATTTATTTTCTGTGATGCCCCCTGTAGGAAGAAAAAATTTTTTTCACACCCCCCCCCCCCTCCCCAAGAGATATAAATTGTGTTTACTGCACTTCATATCGTTTGCTCATGACATCTTCGTGCAGTCAATGATCGGAAGGGTTAGTTGACTCATTGTTTATTCTTGTTTTATTATTATTATTATTTATTACTAATTATTAATATGAAATATTTATTGATTTTACATATTTATCCAGTCGTGTCTCTCACTGTCTATGGTGAGAGGTTCATGTAAAAGAACCATTACTGACTTTCATAGAGAGGAGCTGCAAAGCCGTCTGCGTGTTTCTGTCCCTTGCTAAAGGGTTGTGTCAGGAAGGGCATCGGACGTAAAAAACCTAGGCCAAATCAAACGTGCGAATCGTTCGCTGTGGCGACCCCTGAAAAAGGGAAAAAGCCGAAAGGAAATCTCATCTCATCTTTAATATATTAGGTGAAATGTACATGTTTGTGTCAGGTTATATGAGATTGGGAGGGTGTTGGAACAGATTAATTAGTTTTCTGTTATTTCCTATGGGAATTTTTGTTTTATTGAAACAAACATTTTGATTTATGAGCTTGCCCTTAGAATGGATTAATTTCATAAGTCAAGGTACCACTGTACTTTGTGTGTGACGGTCGACATATGAGTGTGTGACTGTTCACATATCTTTGGATACACTATGTATTTCAATTTGTTTAATTATTTATCATTTAAAAAAATGTTTACTACAACTTAAAGCCTTATAATCTCTCTACTTAGGATCACACTGTAATAGCAGAAAGAATTATTAGCAAAATATACATTATACTATCATGCTGAATAAAGAATAGAAATAATAATAATATTAATAATAATATCCAGTGCTAAATAACTTTTAGTCCCTTTGATTAACTGTTGGGTTTTTACACCTAAGCCTAGTGGCTCATCAGGCCGGTGCTTATCCCCGGTTTACGTAGCGTGAAGCAATCAGGAGTTGAACTCCTCCTAGATGGGACGCTAGTCCCTTAAACCCACTTTACTTTTCTGTGACTAATAAAAACTACAACTATATTAAAATAAGTCAAAACGTTTATCTAATAACACATTTAAAGAGTTATCAGGGTCTATGGGGAGTAAAGAACATTGTTGTCTGAGCAACAGATATCCCATAATAGTAGATTAGCATTGGATTGATACAGTGGATGGAATTTTGTGATGTCATATTCGAAGTGTGACTGGTGTTGGGATTGCATTGTGAGCAGTACAAATCAGAGCACAAGTGTCCTAAAGAAATGGCCCCCAACAGTTTTTGAGCCAAGGGACTGGTTTCAACTAAAAGAATATTTTCACACACTGGTATTGAAGCGACTAAAAAAATGCGACTTCACCATCTCGCTGAATTAGAGCGAAGCTCTCCAAAAATAGTTGTTTTTTTTTACTCATTTTTCTAGCTTGTGGGTTTACTTTTAATGTACGTCATCAAGTTACAGAGACCAGCGGTTTTTCAAAATAAAAGATCTTTCAGACACCGGTAATTAATACATTTTTTTATTCACCCTTTCCCAGGGCCTGGTACTAAATGACCCACGGACCGGTACTGGTGGTTGAGGTCCTCTGTCCTAAAGGCTTCAGCACACATACAATAAATGCTTTTTGGATTTGTTTTTTGATAGATGTTAGCTTCGAGTATCAATTGTGAAATAATGTCTTTATTCAAAGAAAAATGATTAATCATTAAAAAATTTAACTCAAATCCATGTTAACGAACAACATATTTCATCAGTTTATGCTAAGAGTGTATGTCTGAGATTTCTCCACCAATAAAAGGTTTTTATTCATCATGTTATTAGAAATGCACAGGTGCTTGGTAATAATATAACAAATACTAATGCTTTCCGTGTTTAATAGAAAAATCTCAATACTGCAGAATGTGGTTATTTGTGATTACTATGCTAAAGTGCTGTCGTACCCTATCTAGTATTATATGATACCTACAGGCTGAGCTCTCAAATAATACTAAGTCAAAGTGCAAGGTCACAACAGACACTTCATTTTACTCTCCACTCTAAAAACTTTAGGCAAAGATAATCAGGAAGTAAGAGTCGTGAAATCAGATTAAATCACTACTAGAAAAATCATTATGCGGACTTAAACTACTGCATCAGAGCAAGCTAGGTTATTGCCTATAGGGATTTAACCGTAGGTAGAGACTCTTTTACTTTATGGTCTTCTATCTACGTCTCCATTTAATCACGAGGAATGGACGTCGATCCCTGAAGCTTGAATGATACTCGTACATGGCTGTGATCAAAATGACCTACTCTATGGTTCACCAGGCCACTCACTCACACCTACAGGCAATATGGAACAGCCAATTAATCTACTGTGCATGTTTTTGGACTGTGGGAAGAAACCGGAGGACCCGGAGGAAACCCACGCAAGCACGGGGAGAACATGCAAACTCCACATAGAAACACCCAGGCCTGAATCGAACCCAGGCCATCTTGCTGTGAGGCAGATGTGCTAACCAGTACGCCACCATGCTGCCCTAAATGGTATTAACAACCTCCTCCCCCACCAATAATAATAATAATAATAATAATAATAATAATAACAAATTAAAAGCCTCACCATTGTGTCGCAGTCTAGGAGCTTGATGGCTTTGTCACTGACCTGCAGCAGCATCTCTTGGGTCCAGATTTTACCTTTCGACTCCAGAAGCATGAGTTTCTTTACTGCATCATCTACTGTGGCTATAGATTCAGTCTTGTCCATTATAAATGTGGACAGATGCTAAAGAACATACAATGTACAATGTTATTAGACACTTTAATGACCCCCCCACTTTTTTATTGTGTGTGCAACTTCCATGCATCATTTCTAAATACACACACACACACACACACACACACACACACACAAACACTGCTTGAATATACACACAAAATGCTTGAATATAGATTCCACATGCACGCTGATGCCCAGTATTTCCTAGTTGTACGTAGTTTTTCTGCTCTCTGATGTGTACTCTCTGGCCCCCAACTTACGAAGACACCTGTGTACGAAATCCCTGGGTTACAACAAACATTTTCCTGAGTTTCTGTCCCTGAGATACGACACAACCCCCTCTTACGAAAAGAAATTAAAAATTCAAACACGCCAATCCAAATTTCACACGACGCGAGTTGCACTTTCATTGGCATGTGGGCGCATTTGAGCTCATCTGGAATTCCGATCCCTCAAGGAATCAAATTAAAGTTGAGTTTGTCAAGCAGGGAATGCGCTTTGAATTCCACGTCTTGTGGGCGTGGCCCGCAGCGCACGCACAAGAGAGAGAGAGAGAGAGAGAGAGAGAGAGAGAGAATGAATAACGATTTAGTTTTTTAAGTTGTTTAATTCAGTAAATGTTTAATAAATGTGGGCGCATTAAAGCTCATGTGGAATTCCAATCCCTCAAGGAATCAAATTAAAGTTGAGTTTTGCAAGCAGGGAATGCACTTTGAATTCCACGTCTTGTGGACGTGGCCCACAGCGCACGCACGATAGGGAGATAGAGAGGGGGGGGGGAGAGATAGAGAAAGAGAGAAAAAGAGAGAGAGAGAGAGAGAGAGAGAGAGAGAGAGAGAGAGAGAGAGAGAGAGAGACAGCGAGAGGTGTGTATGTGTGTGTGTGTGTGTGTGTGTGTGTGTGTTAATAAAATGTTTAAATGGTTTAATAAATAATTTTCTTTTACTTTTAACACATATTTCATACAACATTGTTGTACTTTTATCATTTTTAAAGGGTTTATGGGGTTTATCCAGTACAAAGACTGGAGCCTTGGAACGAATTGGGCGTTTAACATGTAAGATGCCACCCCTACTTACGAAATCACCGCAATACGGAAAAGCGCTCTGGAACACATTCATTTTGTAAGTTGGGGGCCGACTGTATTACAGTTTTAACTTTTCTCTGTCAAGGACATTTGGACATCACTGGTGCCATCGCAATAACCACACTGTCTAATGCTTCATTCATTTGTGTGCTTTCTGACAAACAAACATTACAATACTACACTTCATACTCATCCATGTGTGATTATATTTTGCAAACATCCTGCTTTGTTGAGAGTAAGGGGGAGACAAAGGGAGAGAGAGAGAGAGAGAGAGAGAGAAAGGGGAGAGAGGGACAGAGAGAAACAGACAGAGAGAGAGAGAGAGAGAGAGAGAGAGAGAGAGAGAGAGAGAGAGAGAGAGAGAAAGGGGGACAGGGAGAAAGAGAGAGAGAAAGGGAGAGAGGAAGAAAGGGAGAGAGGGTGAAAGTGGGGAGAGATGGAGACACAGAAAATTAGACAGACAGAAAGAGTGCGAAGAGCAAGAGAGACAAAAATAGAGAAGCGGAGAGAGAAAGAGGGAGGGACTAAGAGAGATATACAGATGGGGAGAAGAGAGAGAGAGAGAGAGAGAGAGAGAGAGAGAGAGAGAGAGCGAGAAAGGTGAGAAAGAAGGAGAGAAGGAGAAAAGGAGAGAGTGAAATAGAGTGACAGATAAAAAGAGTGAGAGAGAAATAGTGACAGATAAAGATGGAGAGAGAGAGAGAGAGAGAGAGAGAGAGAGAGAGAATAGCCACCAAAATGATATAAAGTTAATTTTGATCCATCTTCCACCCTTTACCACAATAAATTGAATAAAATAAAATAAAAACTAAAACTAAAATAAAATAGACACTCACATATTGTGACAAGTAGCTGAAAACTTAATCAAACAGTGTGTGAATCAAAACCTGTGTCTGGAGTGAGGCATCAATATGCAAACAAACTCCTTATAATTGGATTGATTGGAAAAATGCAAATGAAAACCAAAGTTAAAAATCCAGACACATCGATTAACACTGAAAGATTCATAGAGGCACTTCGTGTACAATTCTAATTTTGCTTCTGGTAATTTAACTCTATCCTGTACACAGCGTTACAGCAGAACTCCGGGTCATCACTTCTTCTTATTATTCTGCTTATTGCTGACTATCTGCAAGCACATTCACGGGCCGTGTCTAATGATCATTAATCCAAAGGTCAAGAAGAAGCATAAACCAGCAGAGCAGATGTTCCGTGGCTGATTCAGTCATTGCTCTGCTGTTTAAATCACTCAAGCCCAGTGTCACCAAACACAACTCAGTAGCAACGATCTCACATTAACATGTATGTGTATGTATACAAATGTATTATTGTGACAGTACAACCATGTGTTGATTCATGTTTGTTCCACCACGTGCACATGTACAGTACACGCGTGATATAAAAACATTGGAAAACAAAAGAATTGTTACCCGACCTTTATAAAAGTTTTCATAAAACCCATAGAGTATTTCAACGTGATCATTTTGATCATTCTGGCGAGTAAGTCAGTGTTTTACTTTGTTAAGATATAAAAATGCCGTGTGTTTAAACATTAACTAAATTTACTGAGTTACTGGAAGGAAAATGAGGACTACGCCGCCATTCTCCAGGTTAAGAAGAAAAACAAACAAAAAAAAAAGACAGAAATGGAATATCAATAAACAGATGTATAAAATGACAAATAATAATAATAATAATAATAATAATAATAATGGAGGGGGGGCAGTAGTCCTACCTGGACGTGGTACTGAGAAGTTTCCTGCATGATGAAGTTTGAGTTGGAATATTTCTTGCGTTGCTCTGGTGTGGAAAATAAAAAATGGTGATTATAAATAAAGATCTAAACCATGTGCACTGATCATGACTGTCAATCAACACAGTTATAACACTTCTGCAATTTAAACAACTCAATTAATACAAAGTACCATGCACCGGGGAAAAAAGTTATTTTTTTTTAATTATTTGAGGTTAACTTTGAGATTATTTTTGGAAGTGCTACCTCGATATGCGTTTACTGATTGGCAGCGATACTGGTTTTCAGTATTTAAATGGACATTTACAACCATTTTTGTCCCAAGAATATAAAGGTGTGATGTTTCACTGGGAATAACCACAAATTCCTGACTTTGTAAAGTTCACAGAAGTAAAAGTGATTCGACTGGGTTAGTTATATTTGCACCTAAAGACAGTAGACTAACCTTGACCCCACATTTTGTTGTAATTTTGACAGGATATTCTGGTCAGGAAACAGTAAGAAGAAAGCAACTGGAAGTGATACATGAATACACACAAACAAATAAAAAAATAAATAACAGACAGCAACCACTGTTCTCGTCACCAAAACACTGCTTACATATCCTACATATTACACTAATACTTCCACGCGTCATCTGTCCATTTTAGTTTTATAGTAAGAACTTTAATTCTAATTATTTGAGTAAAAAAAAATAAATAAATAAAAAACTCCTACCCATGTAACAGAAGACTCAGGAGCCTACGCCTCGGTAGTGTGTCTGAACATTTCTTTCATTTTGTCGAGCACTGCAGGACCATAGTGCAGTACAATTTTCATTAGGGTCAAAGGGCACCTATTATATGATCTCCTCAGATTAAGTATTAGCTTCCTTCTCTTTTATAGTCATTTAAACTGTAATCTTTCTTTGCTTTATTGCAGCTGCAATAAATCCCTTTTAACTTAAACGGACCAAGAAATAAAGACAGCTACCCATGTGCAAACAAACACACACACACACACACACACACACACACACACACACACACACACACACACACACACATAAAATAAAAGTTCTGTCAATTTACATAAAGGGAATGGGTTCAAAAAATCGGTACATTGCGGAGGAATCTTCTTTATCATTATTACTGAATGTATTACTCCATTTATTACTAAATGTATGCATGCACAGGTTTGCCCTGCAATAAACTGGCGCGTGTTGACTCCGCCTCTCACCCATATTCATCTGGGATTGTTTTCTGCTTCCTCAGCGTCCCTGATGGATTGGTGGTATAAATAATGAACGAATGTGTTTACATACAATTTCAACACCTCCATCCCCATATCTTGGCCTTTAGGGATGCACATCAGCCACAGCCTACGAACAGTGTGATCAAGAAACAAATAAATATTTTCTTCCTGCAATTACGTTACCTTCATCCCAAATCAATAATGATAACCGGCCACTAAGAGAACTTCATTCATTATCCTTACTGTTTATCCTGTTAAGGTTACAGGTGAAACTATAGCCAATCCCAATTGACTTTGTTCAAGAGGTGGGGAACACCCTGACCAGGTTATGACCAGTAAATACTTTACTTTGAGTTTCATGCTATGTTAAAATTTCATATTTAAAAAAAAGGATGAAGGGCTACAGAGTATGTACATGATTGCCCAAAATGGACGCTCTGACAGGAAATTGCTTTTCATCATGCAGATTTATCAAAAACTATGAGCAAAAGTCGGTATAAACTGGTCAGATATCACTGTGGCTTTAATTCTGACTAAATTGTTTTATAGTTTTATTTATTAAAAAATGATAACTGTAAATACAGTCAAATTTAATTAAAAAAAATAATTTTCTGCCTTCAATACCTCACCAGGCAGTGGTGGCCCAGTATTAGCTTGCTGGATTACTGATCCCAAGGTAGGTGGTTCAAGCACCACTAATAACGGCTTTTCACTGTTGTCCCCCCACTGGCCAGCCATGTCTCTCATTGTCAGTGGTGAGAGGTATGTAAAAGAACCATTGTTGATTTTCATCAAGAGTATGTTACATAGCCATCAACCGTCTTTCTGCCCTGTGATGGCCTGTCAAACTGTCTAGGGTTTACTCTGCCTTCGCCCAGAGTTGGCCGAGATGGGTGTGAGCCTCCCCGTGACCCTAATTAGGATTAAGCAGTTCAGAAAATGAATGAATGAATGAATAAATGACCGATACCTCACCTTAAGGAAAGCAGATACATATTTCTCCAAAAAAACCTTTTTTTTGCCTTTCCATCAAGCCATGAGCTCAATTTTGTTGTCGCATCTGTGCTCATGTCTCCCACACAGGCAACACAATAAATAAAGAGAATGGTGCAAAAATATTTGCGCTCTACCAATGTCAGCGCAGAGTGAACTTTCACTTTGTTTTCAGTCAATTGTTTTGAGGAGAAATAAGTTATATTATGGCTGCTTCTTTACTGAAAACAAATGCAAACATTTTCGGAGCTCTGTTTTCAGGTAGTGCTTAAATATTTATATTAGAATATTTCGATCTCCTCAGTTTTGGATGTGTTTAGCTCCAGCTTATTGTTGTCGCACCATCACTGAAGAGGCCAGGTATCCTTTCGGGTGGCTGACTCATTGTTATCTGTTCTCAAACCTATGGTGGTGGTGGTGTCATCAGAGAATTTTATGAAGATGTTGCTGGTGTGAGAGGAGGAACAATCGTGTGTGAAGAGGGCTAAGAACACACCCCTGTGGTGTTCCGGTGCACAGTGAGCTCCCTAGGCCCAGATTGCCCAACTTCTGAACCAGTTTATATGGTTGGATTGTATTACAAGTGGTTCTGAAGTATACGAATGGCATCCTCACATCGGAATCAATGCTGTCCAAGTGTATGAGGGCTGTGTGGAGGGCTATATTGATAGCATCCTCTGCTGACTTGTTTGCACTGTATGCAAACTGATGTAGATTGACCCCTGAGGTCCTTTAACAGTACCTTGATATCCATAGTTAATTGTTTGCTTTCAATTACACTTCAAAAGAGTGGGATGTTTTAGGCATACCTCAGTGTCCAGTGGCTCAAGTAATTAGTTACACCTTATAGACATTACAATATTTTCAGGAGTTGGGTGATCCTTTATCCATCTTAGTAATTGTTTTTTTTTTTTCCTGATCCTGATCACTTGAAAGATTCCCTTACAATTTGTTTCTATACCCAAACTATTTGACAGAACGTTCATTCATTCATTCATTTTCTGTAACCACTTAATCCTGATTAGAGTCGCAGGGAGGCTAGCGCCCATCCCAGCCAACTCCGGGCGAGGGACAGCTCGCCAGGCCATCGCAGGGTAGAAATACACTGACAGCTATACAGCTACTCCTATTGAAAGTCAACAATGGTTCTTTTAAAGCCTCACAGCATAGACACTGAGAGACATGGCCGGCCTTTGATAACCCAGTTAGCTGCACTGGGTGGGGGGGCAGTGACAACCTGTGGTGAGTAGGGCTTGAACCCATAACCTTCAGATCAGTGATCCAGCACCTTTACCACCAGGCCACCACTGCCCCCACCAGGTCACCACTGCCACCACAGAAATTTCAGTGTTCTTTGTACAGCACTTTTTACAATTGACATTACTACAAAGCAGCTTTACGTAGTGAGAACAAATTCGGAAAAATTTTCTCCACAAACTCTACACATTCCCTGTGGTGACGGTGGCAATTAAAACTCCCTCAGTTGATACGAGGAAGAAACCTTCAAAGAGGAAACCCATCCTCATTTTGGTGAAACCAAATAAAAATAGAACAATAATCAGACAGTCCTTGAATTTGTTGTGTTGGAAGAAATAAAAATGAGCAACTATAAGGTTCTCAGTGATGTTGACAAGGGCTGCAGTGAGAAATAACACCTGGCTCTCCAAACCAGCGAATTTCTGGGCTACAAAGGCAACCAGTGAACTACCAAGAATTTCATTGGTGTCCAAGACTAACTGATGTGCAGGTGGAGTAAATTCTGTGAAGCTGATCTTACAGCGACGCTACAGTAGCCCAAAGTACTGCAACTCTTAATGCTGACTATGATGAAAAGGTGTCAGAACATACAGAGTGATTTGAAGTTTGCTGTTTATGGAGTTGCCTAGACAAAGACCAGTTAGGTGGTGTTAATGTTATGGTTGATCATGTATAAGGCATTTAAGAGTGAGCAACTTTCCATTTTCAGTATCCCACAGTCAGCAGCAGTCATCAACAAGTTCATGCACACTGCAGCAAAACCTGCACACGGCTTCAATCAACAATTTATTCTACTTAATCATGTAGCTGTCAGCTTCTGGTGTTCTCCCTAAGATACTAGCCACAGGTGGGTTGTCCATGGTGTAGTATAGCACACTGTATATTAATTATGTTAAATAATTTAGAAACAGTAATTATATTATACTAAAAATAAAATAAAAACAATTATTCTATCTGTACTTGGGCTTAATATTTTGTTTAAATAATCTTTAAGGAAATTAACCGTTTATCCATAGATATACAGGGATCCCTCACTTTCCGGGGTTAATGGGGACCAAGACCTTCCTGAGACCACCAATTTGCGCGAAGTACGATCAACCCCCCGACTGACTTATACATACATGTATATGTGTATATAATATCAATAAATGCATATTCAATGCTATAAATGCTTATAATAACAATTAAACATTCAAAAATAATGCATAAGATGTGAATGAAATATAAATACACACATACAGACGCATGTGCACACACTCAGATGCGCACCTCACATGAAAATGTAAGTAGCTTTGTTGGGGGGGGGTTGTTTTTTGTTTTTGTTTGTTTGGGGTTTTTTTTTTTTTTTTTTTGCTGCATAATTGGCCTGGTTTTGCAACATTTTCCTTCATTTCCCCCCTATTTTTCCTTAATTTCCTTATTTTTTAATTCGTTGAATATTTAAAAAAAACAAAAAAAAAAAAACGCAGTGCACTGAAACCGCATAGTAGCGAGGGATCCTTGTACAATACAGACACTCCCCGACTTAGGTTTTTAATTGGTTCCGGATGGCTGAACGTAGGTTGAAAGTGAACGTAAGTTGTTACAGTGACGTGTGACGTATGACGCTCATACTGTACAATACCATTACCGTATCTCATGAAACACTCCTGAATCAATTATTATAAACATTACATTGTAAAATAATATCAAATATATCAAATAATATCAACATTAATTTCAAATAAGTCACTTATTTATACCGAGTCACTTTACATGAAGCTTAAAACAGTCAATCAACGCTTACAATATGTGAGGTGCTCAATACTGAAAGTAGTGTACTTGCAAAAGTAGTGTACTTGCTGTGGGTTATACAGACTTATGGTCTTTCGAGTGCACAAGGGTGCCGTTGAACTTGTTTAGTACACAGCCTGCACTGATGTGAATCCCAGCAAAGCGGAGAGTTCTTTCTTTTGTGTAAGTAAGTAAACTTTATTCATGAGATACATACAAAGAACAAGTACAAATCCTAATGAATATTAATATAAAAATAAGTATACACTCTTGGGATTCTGCTAAAAGATCGTCTTCCTTTCGGCTTTTTCCCTTTTACTTGGGAGTCGCCACAGCGAATCATCTGATTCGCACGTTTGATTTGGCAGAGGTTTTTTTTTTTACGTCGGATGCCCTTCCTGTCACAACCCTTTTAGCAAGGGACAGAAACACGCTGACGACTTTGCAGCCTACTCTTTACGAAAGTCAGCAATGGTTCTTTTACATGCCTCTCACCATAGACAGTGAGAGACATGGCCCGCCTTTGATAACCCAGTTAGCCACACTGGGGGGGACAGTGACAACCTTGTGGAGACTGGGACTCGAACCCCCAACCTTTGGATCAGCGATCCAGCACCCTATACCACTAGACCTCCACTGCTAAAAGATAAATATCTGTAATTGTTCTGTAATTTGTGGATTTGAGTTTTCATTCATTTTACAACTCTTTGCTTAACTGAGTACAGTATGCATTAGATTGCGCCGATCCGAGCAGATAGTTAATTCATCTCTGTGTATGAGACTTGCACCCATGCTAGATTCCGCAAAACAGTGTAAACACAAAGATCACAGAGACGACGTCTTAGCACAAGAGTAACGCTATATATATATATATATATATATATATATATATATATATATATACATACATACATACATACACACTCAGTCTGTAGTTTGTAAACAATGAATGCAGCGTCATTGCGTCATTACGTCAGCGTACTACGTAGGTACGTCTAAACTCAAAGTTTGACTTTTTTTTTTTTGGGAAAAAAAAAACGTAAAATCGGAAAAAACAAAAACGGATGAACGTAAGTCGGGGAACGTCTGTACACACAATCCACATAATACAAGGGTATGGTTGGGAGTGTGGATTTCAGTAAGGTAGGTAATAACATGCATTATTTTACAATTAAGATTCTACGTTTATAGAGAAAAAGTTATTATTCCAGCTTCACTGTTTAATGTAAACAAATTAAAGCAAAGCTGAATGCATCTACTGTATGGCAATGGTGGCTTATTGGATAAGACAAAGGGTTACTGATCCAAAAGTCAGTGGTTCAATCATTACTGTTGGGCCTTTGGGCAAGGTCCTTAAATTACCGTTGTATAAAAATAATTGTAAGGTGCTTTGTATTCGATCGTCTGCCAAATAATGAAAATGTACTATAGCGGTTATAACCTCCTCTGCTCAGAACAAGCAAGACTTTTCAGTTGGGTAAATTCATCCTGCTTTTCTATCAAACCTCAGAATGTTATAAATATTTGGACAGTGTCTAAAAGTGGACCTCAGCCAATGTCTGCCTTTATTTAAAGAAACGGCCACAAAATGACTTATTGTGATTTCAACAGGATTATTGTATATGAAAACTTATTTCTCCTCAATAAGAAAAAACACTGACTAAACAAAACAATTGCCTGCACCACAGTGGTGCCCTCATTAGATTGGGTTGCCTGTGTGGGCATGTGGGCAGAGATACGATAACAGAATGGGGCTAATGGCTTTATGACATTTGCATAAGTACGGCACTCTGTGGAGCTCTGCTATGAAACGTGAAATAGTGCATGTTATTCTCTACCTGACTCAGATCCATGCTCCAAACCACACTAACCAGAGATATCAACATATAGCAGTAGTGCTTTTGAGAGAATGAATATAACTATAGATTATTCACTGTTTCCTTGGCAGACTGGTATCTCAGATGGTTAGGAGACATATAGCTATAGTTCTGATTCATTAGAACGTGTCGGCAAGTTCAGGGAACAGTTCTACGTTCGCTTTCCTTATAATACAGTGGGTGGAAAAGCTGAGAAGTGCAGTGACCTGTTTCTCTCAAGTTTAGGGAGCTCAGCTAATTATTAGCACTAACGGCACACGTTCCAAACAGCTAGCTCACAGGATACTATCACATCGGGTCTTCTTTTACTTCCTGTTTTCCTCCACATTCTCTCATTTCACCAGACCTCTGCTTTGCCTCGTCTCTGAGTTTAGGGAAATGGTAATGTTACATGGTCACTGCGATTGAATGTAGCTGCTTATAAGGAAGTAAATCTGTACACATAACTTTTTTATGATTGCTAATTTACATCATATAAGTTTTACAGCTCTAAGAGACACTTTAGTGACAAATGGGCAATTTTGCAATCCAGGAATGGCACTAGGTGTCATAGAAACCAAAAAAATGAACTTGTTCATGCTGCTATATTGTAAGTCTTTTAGGCTAATAAAGTGAATTTTAAATGGCAGGAACAGAAATACTTTCCAAATTATCGACCTTTATTCAGGATGTTGTTTTAGGCAAATTTAATTCATAAAAAGTAGCTATACACAGGAAAGCCATGACAATGTTTGAAAAGTGTTTTTTAAATACCAATGTACTCAGGATCCTAGCAATAGAACTTGTTCATATACCGTACAATGGCCATTGTATTTTTGATTTGTAAACAGCCATTGCAACAAAAAAAAAAAAAAAAAAAAAAAGCATTGCACAGGAGAGGACGCATCTTGAAAATATGTTTGCGATGGCTTATGTAGCTAATGGCATGAGAAAGTTGCTGCATATGCCTAGTTTGTAAAATGTTATCAACCTTTGTTAAGGAAAGGACAGTTTTGACAAAAAGTGACATCATTAAGTTTGACTTAACCACAGACCATTTTGAACAAAGAAAAAAAAAAAAGAAAAAAAAATTACACAAAGTTTTTTTTTTTGCCTTTTTTTTGACTAACATTATCAAATTAAAACCTACAGGAGTCCAGTAAATTCATGGTTTACTCAATTTATGAATTTTTAATGTAAAAAGTAAGCTGTCCTGAAAAATGAAACGCCAGATGCAATTTATGGTATCCAACATAACTAATCTTTTCACTCACTTACTCACTGGAGCCTATCTCAGCCAAGACGGGGCCAAGGAGATGTTCACACTGAAGAGCTTACAAGTTTGTGAGTCAAACATACAGGATTAAGTTAATATATAGAGCGAGATCTTAAATGGGAAAACAGGCCGGAGGTGAATGAGACACAGAGTTAAAAAGAGTATAATGAAATGTGACCCGTTGAGAAGAGTTCGGAGTTTGAACTACCACAGTGTTTTTCCCTCTAGGTGTCCGTTTTGATATGCATATAAGATGAACTGGCTGTTATAAATTGCCTCTAGGTGTGAGTGTGAATGGCTGTGTGTGTTGGGCCTGAAAAGGTCTGATGAGCTGCTCAGGATTTACTCCGCCTACACCCAGAGTTGGCTGAGATAGGCTCTAGTCTCCCCACAACCCTAATAGGATTAAGCAGTTCTGTGAATATGTCAATTGAATGGGTTACAGTCATATATGTTTCTACATGTTGCAGAATATAACCTGGTTATGAAGTATGACATGTTTTTAAAATATTGACATGATTGACATGATATTTGCCAAGCTCATAATACACCTTTTAGTTCTTTTGTGATTGAACAGACCTGATACCACACAACATTATATATGTATATACAGGGATCCCTCACTTTTTGCGGTTAATTGGGACCGAGATCCCCCCGCGACCGCCAAATTCCGCGAAGTAGGATCGACCCCTCTCACAGACGTATACATACATGTATATACGTATATAATATCAATAAATGCATATTCAACGCTATAAATGCTTACAATAACAATTAAACATTCAAAAATATTGCATAAATAAAACATAAATACACATACATACAGATGTGCATGCACACACTCAGATGCATACCTCACATTAAAATGTAAGTAGTTTTGTTGCGAGCTTTGGGTTGTTTTTTTTTTTTGTTTGTTTGGGTTTTTTTTTTGCATAATTGGCCTTGGTTTGTGGCATTTTCCTAAACCCCCCCCCCCCCATTCTTCCTTAATTTCCTTAATTCAATGAATTAAAAAAAAAAAAAAAAAAAAAAACGCGATGCTCTGAAGCCACATGAATTGAAGCACGAAGTACCGAGGGATCCCTGTATATTATATTATATTATATATATATATATATATATATATATATATATATATATATATATATATATATATATATATATGTGTGTGTGTGTGTGTATATATATATATATATATATATATATATATATATATATATACACGCATATGTTCTGATTGTTTAAGTTAAAAGCAGGTCATTTTCTGTGTCTGTTAAATAGTGTAGTGTAATGCTGGAGACTTTCAGCCACAGAAATGTCTAGAGTACCCTGGCCTGCCTAGGAACAATAATGTGCTACTTTTTTTTTTTTTTGGATCATTGCTCTGTGACTTGGTCATGAACCCACAGGATTGTTCAGGATGAAAGACTGCTGTCCTGAAGACTCCTGTCCTGAATTACCACAGAATGGGTAACGCTATCTGTCTCAGCTCTTTGCTGTTCTCTCTACAGCATAATGTTTTCTTCAGAGCCACGTTGTCTAAAATAACCCCACACATTAGATCACATGCTATAAATGTGAGAAATACAGATACCTTTGAAATATACAGTACAATCAACATAACATAATAAATAATAATAAAAATACTGAAAGGTAAAAAGGAAATACAGTACAACTGAAAACCCAGTACCGTATTTAGAAGTTCTCCACTGTTTATGTACAGATTAAATCTAATCAAAATTCCAAATTAAATCAATTAAATTTATTACTTGCTCATGTGGATTCAGCTGTGGAATCTTCGCCAGTTGAGTCCGTCAGTTGCACTGTTCCAAATTGCTGTTTCTCATTCAAATAATCTCTACACAATCAAGACGAACGTTTGAGGTTGTTGTTTTCTTGAAATATGACTCCACAGCCAAAAACAATTTACATTTCTTTCAGTTGTCATGTGCGACAACAAATTTGTTAAACACTGTAAATCTTATTACAAAGCCATTACACCTGTTCTGACGGATCCTGTCAAGGCCTATCAGTTACAGGCATTGACAGGATTGAAGTTTCCATGCCAACGTGCCACAGAGTGCCTCCTGGATATCGGAAATTAAGTGCCCATGTGCGGAGTACCATCTGTTCAACACGGTCCGCCATCATCAGCTGAACAACACAGACCAACACAAACACAATATGGCAGGTCCACAACACGGGCATAAACCGTGCCAACTGAGGTCAGCCTAAAGTCTACATGGTCTCACACACTGCTGGCACAAACAGGCAAAGGTATAAAAATAAAAACAAGCACTTTCTGGCTTGAAGAAGCCGGCGTCTACAGCGCAAGAGAAAGAATCCAGTTTGCATTGCCAAGCACTGGGAACACATGGGTTGAGTTGCAGGTTGTACGTTTGCATAGCAAAGCAACATAGGAATGTAAGAAAAAAGGACACGGAACTAAAGTACGTGATTCCTACAGGTCCGCAGCAAGCCTGTTATTTCTCAGTCATGCTTTAAAGCCTGGTTCTTTCCCATTTTTCGACAAAGTTAATTTCCTTCCTGGCTTCAGCTATGTTTTAGCTTGCTAGCACTCTTTTACTCGTCACCGCAGTCTTTGCAGAAGTCACACTTATGGTGCATGAAGGGAACACATTAAATTTCATCAGTTCATTTTCTGTAACCACTTCATCCTAATTAGGGTCGCGGGGAGGCTGGTGCCCATCACAGCCAACTCAGGGCGAGGGCAGAGTACACCCTGGACAGCTCGCAAGGCCATCGCAGGGCGGAAACACGCTGACGGCTTTGCAGCCTACTCTTGTCGAAAGTCAGCAATGGTTCTTTTACATGCCTCACACCATAGACAGTGAGAGACATGGCCGGCCTTTGATAACCCAGTTAGCTGCACTGGGAGGACAGTGACAACCTTGTGGAGAGTGGGACTCGAACCCCCAACCTTTGGATCAGCGATCCGGCGCCTTATACCACTAGACCACCACTGCCCATCACATTAAATTTGTTTTTTAATATTTTTTACTGAGGATTGTTTCACCACAGCCACATTGTTTTACCTCTGTTGTGAGGTAAGTGCATGCATAACCAAAAGGAGAAGCTCCTTCTTTATTTTGATCAAGGAGTAGGTATATATTGTACACAAGTTAGTAAATTTCACTTCTAGAGCAGATTTAAACACATGCATCACTGACCAAAGTGCCTCTCTCACAAACATCCTATAAAACCTTTTGTCATATGAATATAGTGAAGCAAGACGGCCAGGATTCGATTCCTGGGCTCAGGGTGTTTCTGTATGTAGTTTCTATGTCCTCCCTATGCTTGCACGGGTTACATCCAGGTACTCGAGTTTCCATCCACAGTCCGAAAACATGCACAGTAGGCGAACTGGCTGTGCCACATTTCCCCTAAGTGTGAGTGTGAGTATGTTGCCCTAGGATGGTCTGGCAAGCTGTTCAGGGTGTACCAGACCTTTTGCCTTGTGTTTCTTGAGATCCTCCCAGTGACACAAATTAGGATTAAGCACTCAGAAAATTAATGAATAAATAAATGAATGAATGAATTTACTGGAGCCACGGCAGGCGTAAATGAAACCTACTGGTTTGCGTAAGTTGGATTTCAAAGCTGCATAGTTGCATTTGCATATCAAATGTGTTGAATGTCTCTTGTGGGGTAAACTGCATATTATGAATATATATATATATATTATATTTAAATATACATTATAAGCTATTACTGCAATAATTGGCTGATGTGGAACCACCATTTCCATGCTGCCTGTTGTGAATCTGTTGTGGACCTGCTGTATACCTGTGGTGACAGGTTTTACAGATATGTAAGTATAGTGTGCAGAAGAAGGCCACAGGGAAAAAAGGAGTGGCTCACATCTAGAATTAAAAAACAAAGATGGATCGAGTATTATGTCCAGTGGAAGTTGGTTACCTTGACCTGAAGCGGTGACTTTAAATACGTTGTGACATTACAATTTTATTGATTTCAATACATTAATGTAGAGGTTTGAAGATGAATATGAATCCTCACATTGCTACCTCATAATTTTTTAATGTACACTGGTCTGTGCAGGGAACATCAGAGATAATTTACACAATGATACATGGATCATCATAGTACAGGGATCCCTCGCTACTTCGCACTTCAATTTATGCGGCTTCAGTGCATCGCGTTTTTTTTTTTTTAAATATTCATCAAAATAAAAAAATAAGGAAATTAAGGAAAAATAGGGGGAAAAGTTAAGGAAAATGCCACAATAACAAGGCCAATTATGCAAATTAAAAAAAAAACCTAAAACAAACACAAAACAAAAAAGCATTATAAAATCATCAAAACTACATTTTTGTGAGGTGCGCACCTGCCACCTGCGTGTCTTTATGTGTGTGTATTTATATTTTATTTACAGCTTATGGATTATTTATTAATGTTTAATTGTTAATATAAGCATGTATTGAATATGTATTTATTGATATTATATACACATATTCGTCAGTCGGGGGGGGGGGGGGGGTTGATCCGACTTCGCAGATTTCAGTTATCGCGGGGGGATCTCGATCCCAATTAACAGCGGAAAGTGAGGGATCCCTGTACATAGATCATCATGGCCATAAGAGCAACAAAAATGTGCAACATGCATATGGGTTTCGTAATTCTACAAAACAAAACATGCAGCTACAGATCCCTAAGTTTTATTGGCCACCTGCTAGAATGGTGTATGGTGTGCAAGGTATCAGTGACCATCTGTCACACAGAAACATGTACTGTGTATTGTTGTACTCTCTCTCTCTCTCTCTCTCTCTCTCTCTCTCAAAGCCTCGTTTATACACCTTACATGACCGTGTACACACGCATGCATTTTTCCAGCCACATACTCATTCCAGACACACCCAGATTCAGATAGAGCAGGATTGTGCACCTTTAGGCAGGAAAGCACGCTCTCTCTCTCTCTCTCTCTCTCTCACGCGCGCTCTCTCTCTCTCACACACACACACACACACACACACACACACACACACACACACACACATATATGATAGCACACACACACTCAAACATGTGTTTAGTAAATGATTGACATGGCACATTTAGTACAGAATCGTAGAAGTAGAGTGTTCCGAGCAAATGTTCGATTGAAGTCATTCCATCAAGCAAAAACAGATGGACTAAATCTGGCTGTGAAATTCATACTGAATAATTCTGGAGAGCGTCAGAAAAACCTATACTCAATTTTTATTATAATTCTTTATTTGTTTGCTGATTTATTTATTTATTTTCGGGGGTGTTAAACATTTTCATAGTATCAGTTCCGCACTTTTCACTTCACTGACAACTTCAACTTCATTTGACTAGCAAATGTAAATTGTCAGTCGTTACAGCTTAGTCCAATCTCAGTCTCAGTCAAGGTGGCTCATAGGTACATCTCAGACGTTCGACACGGAGATATATTAGAATATTGGGGCTTATTTATTGAGGACTGGATAATTGGGCAAATAAATTCTCATAAAACAAAACTACATGGTGCTTATGAAAGGTGTGTTTATATCAAGTTATTCATGTCAAATATGTTATTTAGAGGTAAAGTAGCACAGAAATGTTCATTATAAGAAAATTCAAGTCAGGTAGAGTGGTTCCAGGGCATGAATTTGTGTTACCCGCAAACCGCAACGAACACAATGAATCCAGTGTTGCTGGGAACAATTCGGATGCCAGTCTGAGTTTGTGGATTTGCCCAGTGAACAATTAGACAATTAGACTAAAAGCTGTATTATGTAATTATGTTTTTTGTTGCAGCTATAAAAATGAAGATAGCAAAGAAGACGGATGTAAAATAAAAGTATTAAGAAAAATCACACATCACTATAACCTTGCACAATATATACAATATTAGTACCACCACCAAAGCCCTCAAAAAAGAGGGTAACACACACACACACACACACACACACACACACACACACACACACACACACACACACACACACACACACACACACACACACACACACAAACAAACAATAAAAAGGATTTGAACTTACCGTACAGGGCTTTAGCACTGATCTTGCTGTCAGATCTGGCCACCCCACTGCAAAAAGAAGATGACTGAGGACTATTCCTGCTTTTCATAATTCAAGTTGGTTTTATAAAACAATAATTCCACTGCTAAAAAAAATCTTTTGCAAAATTAGACGAGTCCGATAACACTCTCAAAGGGAAGTACTGCAATGCTTGAGATTCCAGGTCTGGGGCTTTACTGGGCACAAGTGACTAAGATTATCTACATGTTCTGAGGGCATATGGAAGCAAGAGGAGGTGAGAGAGAGAGAGGGAGAGAGAGAGGGAGAGAGAGAGAGAGAGTCCAGTTTAAATAGCAAAGCAAACATTCCCTAACAGAGCCTCTCTGTTCGCTAGGACCCAGTCACATGCACTAACACATGTTGACATGCACAGGCACACCAATGTCTGTTCAAAAGTTAAAATATCCCTTAGTTAGTAATTTGTGTACATGGAAATCATTTGCATATGTTTGTAAGTGTGCTACACTCACTTGGTCTCACTCACTGGTGCTTCCATGATGTCCAGTGGCATTCACACCTCTGAAGGACAGCTCCAGAAAGGAAGGAAGAGAGAAGATATATTATTATATATTATTTTACAAAACATGGTTTACAGAGCTATTTCTTCAAGTCAAAGATGACCGTTATATACATGACTCACAAAAGGGCACAAAATCCATATTTACTGTACTACACACAATAGATCAGTTATGTAATGCTGGTTATGTAGCATGATTTTGAAGGTATCACGACTGATTGGACTTTTACGTAATAAAAGTTGCACGTTAAAACATCTTACCATTATGTATTTCATCAATTTTCTAATGTGCAGCCAAGACGATGTAGAAGCCGACTTTCAACAAGTGTTACTGAGATAAAAATATGATCACTTGCTGTGCTCAGGCAAGTTTTGACAATAAACACCTTCACCATGTTCTGCATAAAAGGAAGCGCTGCCAAACCAAACCCACGATAATACATGTTGGCGGTTTACTGATGCAGTGGAGCTTATTTGCAGCAGGTGGTTCATCAGCTATCAATCAGGGTACAAAGTAGTTGGTGTGACCATGTTGAAAGTGACCAGTTATACACGGGCCAATATATCACTTGTTTTCCTTTTCTAGAATCTAAAAAACAAAATAAACAAACAGACAAAAAAAAAAAAAAAACCCACACACATAGACTTACGTATATGAGCAGAGTTAACAAGCATGTGTATTTCCAGAGTCTGCCGAGCAGCACGCCACCTATGTTTTGTTTTCCACTCACATCTGTCTGTACTTCTCTCTCAATTGCTTAGTTTGTGCACCAGTGCTAATATAAAATGAATAGCAAATATAATTGGCAGGGCAGTAGTGGCCTGGTGATAAAGGCGCCAGATCACTCATCCCAAGGTTGGGGGTTCAAGCCCCACTCCCAACGGGTTGTCACTGCCTCTCCCCAGTGCAGCTAACTGGGTTAACAAAGGCCAGCCATGTCTTTCACTGACTATGGTGTGAGGCATGTAAAAGAACCATTGTTGACCTGCAACAAGACAAGGCTACATAACCGTCTGCGTGTTTCCGCTCTGCGATGGCCTGGCGAAATGTCAAGGGTGTGCGCTGCACTCGCCCGAAGACGGCTGAGATGGGCGCCAACCTCCTCACGACTCTACTTAAGATTAAGCGTTTACAGAATATTATTGGCTTATGAGGATGTTTTATCATGCTTACAACCTACTACCGAAATAAGATGACATCTTGAGACATTGTGATCCTGTGAAGATCGTCATGAATTATGCTATATCCCAGAACATATTAGCACTGTGTGACAAGGATCCATCCTTCTAATCTTGTAGGAAATATTTGAATTTTTTTTTCTATTCAAGAGAGACATGATATCACCAAATATCTAAAGCTGTGGTGCCATTACATATGAGATTATTATTATTATTATTATGCAAAAAAAAAAACAAAAAAACAAAAAACAAAACAAAATGCAAAATACTTTATGTTGGCACAAGGAAAAGGAATGAGATAATGGTATAATAATCAGCACTGTCATTTCACAGTAAGAAGGTTCTTAGTTCAAAACTTGTACCCAACTGGTGCCTTTTTGTGTGACAGTTGTTCATCTTGATTATTCTTCGGATGTATGGGGTATCTATTATATATATTGGATGTCCAAACTATTAGATGTCACTTGTAAGTATTGTTTACACCACACACACACACACACACAAATATATACATACGTGTGTGTGTGTGTGTGTGTGTGTGTGTGTGTGTGTATATATATATATATATATATATATATATATATATATATATATATATATATATATATATATATACATACTAGTCCATCTCAAAAAATTAGCATATTGTGATAAAGTTCATTATTTTCTGTAATGTACTGATAAAAATAAAACTTTCATATATTTTAGATTCGTTGCACGCCAACTAAAATATTGCAGGTCTTTTATTGTTTTAATACTGATGATTTTGGCATACAGCTCATGAAAACCCAAAATTCCTATCTCAAAAAATTTGCATATCATGAAAAGGTACTCTAAACGAGCTATTAACCTAATCATCTGAATCAACCAATTAACTCTAAACACCTGCAAAAGATTCCTGAGGCTTTTAAAAACTCCCAGCCTGGTTCATTACTCAAAACCGCAATCATGGGTAAGACTGCCGACCTGACTGCTGTCCAGAAGGCCATCATTGACACCCTCAAGCAAGAGGGTAAGACACAGAAAGAAATCTCTGAGCGAATAGGCTGTTCCCAGAGTGCTCTATCAAGGCACCTCAGTGGGACGTCTGTGGGAAGGAAAAAGTGTGGCAGAAAACGCTGCACAACCAGAAGAGGTGACCGGACCCTGAGGAAGATTGTGGAGAAGGGCCGATTCCAGACCTTGGGGGACCTGTGGAAGCAGTGGACTGGGCTACAGGTACCGCATTCCCCAGGTCAAGCCACTTTTGAACCAGAAACAGCGGCAGAAGCGGCTGACCTGGACTACAGAGAAGCAGCACTGGACTGTTGCTCAGTGGTCCAAAGTACTTTTTTCGGATGAAAGCAAATTTTGCATGTCATTCGGAAATCAAGGTGCCAGAGTCTGGAGGAAGACTGGGGAGAAGGAAATGCCAAAATGCCTGAAGTCCAGTGTCAAGTACCCACAGTCAGTGATGGTCTGGGGTGCCATGTCAGCTGCTGGTGTTGGTCCACTGTGTTTTATCAAGGGCAGAGTCAATGCAGCTAGCTATCAGGAGATTTTGGAGCACTTCATGCTTCCATCTGCTGAAAAGCTTTATGGAGATGAAGATTTCATTTTTCAGCACGACCTGGCACCTGCTCACAGTGCCAAAACCACTGCTAAATGGTTTACTGACCATGGTATTACTGTGCTCAATTGGCCTGCCAACTCTCCTGACCTCAACCCCATAGAGAATCTGTGGGATATTGTGAAGAGAAAGTTGAGAAACACCAGACCCAACACTGTGGATGAGCTTAAGGCTGCTATCGAAGCATCCTGGGCCTCTGTAACACCTCATCAGTGCCACAGGCTGATTGCCTCCAACGCCGCATTGAAGCAGTCATTTCTGCAAAAGGATTCCCGACCAAGTATTGAGTGCAAAACTCAACATAATTATTTGAAGGTTGACTTTTTTGTATTTGAAACACCTTTTTTTATTGGTCAGATGAAATATGTTAATTTTTTGAGATAGGAATTTTGGGTTTTAATGAGCTGTATGCCAAAATCATCAGCATTAAAACAATAAAAGACCTGAAATATTTCAGTTGGCGTGCAATGAATCTAAAATATATGACAGTTTGATTTTTATCAATACATTACAGAAAATAATGAACTTTATCACAATATGCTAATTTTTTGAGAAGGACTAGTATATATATATATATATATATATATATATATAGAGAGAGAGAGAGAGAGAGAGAGAGAGAATTTTCTGAGTAGATCCTTTCGTAAGAGAGTGCTCAATACCTTTCCGTAGCGCAAATAGAAGTAAAAATAAAAAGACAGGACACAGTCTTTGTCCTGTCCTTTAATTTCAACTTCTATGTATATATATATATATATATATATATATATATATATATATATATATATATATATATAAATGCAGCCGTGAGGGAGGAGCACAAGCCAGTGGCTCTCCCTCACGCCGGTCCCAAGCCCAGATAAATGCAGAGGGTTGCGTCAGGAAGGGCATCCGGCGTAAAACAAATGCCAAATAAAAAATGCGAGTCATATCAAGAAAATTCATACTGGATCGGTCGAGGCCCGGGTTAACAACGACCACCATCAGTGCTGTCAACCAACAGGGTGCTGGTGGAAATTGGACTACTGTTGGTCGAAGACGCCGAAGAAGGAGAGGTGGGAGGCGTGTCCGTAGGCAGAGAGAGAAGAGGAAAGGCAGGAGTCTAGAACTGAAAGTAGGGACTTTGAATGTTGGAACTATGACAGGAAAATGTAGAGAGGTGGCTGACATGATGCAGAGGAGGAAGGTGGACATACTGTGTGTTCAGGAAACGAGGTGAAAAGGTGGCGAGGCTAGAAGCTTAGGAGCAGGGTTTAAGCTGTTTTTTCATGGTGTGGATGGGAAGAGAAATGGAGTAGGAATCATCTTTAAGGAGGAGTTTGTCAGGAATGTTCTAGAAGTGAAAAGAGTGTCAGACAGAGTGATGAGTCTCAAGTTAGAAATTGAAGGCATGATGTTCAATGTTGTTAGTGCTTATGCCCCACAGGCAAGATGTAAGCTAGAAGAGAAGGAGAGACTGTGGAGTGAGTTAGATGAAGTGATGCAGAATACCCCCCCAAAGATGAAAGAGTAGTCATTGGGGCAGACTTCAATGGACATGTTGGTGCAGGAAACAGAGGGGATGAGGAAGTGATGGGCAGGTTTGGTATCCAGGACAGAAACACAGCCGGACAGATGTTGATCGATTTTGCAAATAGGATGGAAATGGCTGTGGTGAATACTTTCTTCAAGAAGAAACAGGAGCATGAGGTGACACACAGGTAGAATACATCTTGTGTAGGCGATGTAATTTGAAGGAAGTCAGTGACTGCAAAGTAGTAGCGGGTGAGAGTGTTGCCAAACAGCATAGGATGGTGGTGTGTAGGATGACGCTGATGGTGAGGAAGGTGAAGAAGGCAAAGGCAGACCAGAAGACAAAGTGGTGGAAGCTGAAAAAGGAGGAGTGTCGTGTTGCCTTCAAGGAGGAGTTGAAACAGGCTTTGGGTAGTCAAGAAGTGCTTCCAGATGACTGGACAACTACAGCTAATGTGATCAGGGAGACAGGTAGGAGAATACTTGGTGTGTCATCTGGAAGGAGAGGAGATTTGGAGACTTGGTGGTGTAATGAGGAAGTGCAGGAGTGTGTACAAAAGAAGAGGTTAGTGAAGAAGAAGTGGGACATAGAGAGGACCGAAGAGAGTAAACAGGAGTACAGGGAGAAACAGCGTAAGGCGAAGGTACCGGTGTCAAAGGCCAAACAGAGGGCGTATGATGACTTGTGTGCTCGGTTGGAAAGTAAAGAGGGAGAAAATTTATACAGGTTGGCACAGCAGAGAAATAGAGATGCGAAGGATGTGCAGCAAGTTAGAGTGATTAAGGACAGAGAGGGAAATGTATTGACTGATGACAGAAGTGTGATGGGAAGATGGAAAGAGTACTTTGAAAAGCTGATGAATGAGGAAAATGAGAGAGAAAAAGAGTAGAAGAGGTGACTGTTGAGGACCAGGAAGTAGCAAAGATTAGTAAGGGTGAAGTGAGGAGGGCATTGAAGAGGATGAAGTATGGAAAGGCAGTTGGCCCTGATGACAAACCGGTGGAGGAATGGAAGTGTTTAGGAGAGGAAGCAGTAGATTTCCTGACAAGAACATTCAACAAGGTCCTAGAGAGTGAGCAGATGCCGGAGGAATGGAGGAGAAGTGTGCTGGTACCCATTTTTAAGAACAAGGGAGATGTGCAGAGTTGTGGCAACTACAGAGGGATGAAGTTGATGAGCCATACGATGAAGTTATGGGAAAGAATAGTGGAAGCAAGACTAAGGGCAGAGGTCAGCATTTGTGAACAACAGTTGGGTTTCATGCCAAGAAAGAGCACCACAGATGCAGTGTTTGCCTTGAGGATGTGAACAGAGAAGTACAGAGAAGGTCAGAAGGAGCTGCATTGTGCCTTTGTGGACCTAGAGAAAGCATATGACAGGTTGCCGAGAGAGGAACTGTGGTATTGCATGAGGATGTCTGGAGTGGCAGAGAAGTATGTTAGCGTGCTGCAGGACATGTATGAGAGATGTAAGACAGTGGTGAGGTGTGCTGTCGGTGTGACAAGAGTTCAAGGTGGAGGTGGGACTGCATCAAGGGTCAGCTCTGAGCCCCTTCTTGGTTGCTATGGTGATGGACAGGCTGACAGACGAGGTTAGGCAAGAATCTCCATGGACTATGATGTTTGCAAATGACATTGTGATCTGCAGTGAGAGCAGAGAACAAGTGCAGGAAAACCTAGAGAGGTGGAGGTATGCCCTGGAAAGGAGGGGAATGAAGGTGAGCCTCAGTAAGACAGAATACATGTGTATGAATGCGAATGACCCAACAGGAACGGTGAGGTTACAAGGAGCAGAGATAAGGAAGGTGGAGGATTTTAAGTACTTAGGCTCAACAATCCAGAGCAATGGAGAGTGTGGAAAAGAGGTGAAGAAGCGTGTGCAGGCAGGTTGGAATGGTTGGAGAAAAGTGTCCGGTGTGATAGGAAGGTATCGGCAAAAATGAAAGAAAAAGTGTACAAGACGGTGTTGAGGCCAGCGATGTTGTATGGTTTAGAAACAGTGGCCCTGGAGAAAAGACAGGAGGAAGAGCTGGAGGTAGCAGAGATGAAAATGTTGAGGTTCTCTTTGGGAGTAATGAGGATGGATAGGATCAGGAATGAGCACATCAGACGGACAGCACATGTAAGACGTTTTGGAGACCAAGTCAGAGAGGCTAGATTGAGATGGTTTGGACATGTACAGAGGAGGAATAGTGAGTATATTGGTAGTAGGATGTTGAGGTTGGAACTACCAGGCAGAAGGCCTAGAGGAAGACCAAAAAGACGATTCATGGATGTGGTGAAGGAGGACATGAAGGCAGTTATTGTAAGAGAAAAAGATGCAGAGGATAGGGTGAGATGGAGGCAGATGATTCGCTGTGGCGACCCCTGAAGGGAAAAGCCGAAAGGACAAGAAGAAGATTTATATATCGGTTATATAGCATGCTACCCTTGTGTTAAGACGTCGTCTCTGTGATCTTTGTGTTTACACTGTTTTGCGGACTTTTGTAACCCTAAGCAAATATGGTTGGTCAGAAGCGTAAGCCTACTAGCATGGGTGCAAGTCTCATACACAGAGATGAATTAACTATCTGCTCGGATCGACGCAATTTACCATGCATACTCAGTTAACAAAGAGAATTGTGAAATGAATGAAAACCCGAATCCAGAAAAGAAAGAACTCTCTGCTCTGCTGGTGATTCACATCAGTGCAGGCTGTGTTCTAAACGAGTTCACCAGCGCCCTTGCTCACTTGAATGACCGGAAGTCGTATAACCTACAGCAAGTACACTACTTTTGCAAGTCCACTACTTTCGGTTTTGAGCGCCTCAGATATTGTAACCGTTGATTTGCTGTTTTAAGCTTCATGTAAAGTGACTCGGTATAAATAAGTGACTTATTTGAAATTAATATTGATATCATTTGATATATTTGATATTATTTTACAATGTTATGTTTATAATAATTGATTTAGGGGTGTTTTATGAGATACGGTAATGGTATTTATGGATGGTCATACGTCACTGTAACAACTTTCACTTTCAACTTACGTTCAGTCGTCCAGAACCAATTAAAAATGCAAGTAGGGGAGCGTCTGTGTATATATCCACACACACACACAGACACACAAACACACACACACACACACACACACACTGTCTCTGCATTTAACTCATCCAAAGTAAGCTGTCTGGAGAGTACTTGGGGTTTGGGTGCTTTGCTCAAGAGCCCACCCTCCCCACCCCGACCCACTTTTTCCTGTTGGTTCCGGACTCAAACCAGCAACCTTTAGTTCCCAAATAAACTTCTGAAACCATAAGGCTGAAGATCTTTATTCATATAAATCTTGAAAATCTGTATTTGTATAAAATCCTGATGAATTTGATCTGGAGAGTGGTCCTGCATTAAATGAGTGTGAGAAAAGTGACCTAGTTAATAAGTAAGTACAGTTTATTTCTCATTGGCTAAAAATTAGTGATGTCTACTTAAAGGAACTTTCCTAAAAGTAATCCATGTGGTAATAAATCTTCAGTCAGTCATTAAACACTGTTCATAAAAACTGTTTCTCATTTTCGATCTTAAAACAACAACCAAACAGCAATGAGGAATAAGAAACACGTCGTAGAAAATCCCCTATTCGTGTAGTACTGATTAATACCCCCATTTCACTGCAGCGCAGAATACAAGGATCATGGCGGAAAGGCGGAGAACGCACTCTATGGAGGACCTTCAGCATTTTTACACGGAAAATGAGTCAAAAACCTTCAGAAAATTGCACCTTTGGAACGATCACGTTATGGATAGATACACGGATATAATGAAGGAACACCTTCAGAACCGGTGCGGACATCAAAGGAAGACCTTCGGATAATTCACGGAATGTTCACGGAAAGGAGGGAACGTTTGCGGAACGACCGCGGCACTACACATTTTTAGAAGGAAGACCCATGGAATGATCTCAGAACAGGCGGAATGAAGGCGGAACGTTCACCTTCAACACGGAATGACCGAGGAATGACTGAGGAATAGCCGGCTTAACCACGTTTCAACGTGGGAAAATCATCAAAGTTCAAAGGATTTTCTCCTGATTTCGCCTATAAATATGACCAAGAATGCTCATTCTCTCATTCATTCTACATGTTTGTCATGTATAATATGTTTATAATGTACAATAAATTTCAAATTTAACATATGTTTGTAATTTACCATATGTTTCTAATGTGAAATATATTTATAATTTACAATAAATTTAAAATTTAACATATGTTAATATGTTAAATATCAATAATGTCAATAGGTTCCTTTTATTTGCACCGCAAGCATTCCAGATTAAAAACCATGCACACAAGTCCAAACCACAGTGATTATAACTGAAAACTTTATTACATGAACAGGAAAACAGAAAAAATAAAATGAATGAGCTGGAATAATTTATAGTGGAAGTGACTTCCTTGAGTGTTCCGCAAGTCTTCCGTGTTATCCGACGTTCCACATGCATTCTGCATATCTTCCGTGAGTATTCCGTGGGGATCCTGTGGCTGCTTTTGATCACCCGTAAGGAGGAATGTTCGCGGAACGTTCAAGGAAGACTTGCGGAATAAAAAAAAAAAGATCATGGAACGTTTGCTGAAATGACGGAATGTTTGTGGAAGGACTACGGAACGTGAGGCAACACTGTCGTAAAATTTTGTTCAAAAGCACATTTGCGGAAGATTTTGGCCTGACAGAAGAGAAGGAATACCTTCGGAATCGTACGGAAGGACACAGAAGATGACGGAATGACTGAGGAACTTTGGAGGATGACGATGGTTTTGCTTCCGCGAGTCTACCGTGCTCCAGTGAAAT
Organism: Plotosus lineatus; assembly: GCA_024760905.1. Classification (NCBI taxonomy): domain Eukaryota; kingdom Metazoa; phylum Chordata; class Actinopteri; order Siluriformes; family Plotosidae; genus Plotosus; species Plotosus lineatus. The sequence goes on along the minus strand of CM045742.1, from coordinate 9,588,520 downwards.
GGGGGTATAAAGGTGATGCCTGGGTTTGTGGAGCTGATCTCAGTGCAGCAATATTTGGTTCTCCTCACCTGCTGGCTACTTCATCTACCCATTCACACACCTTTCCCCATCACCTGCCTTTTCAAACATGCTTTCTCGCCCACCTGACCTCTGTGTCACCTTGCCTCTCACCTTTAATCTCTCCGTTCTGTGAGTTTACATGCTCTGGGTGTTGTCATTGTGGAAATGCACTGATTGGGTGAGAGGTATAAAGTGAAGAAAATGGCACATCACAGAGAGACAGTCCTTTCAAAACAGGCAAAAGGATGAGAAAATAACTACTCTGAGATGTTGCAAAGGATTTAAAAGATTATGGAACTGTGAAATATTTGGTAAGTTTTACACACCGTCTGGAAGTGACAAAAATTGTTCATGTTCTTTATATTTGGCTTATGGAGTAGGGTGGCTTTTCACACAAAAAACCTCCAACTAACTTAAAGAAACTTGTATGTTTTGTGCACATAAAAAGAGAACCTAAAGAATACCATACCCACTGTAAAGCATGGAGGTGGCAGCATTATAATATGGGGCTGTTTTTCATCAGCTGTAACTAAGGCTCTAAAATAGACAGAGGGAACTACAAGGTCACTCAGAATGCAAGCTCAATTGAGTGTCAATATACAAGGCACAAATGGATAAATCGTATTAACGGCATTGATTAGCCTGAAAATTTGCCAAGAAGTGTGGGTTTTATTCTAATTTGACATAGTTATAATGAAATGTCTCTCGTTAGTGAGCATCTAATGAACACTCCGTTTGACATTATTTGCACTTACATCTTCTTCTTTTCCTTTCAGCTTTTCCCTTTTTCAGGGGTCGCCACAGCAAATCATCTGATTCGCATGTTTGATTTGGCATAGGTTTTTACGTCGGATGCCCTTCCTGACACAACCCTTTAGCAAGGGGCAGAAACACATTGACAGCTATGCAGCCTACTCTTTCAAAAATCAGCAATGGATCTATTACAAAGCTCTCACCATGGACAGTGAGAGACATGGCCAGCCTTTGATGACACAGTTAGCTGCACTTAAGGGACAGTGACAACCTTGTGGAGATTGGAACTCGAACTCCCGACCAGCAATCCAGTCCAGCACCCTTAACCACCAGGCCACCACTGCCTTATTTGCACTTACATATACACACACACACACACACACACATATATATATATATATATATATATATATATATATATATATATATATATATACACACACTAGTATATATAGACACATATATTATATGTATATATACACATAGATACAGAGATACATATATATATAATTGATGATTAACTGTTGGGTTTTTACACCCGAGCCTAGTGGCTCATTAGGCCGGTGCTTATCCCCGGTTTCCGGAGTGTGAAGCGATCAGGAGTTGAACTCCTCCTTAATGGGACACTAGTCCTTCGCAGGTTACCTTCCCAGTATATTTTTACTGGTACCCATTTATACTGCTGGGTGAACAGAGGCACACTTGTGGTTGAGACCTTGCCCAGGGGTCTTAGCACAGTGAGGGTCTCAGTGGGATTTGAACTCACAACCTCCCGATCATGAGCCCAGCACTCTGACCACTACACCACCGGCTCCACCGGCCATACATACATACGACTTGCATTTGTAATTGGTTCCGGACGGCCAAACGTAAGAAGCAAGTGAACGTAAGTTGTTACAGTGACGTATGACGTATGACGTGTGACTTACATTTGTAATTGGTTCCGGACGGCCGAACGCGAGTTGAAAGTGAACGTAAGTTGTTACAGTGACGTATGACGTATGACACTCATACTGTACTATACATCCATAAATACCATTACTGTATCTCATAAAACACCCCTAAATCAATTATTATAAACATAACATTGTAAAATAATATCAAATAATCTCAACATTAATTTCAAATAAGTCACTTATTTATACCGAGGCACTTTACATGAAGCTTAAAACAGCCAATCAACATTTACAATATGTGAAGCGCTCAATACTGAAAGTAGTATACTTGCAAAAGTAGTGTACTTGCTGTGGATGTGAATCCCAGCAAAGCGGAGAGTTCTTTCTTTTGTGTAAGTAAGTAAACTTTATTCAAGAGATGCATCCAAAAAACAAGTACAAATCCCAATGAATATTAATATACAAATAAGTATACACTCTTAGGATTCTACTAAAAGATAATAAATATCTGTAATTTTTCTGTAATTTGAGTTTTCATCTTACAACTCTCTTTGCTTAACTGAGTATGCATGGTAGATTGTGCCGATCTGAGCAGATAGTTAATTCATCTCTGTGTATGAAACTTGCACCCATGCTAGTAGGCTTACACTTCTGACCAACCATATTTGCTAAGAGTTACAAAAGTCCACAAAACAGTGTAAACACAAAGATCACAGTGACGACATCTTAACACAAGGGTAACACTATATAGCTGAGATATACTGGTCCTTCTCAAAAAATTAGCATATTGTGATAAATTTCATTATTTTCTGTAATGGACTGATAAAAATTAAACTTTCATATATTTTAGCTTCATTGCACACCAACTGAAATATTTCAGGTCTTTTATTGTTTTAATACTGATGATTTTCACATACAGCTCATGAAAACCCCATTTTCTATCTCAAAAAATTAGAATATCATGAAAAGGTACTCTAAACGATGTATCAACCTAATCATCTGAATCAACCAATTAACTCGAAACACCTGCAAAAGATTCCTGAGGCTTTTAAAAACTCCCAGCCTGGTTCATCACTCAAAACCGCAACCATGGGTAAGACTGCCGACCTGACTGCTGTCCAGAAGGCCATCATTGATACCCTCAAGTAAGAGGGTAAGACACAGAAAGACATCTCTGAGCGAATAGGCTGTTCCCAGAGTGCAGTGTCAAGGCACCTCAGTGGGACATCTGTGGGAAGGAAAAAGTGTGGCAGAAAACGCTGCACAACCAGAAGAGGTGACCGGACCCTGAGGAAGATTGTGGAAAAGGGCCGATTCCAGACATTGGGAGACCTATGGAAGCAGTGGAATGGGCTACAGGTGCCGCAAACCCCCCAGACTGATGTATACGTACATGTGTATGTGTAAATAATATGACTAAATACATATCAAATGCTATAAATGCTAAGAAAACTATTAAACATTAAAAATAATGCATATGATGTAAATAAAATATAAATACACACACATGCACCTCACAAAAATATAAGTAGTTTTGATGGGGGGTTTTGGATTGTTTTTTGTTTGTTTAGGGTTTGTTGTTTTTTTTGCATAATTGGCCTTGTTTATTGTGTTTTCCTTAACTTTCCCCCTTTTCTTCCTTAATTTCTTTATTTTGATGAATATTTAAAAAAAAAATAAAACGCAGGGGCAGTGGTGGTCTAGTGGTATAGGGCACTGGATCGCTGATCCAAAGGTTGGGGGTTCGAGTCCCACTCTCCACAAGGTTGTCACTGTCCTCCCCAGTGGAGCTAACTGGGTTATCAAAGGCCGGCCATGTCTCTCACTGTCTATGGTGTGAGGCATGTAAAAGAACCATTGCTGACTTTCGACAAGAGTAGGCTGCAAAGCCATCGGCGTGTTTCTGTCCATTACTATAAAGGGTTGTGACAGGAAGGGCATCCGACGTAAAAAAAAACCCTCTGCCAAATCAAACGTGCGAATCAGATGATTAGCTGTGGTGACTCCCGAGTAAAAAGGGAAAAAGCCGAAAGGAAGACAGACATTTAAAAAAATAAAACGCGATACACTGAAGCCGCAAAAATTGAAGAGCGAAGTAGCGATGGATCCCAATATATATATATATATATATATATATATATATCTTCTTTTCCTTTAGGTTGTTCCTTTCAGGGGTCGCCACAGAATACCATCCGCCTCCACCTCACCCTGTCCTCTGCACTCTGCATCTTCTTCTCTTACTCTAATGACCTTCATGTCTTCCTTCACCACATCCATAAATCTCTTCTTTGGTCTTCCTCTAGGCCTTCTGCCTGGTACTTCCAACCTCAGCATCCTACTGCCAATATGCTCACTATCCCTCCTCTGTACATGTCCAAACCATGTAAATCGAGCCTCTCTGACTTTGTCTCCAAAACATCTTACATGGGCTGTCCCTATGATGTACTCATTTATGATCCTATCCATCCTCGTTACTCCCAGAGAGAACCTCAGCATTTTCATCTCTGCTACCTCCAGCTCTGCCTCCTGCCTTTTCCTCAGCGCCACTGTTTCTAGGCCATACAACATCACTGGTCTCACCACCGTCTTGTACACTTTTCCTTTCATTCTTGCTGACACTCTCCTATTGCACATCACACCGGACACTTTTCTCCAACCATTCCAGCCTGCCTGCACACGCTTCTTCACCTCTTTTCCACACTCTCCATTGCTCTGGACTGTTGAGCCTAAGTACTTAAAATCCTCCACCTTCCTGATCTCTGCTCCCTGTAACATCACCGTTCCTCCTGGGTCCTACTCATTCACACACATGTATTCTGATTTTCTGAGGCTAACCTTCATTCCTCTCCTTTCTAGGGCATACCTCCACCTCTCTAGATTTTCCTGCACTTGTTCTCTGCTCTCACTACAGATCACAATGTCATCTGCAAACATCATAGTCCATGGAGATTCTTGCCTAACCTCATCTGTCAGCCTGTCCATCACCATAGCAAACAAGAATGGGCTCAGAGCTGATCCTTGATGCAGTCTCACCTCCATCTTGAATTCGTCGGTCACGCCAACAGCACACCTCACCACTGTCTTACATCTCCCATGCATGTCCTGCACCACTCTGACATACTTCTCTGCCACTCCAGACTTCCTCATGCAATACCACAGTTCTTCTCTTGGCACCCTGTCATATGCTTTTTCCAGATCCACAAAGGCACAGTGCCGTTCCCTCTGACCTTCTCTATTAACATCCGCAAAGCAGACACTGCATCTGTGGTGCTCTTTCTTGGCATGAAACCAAACTGTTGCTCACAAATGCTGACCTCTGCCCTTAGTCTAGCTTCCAATTTTCTTTCCCATAACTTCATCGTATGGCTCATCAACTTTATCCCTCTGTAGTTGCCACAACTCTCATGTCTCCCTTGTTCTTAAAAATGGGCACCAGCACACTTCTCCTCCATTCCTCCGGCATCAGCTCACTCTCTAGGACCTTGTTGAATGTTCTTGTCAGAAAATCAACTGCTACCTCTCCTAGACACTTCCATAGCTCCACAGGTATATCATCAGGACCAACTGCCTTTCCAATTTTCATCCACTTCAGTGCCCTCCTCACTTCACCCTTACTAATCTTTGCTACTTCCTGCTCCTCAATGGTCACCTCTTCTACTCTTTTTCTCTCTCTCATTTTCCTCATTCATCAGCTCTTAAAAGTACTTTTTCCATCTTCCCAGCACACTTCTGTCAACAGTCAAAAACACTTCCCTCTCTGTCCTTTATAAATCTAACTAGCTGCACGTCCTTCCCATCTCTAGCTCACTGCTGTGCCAAACTGTATAGATAATTTTCTCCCTCCTTACTGTCCAACCTATCATACAAGTTAGCATACGCCCTGTTTCGCCTTAGCCATTGCTACTTTCGCCTTACGCTGGGTCTCCCTGTACTCCTGTTTACTCGCTTTAGTCCTCTCAAAGTCCCACTTCTTCTTCGCTAACCTCTTCCTTTGTACACACTCCTGCACTTCCTCATTCCAGCACCAAGTCTCCTTATCTACTTTCCTTCCAGAGGACACACCAAGTACTCTCCTACCTGTCTCCCTGATCACATTTGCTGTGGTTATCCAGTCACCTGGAAGCACTTCCTGACCACCCAAAGCCTGTTTCAACTCCTCTTTGAAGACAACACGACACTTCCTTTTTCAACTTCCACCACTTTGTCTTCTGCTCTGCCTTTGCCTTCTTCACCTTCCTCACCATCAGCGTCATCCTGCATACCACCATCCTATGCTGTTTGGCAACACTCTCACCCACTACTACTTTGCAGTCACTGATTTCCTTCAAATTACATCACCGACACAAGATGGAGTCTACCTGTGTGCTCCTACCGCCGCTTTTATAAGTCACCCGATGCTCCTGTTTCTTCTTGAAGAAAGTATTTACCACAGTCATTTTAATCCTTTTTGTAAAATCGATCAACATCTGTCCTTCTGTGTTCCTGTCCTGGATACCAAACCTTCCCATCACTTCCTCGTCCCCTCTGTTGCCTGCACCAACATGTCCATTGAAGTCTGCCCCAATGACCACTCTTTCATCTCTGGGGTACTCTGCATCACTTCATCTGAGGCACTCCAGAATCTCTCATTCTCCTTTAGCTCACATCCTGTCTGTGGGGCATAAGCACTAACAACTTTGAACATTACACCTTCAATTTCTAACTTGAGACTCATCACTCTGTCTGACACTCTTTTCACTTCTAGAACATTCCTGACAAACCCCTCCTTCAAGATGACTCCTACTCCATTTCTCTTCCCATCCACACAATGATAAAACAGCTTAAATCCTGCTCCTAAGCTTTTAGTTTTGCTACCTTTCCACCCGGTCTCCTGAACACACGAAAGTTTATTTTAAAGTGTTCTATGCATGTTAATGTCATACAGGCAATGTGTATTAATATTTAAATAAATTATACACGTTATAATGACAATAAATATATACAGTCATCCCTTGAATATCGCGGATAATGTAGACCAGACCTGGCTGCGATATTCGAAAAACCGCGAAGTAGGAACGCCCCGCCCCCCGCCCCCATTTCTACCACATTGTCTCATTTCTATATGTTTTCGCATCTATACAATATGAAGAAGTGTATATTAAACTTTACACAGTTATATGCATATGTAAATAATGTAATGTTTTAATATTTAAATAGAATTTATATATAAATACTTTAAGTATTGTACTCACCTCTGACAATAGTTCTTCTCAGCTGTGCAGAACGTTCACAAACACTATCCAGTAAGATCACAAAATCGCAAAAAATCCCGCGGGAATGTGCGAGGCAACAGCGTCACACGTCTAAGCCAATCAGCTTGCAAGATTGAGTTGAGTGGGCAGGAGGCAATAGCGTCACGCGTCTAAGCCAATCAGCTTGCGAGATTGAGTTGAGTGGGCGGTCCCTGACTGAACTGGGGAGGAGGGGCACTTCAATCTGTCGTTGGGAAACAATAGGTGCAGCCTGCCTTGGGTCCCTGCCTTCCGCTTGCTTACATGTGAGTTTCAGCACAAATTTTGAATTTTTTTTTTTTTAATACCGCAATGTACCAAGACCGCGATGCTCAAATCGTGAAGTGGCAAGGGATGACTGTATAAATACTGTATAACAAACCTTTTAAATAATAAATACACAGCCACGTCAAGGATGAGAATCACTGGCAGCACATGTGCTTGATTGGGGCTCATCAGCGCCTCCAGAGCCTTTGGTTTACAGTAGTACGTATCATGTTAGTGTCCAAACTCACATTATTTTTATGGCGGTCCGTAATGCACAACAATAAGGCATTTTCCATTTTCACATTTGTGCTGTTACTGTTATGGTATGTGCTAGTTGGCAGTGTTTAACTCCTCTCTCTTTCTGCATGCACTGGTGAGTGGCGTGGCTGTTACCTGCAGGCGAAATCCAGAGAGCTCACCTGAATTGACTCAGTCATCAGCGAGCTAGAGGAGCTCCGTGCTCGACACTGTTTTTCCCCTCACCACTACGGTGAACATGATTTTCCCACACTCCAGTGCTTCCCCTGAGCGTAATTAAAGTCTTTATTTCATCATACTTGGTTTCCTGCATCTTTGGGTCCGACTGATATGCGTATTTTCCTACTTCTGAATGTAGTGCACAGTCAACTCATTAATGACGTAATGGCGAGCCACAGACGCAAACCTTCAGCCTTCTTTTAATAAATCTATAAGCTTAACTTTCTCACTGTCATCATTTTCCTTTTCTTTTTCGATTCACTAGATGATCTTCCTGTGACGCCGGGAGCGTCGGACCCTCGCCACGCCCCTCACCAGCGCATGCAGAGAGAGAGAAAGATAAACGCCGCCAACTAGCACAGACCATAACACTTCCGGGGCATTTTGGGGCCATTTTCAAGGCCTTAGCGTATACAACAGTACTTAGGAGCACAAAGAGAGAAAAACTTAGGCGCTTGGCTGGAGAACTGCTGATACATTGCGTAGACAAACTAACAATGTGGCTCGAACACAAAGACAGGAAGCCCCATGGTGCTGGATGCTGAGAAATATAATCTCGACCAATCAGCTTGCTGGATTCATAGCCAATCAGAGAACACTCAAGTCAAGCAGGAGAAGAGAGCATGTTTGGTCACGTAGTTGAACGTAGTGCGCGTGAATTTTGAATACTGTACTGTAATCTTTAATTTTTTTTAAATTTCCCAATGGGAAATCCGTGATCTTGCAGGGACGCGTCACAAAGTGGAAAGGGATTACTGTATACGCACACACACACACACCCCTTGTTACTTCACGTGTCAATTCATGCGGCTTCACTGCATTGCATTTTTTTTTTTAAATATTCATTGAATTAAAAAATAAGGAAATTAAGCAAGAACAGGAAAATAAGTTAAGGAAATGCCACAAACCAAGGCCAATTATGCAAAAAAAAGAAAAGAAAAAAACAAAAAAAAACCAACCCAAAACCCCCAATCAAAACTACTTACATTTTTATGTGAGGTGCGCATCTGAGTGTTTATTTATATTTTCATTTACATGTTATGCATTATTTTTGAATGTTTAATGGTTATTATAAGCATTTATAGCGTTGAATGTGTATTTATTGATATCATATACATGTACATATAAGGGCAGTGGTGGTCTAGTGGTTAGGGCGTAGGATCGCTGATCCTAAGGTTGGGGGTTCAAGTCTCCACAAGGCTGCCACTGTCCCCCCCCCCCAGTGCAGCTAGCTGGGTTATCAAAGGCCGGCCATGTCTCTCACTGTCTATGGCAGTGCTTCTCAATTATTTTCTGTTACGCCCCCCCTAGCAAGAAGAAAACAATTCGCGCCCCCCCACCACCCACTTTCCGCCGCAACTATAAATTATAACTTTTTTCTATAATATAGTTACAGGTATATCTCTTCATTATATCGTATCCTTGTTAACATAAATAAAACAAAAAGAAAGAGATATAGGTCAACTTACAAGAATAACTTTAACATTTTTATTAGTCTGTAAAAGAAAGTGCATCAATTTGCCTTAAATTTAAAAATAATAATATCCTTGTTACATTTTGACAAATTTACCACACCATTTGCTGCTGAAAATAAAATCAATAAATAATTAATTCAAATTGACTTCAGAAACATTAACTCAGGAGCACAATATATAAACACTTTAACCTACAAAACAAGAACAAATAGAACAATTTGTGCTGATTTTTTTTTCTCAAAATGAGGAAGCCAAGATTAATGGCTACAATTAGCACGTTTGCAGCGCACAGCTTCTCAAAGCGAGGTTTGAAGCAGTTGAAGAGTTAATACTCGCTGCGCACAATGGGCAATGAGGGCGCCACTGCCAACTACTGGAGTGGATGTGCAATTACACTTTCTTGTAGTACGGCGGAAAAAAAGCATGTTCTCCTGGGTCACACGCGCCCCCCTCAGCATCCCATCGCGCCCCCCCTGGGGGGGCGCGCCCCACTATTTGAGAAGCACTGGTCTATGGTGAGTAAAAGATGTAAAAGAGCCATTGTTGACTTTCGTAAAATATATATATACATATAACATGATGCCATGCAAAGAACATCAGTCTATCATCAGATAGACATAACATCAGATATTATACTATTTTAGCACAAAATTGCATGCCTGTGTTGAACAGCTGAAGATTACGAAACATTCACCTTCGAGCATGATAAATCTGAAAGCATAAATCCAAGTCAACAAAGGCTTCATAAAAATAAATAAATTAATTAATTAATATTTTTGGACCCCTTTAATTAAAAATTTTTGGACCCCTCCCTGAATCGCCACCTTATCGTGGTGGAGGGGCTTGCGTGACCGAATGATCCTAGGAGCTATGTTGTCGGGGGCAAATGCTCCTGATGGGTGACCCAAGGCAAACAGGTCCGAGGTGAAGGTCCTTACGAAATGCGATTCAAAAAAAACCCGATGACACATGACATCTGAGAGAGAGCACAGGAAGCAGTCTCCTTTGCCCGGACGCGGGTCACCGGGGTTCCCTCCTGGAGCCAGGCCTGGGCCTGGTGGTCGGATTTCTGCCCATGGAGCCTTGCCGGGCTTAGCCCGAAAAGGAGACATGGGTCTGCCCTCCCATGGACCCACCACCCGTGGGACGAGTTTTAGGGGTCGGGTGCAGTGCGAGTTGGGTGGCAGCCGAAGGCATGGGTTTTGTCGGACCGATCCTCGGCTACTTACTCTGACCCTCGGGACATGGAATGTCACCTCTCTGGCGGGGAAGGAGCCTGATCTGGTGTGCGAGGTGGAGAGGTACTGACTAGATATAGTCGGGCTCACCTCAACGCATAGCTTGGGCTCTGGAACCATCTATCTCAAGAGAGGATGGACCTTATTCTATTCTGGAGTTGCTCATGGGGAGAGGCAGTGGGCCGGTGTGGGTATTATTGTTGCCCCCTGTCTCGGTGCCCAAATGTTGGGGTTCTCCCCAGTTGACCAAAGGGTAGCTTCCCTCCGTCTTCGGGTGGGGGGACGGGTCCTGACTGTTATTTGTGTTTATGCACCAAATGACAGTTCAGAGTACCCACCCTTTTTGGAGCCTTTGTGTGGGTGTTGGAAAACGCTCTCTCGGGAGACTCACTCGTTGTCTTGGGAGACTTCAACGCCCATGTGGGCAACGATAGTGTGACCTGGAAGGGTGTGATCGGTAGGTATGGCCTCTCCAGTCTGAGCCCGAAAGGTGTTTCATTGTTGGACTTCTGTGCTTGTCACAGTTTTTCTATCACGAACACCATGTTCGAACATAAATGTGCCCATAAGTGCACTTGGCACCAGGACACCCTAGGTCGCAATTCAATGATTGACTTTGTAGCCGTGTCACCGGACTTGCGACCATATGTTCTGGACACTCGGGTGAAGAGAGGAGCTGAGCTGTCCACCGATCACTACCTGGTGGTGAGTTGGCTTCGGTGGTGGGGGAGGATGCCTTCCAGACCTGGCAGGCCCAAGCGTGTAATCAGGGTCTGCTGGGAACGTTTGGCGGAGTCCCCTGTCCGAGAGGCCTTTAATTCCCACCTCCGGCAGAGCTACAACCACGTCCTGGAGGAGGCGGGGGACATGGAATCCAAATGGGCCATGTTTTGTGCCTCCATTGCTGAGGCGGCAGCCCATAACTGTGGCCGTAAGGTCATCGGTGCTTGTCGTGGTGGTAATCTCCGAACCCGGTGGTGGACACCTGCGGTGAAGGGGGCCGTCCAGCTGAAGAAGGAGGCCTATCGGGTTTTATTAGCCTGTGGGACTCCCGAGGCAGCAAAAAGGTACCGGCAGGCCAAACGTGCTGCACCCGAGGCTGTCGCAGATGCAAAATCTCGGGCGTGGGAGGAGTTCGGTGAGGGCCTGGAGAGTGATTATCGGTTGGCCTCAAAAAGGTTCTGGACCGCCATTCGATGCCTTAGGAGGGGGAAGCGGTTCTCCACAAACACTGTTTACAGTGGAGGTGGGGAGCTGCTTACCTCGACTGGGGATGTCGTCGAGAGGTGGAGGGAATACTTTGAGGACCTCCTCAATCACACCAACACGCCCTCCGTGGAAGAGGAAGACCCTGGGGGTTTTGGTGGGGGTCCGCCCATCACTGGAGTGGAGGTCACTGAGGTTCTCAAAAAGCTCCTCAGTGGTCGAGCTCCGGGGTTGGACGAGATCCGCCCGGAATATCTCAGGGTTCTGGATGCTGTAGGACTGTCTTGGTTGACACTTCTCTGCAACATCGCGTGGTCATCGGGGGCTGTACCTCTGGATTGGCAAACTGGGGTGGTGCTCCCGATTTTTAAGAAGGGGGACCGGAGGGTGTGTTCCAACTATCGTGGAATTAAACTCCTCAGCCTACCTGGGAAAGTCTATGCAGGGGTACTAGAGAGGAGGAGCCGACCGATAGTCGAACCTCGGATTCAGGAGGAACAATGTGGTTTTCGTCCTGGCCGTAGCACTCTTGACCAACTCTATAAGCTCCACAGGATTCTGGAGGGGGCATGGGAGTTTGCCCAATCCGTCCACATGTGCTTTGTGGATTTGGAGAAGGCTTTCGACCGTGTCCCGCGAACGATCTTGTGGGGCGTGCTCCGAGAGTACGGCGTTCTGGATCCATTGCTACGAGCCATTCGGTCGCTGTATCATCGGAGTCAGAGTTTGGTCCGTATTGGCAACAACAGGTCGAATTCGTTTCCGGTGGGAGTTGGAGTCCGCCAAGGCTGTCCTTTGTCACCGATTCTGTTCATAATTTTATGGACAGAATTTCTAGGCGCAGTCGAGGCGTTGAGGGGTTCAGATTTGGTGGCCATCGGATCTCGTCTCTGCTTTTTGCGGATGATGTTGTCTTTTCGGCTTCATCAAGTCGGGACCTCCAGCTCTCATTGGAGCAGTGCATCTCAAATAGTGGGATGCTGAGGGGGGCGCGTGTGACCCAGGAGAACATGCTTTTTTTCCGCTGTACTACAAGAAAGTGTAATTGCACATCCACTCCAGTAGTTGGCAGTGGCGCCCTCATTGCCCATTGTGCGCTGTTGCTGCACTGAAGACCAAGTACAGGTCCCAGCTAAACATTGAGCAGGAGCTGAGAGTTGCAGTGTCATGCTTCAAACCTCGCTTTGAGAAGCTGTGCGCTGCAAAACGTGCTCATTGTAGCCATTAATCTTGGCTTCCTCATTTTGAGAAAAAAAATCAGCACAAATTGTTCTATTTGTTCTTGTTTTGTAGGTTAAAGTGTTTATATATTGTGCTCCTGAGTTAATGTTTCTGAAGTCAATTTGAATTAATTATTTATTGATTTTATTTTCAGCAGCAAATGGTGTGGTAAGTTTGTCAAAAATGTAACAAGGATATTATTATTTTTAAATTTAAGGCAAATTGATGCATTTTCTTTTACAGACTAATAAAAAATGTAAAAAAGTTATTCTTGTAAGTTGAACTATATCTCTTTCTTTTTGTTTTATTTATGTTAACAAGGATACGATATAATGAAGAGATATACCTGTAACTATATTATAGAAAAAGTTATAATTTATAGTTGCGGCGGAAAGTGGATGGTGGGGGGCGAATTGTTTTCTTCTTGCTAGGGGGGCGTAACAGAAAATAATTGAGAAGCACTGCATTGGAGCGATTCGCAGCCGAGTGCGAAGCAGCCAGGATGAGGATCAGTCCCTCCAAGTCTGAGGCCATGGTTCTCAGTCGACCATGGGTGGAATGCACCCTCTGGGTCAGGAATGAAGTCCTGCCCCAAGTGGAGGAGTTTAAGTATCTTGGGGTCTTGTTCACGAGTGAGGGAAGGATGGAGCGAGAGATCGACAGACGGATCGCTGCAGCCTCTGCTGTTAAGCGGTGCCTGTACCGGTCCGTCGTGGTGAAGAAGGAGCTGAGCCGCAAGGCGAAACTCTCAATTTACCAGTCGATCTATGTTCCAACCCTCACCTATGGTCAAGAGCTTTGGGTAGTGACCGAAAGAACAAGATCACGGATACAAGCGGCTGAAATGAGCTTCCTTCGCCGGGTGTCGGTGTTCTCTCTTGGAGATAAGGTGAGAAGTTCTACCATCGTGGAGAGTTCGGAGTAGATACGCTGCTCCTCCGCATTGAGAGGGGCCAGTTGAGGTGGCTCGGGCATCTGGTCAGAATGCCTCCTGGACACCTCCCTGGTGTGGTGTTTCTGGAATGTCCAACCGGGAAGAGACCCCGGGGTCGACCTAGAACACGCTGGAGGGACTATGTCTCTCAGCTTGTCTGGGACCGCCTCGGTATCCCCCCGGGAGAGTTGGAGGAGGTGGCTGGGGAGAGGGACGTCTGGACCTCTTTGCTTAGGTTGCTGCCCCCGCGACCCGACCCCAGACTTAGCGGAAGACAATGATGATGAGGATGATGATGATATTTTTGGAACAAATAATTCAGAGTTCAGATATAAAGTCAGTCTTAAGGTTGTATACAAGAGATCCCATCACATTCTCATAGATCTGGAGCAGTTTTGTATGAAAGAGTGCACTACATTTGCCAGATCAACATGTGCAAAGTTGGTCTTTACCCAAAAAGCCTGAGGACTTTAATTTGAACTCGAGTCAGGATACAGGCTGTCGGTCTGATTATTATACTGTTAATGTATGTAAATACTGCAATGCAACTGTCAACAGCACGGGCTTTATACTCACCCATAACCCAAACATTTCTCTTGGGCAGAGATCTGAAGATTTATTTAGCACCTACTAAGAAAACAACCCTGAATGACACCAAATTAAAACAAAATGAAATAAATGCTTACTGTTTAATAATCAACTGAATTCAGTGATTAGAGCTGAGAAATGCAGTATAACGGCACATTAATATTAATATCCTTTTTTTCTGAGATTACTCCTGTTACAACACTTAAGGAACACAAACGCAATCAGGCAAGTCGAGAGCACAAACACATTTAAGCTGCAGTGAATTATATAATTATAACAATAGTTTGCGACTGATTGGTCACTGGATAGCCTGGGTTTGTCTCGCTAACTTGCAGGAGCTCAGGGAAGCCAATTTCACTTTCACGTAAAGATGGGATAAGTGAATTACGCATTTCAACTGAATGGGGATTTATTTCTGCATTAATGGATTCGGATATTGTAAACCTAATGCTTTCTCTTGAGCCAACAATGTGACTAATGTGAACCTGGCTAAGAAAAAGTCACAGATTGACTTTGCCTAAAGCTTTAAAAACCCAAGTTCAAACACCATTTCATTACAAACATAATGGAGATCTGAACAGTCCGGGTTAACGATCTAAGGAAGAAAAATCATCAGACCATATAAATGTGCTGGTTTTTTTTTGTTTTTTTTCAATGCAGGGTGAAACCGAGACATTCAGTCCTTCTTCAGTGAAAACAAAACACAGACATTCTATACGCAGTAGTCAATGATTCACCATGATTGGCCTGAGGGTTAACAGGAAATGTTACCCACAGTAGGTAATGGTGATTTCGAAGCACTTCAAAATGAGCAGCATGAGCAACAGTAGAATTGAAATCATTGTAAAGTGATCAAAGCTCTAATACACATTAATTATAATATTATGAAAGTTTCAAATTAGAAATCTAAGGCAATATGCATCTTTTACATATGGACCTTGGAATATTTATGAGGTAACTGAGCATATATTCCTTCTTTCATGATCACATTGCCCAACCTGTTCATTCACACATTAAAGTCTGAGAAAAATACAGCTTTTATTTTTGAAAGTTTCTCATGCTATTGTTCTGAATAAAGATGGTCTAAGATGACAACAGGGACACTTATCACCATGACAACAGTGTTATCATATTACTGTGTATTTTATAAAATAGCAAACACAGAATTACAGTCGGTGAAATACTAAGGGCCATCACTGTACCAGAGCAATCCTGGAGTAATTGCTGTTGTTAAACCATTTCTGAAGCTACAATTATAATTATAGAGTGTATAACCCTTTAGAATTTGTTCCCATTTAAATATACGTAGGTAGGAAACAATCTCAAATCTCTTCTTGATGCAACCTAAAAATCAGCCCATCCTACCTTTTGCAACACCTTTTATTCTCACCTCAAGTATGGAAGTGAAACACTACAGATAGCGGATGCAAACCTGAAGCGTGAATGCAAATGAACAAACAATAATCTAGTCAAACAAACACTATAACTGTTAAAGGTACACTCCGGCCACTTTCGGTTGATCTACTGAGTAAATAAATAAGTGGTGAAGCAAATAACTTTATTTCAAGACAAGATGGCACAACAGAATTGCCATGTCACACTCAACCCTGAGAAATACTACTGCTGAGAGCAGGACAGAAACTGTGCACCCCGCATGAGTGCTCTGTTATTTTTGGCTTCGATATATTTAAAACTGCAATGTAAAAGTTCCACCCTTCCTCAGTTGTGTTTTTTTGGTGTGTTACTCCACCCTTTCTGTTTTTCATTCCTGATTTACAGTGAACGCTCTATAGTGTCCTGGAACAGTGAACAGTGACACACACACACACACACACACACACACACACACACACACACACACACACTCGCCATTTGTGTGTGTGTGTGTGTGTGTGTGTGTGTGTGTGTGTGTGTGTGTGTGTGTGTGTGTGTGTGTGTGTACATGCATGCTTAAGTAAAAACACAAATTGTACAGAACAAGTACACATTGATACTTCGTTGTTCAAATCGAAAGCCCAGTCTAGATGGTCCGGCCACGCTATATAAATGCCAGACAGACAACTGCTGAAACACCTGTGAGTCACTTTTCCTTGATCACCAAACTCACTAGAGGCATATGTGCAGCATAGAAAAGATGCAATGCTGAATCACAGAGGAAATGCCCCATGCAAAAGGTTCATACCACCACCACCTCCACCTCATCTCCACTGCAGCAACCACCTATATACGTCACATTTTGAGCGAACCTTCCGTACCCAAATCAGGACAATCAGTCACCTGTGAACTAATAGTAACAGACATTCACCTGATGTTCCAAAGGATGAATATATGATCAGTAGCACTGTAGCCTTCATTACTGATGGGTGTCCAAAAAGAGCTATAAATAAACACATTCAACTTTGTTAAGCCTGGAAACAGAAATGATGATACAAACCAAATGTGTTACAGTTTTAGGAAAACATTTGAGCTTTGGGGCTGTTTAACTGTACACTGGGCCACGATGCCACTGATTTCCATGATTCAAAAATGCTTAGGAGCTGCACAATTTATGAGGACACTGAGTATGATTGGGGTATAAAAAGGAGGCGGCTTACATTCAAGACATGAAACTTGAAGGAATCATGTTGCCAAGTTCATCAAGATCCCCTATGATGCCGCACTGAGTCCGGTTGCACCGCAATTCCTATTTTCTATCATGACTGACGACAAGATTTAATGCATTGTAATAATCATGGGAAAAAAATTTAACAGTCAGAAATTTTCCACAAGATCAGCACAATCATCACAAACCCACCAAGTTCCTGCACGATTATCACGATTCAATCCCACGACCCCCCACGCTCATCACAAATTCTCTCAAATCATGGAGATTGTAGACATCATGCCCCAGTGTAAATCCAGGGTTACTTAAGATTTAATATAAAAATGTAATAATATTGCTTTCAAACTTTCCAAAAATTTTTTGTGATGCCACTGACAATATACTTTTTTTTTTTCTAAAAGACATTTTCAAAGTGAACAGAAAAATATCTTCGCCAGTTATACGATGCAATTTAAAAGAGCTAGCAAAAGGAATAAGTCATTCATTACATAGTTTACAAGAGCACCAGTTGCTAGGTAACAGACTTAAACATTGATTACTGATTGAGCATTTAGGATTTCCCAACCTTGAATAAGATAGGATGAAGTAAATAAGACATGATTCATAAAGTTAAATATGTTTTACTTCTGTAAAACAGAAACAGAAAAATTTCTATTTGAACACTTCCGTCTATCATATAACTTCAGATTGGCGACGTCTATCTTACAACCAGGGCAACGTGGTGGCAATAGTGGTTAGTAGTTCCACATAACAGCAGGAAGGTCTGATGCCTGGCGAGGGCGTTTCTGTGTGGTGTTTCTATGTTCTCCTTGTGCTTCAGTGCATTTCTTCAGGTGCTCCAGTCTCCACCCACAGTCCAAAGTCATGAATGTTAAGCTAACTGGATAGTCTCATTTGCCCCTAGGTGTGAACGTGATTGTGAATGGCTATATGGCTGTGTTGCCTAGAAGTGGTCTTGCAAACAGTTCAGGGTGTAACCTGCCTTCACCTGGAGTCAACTGGAATGGGCTTTAGCCTCCCCTGAACCTGATAAAGGGTGAAGCAGTTCGAAAAGTAAAATGAAATGAACTGCAGACACTTGTGTCTATTGCATACGGCATACTGCTTGGGTTTACCCCAATTTGGAAATCCCTCAGCTATTTATGACAGTTTCTGCTGCTCAGTAAGTAACCTGGGGGGCATTTAATACCTGAGTGAACTGGCTTTTGTACCCAGCAGAACCACGAAGAAGCATATTGTAATAACACTGTGTGTTAGGTTCCAGTGTACAAGTGTAGATGTTTGGCATTAAAGAAAACATTTAAGGAATTGCAGTGTTGGAGGTACTGGAATACTAAGCTGCTTAATTAATTGATAAACAGCAGTAATCCCGAGAAGCGATGTGGCACCCATTCGGGAAACCCCCGGTAAAAGTGATCCCTATCGTAAATTGCAGAGGTAGTCCCAAATGCCCCTACTCCAAATACAAAAGTGTCTTTGGGTTACCACCATCTGTGGGGCCGGTGGCGTAATGGTTAGGGTGCTGCACTCATGATCGGGAGGCTGTGTGTTCAAATCCCAGTTAGACCCCCACTATGCTAAGACCCCCGGGTACGGTCTCAACCACAAGTGTGCCTCTGTTCACCCAGCAGTATGCTGTAAATGGGTACCAGTAAAAATATACTGGGAAGGTAACCTGCGATGGACTAGCGTCCCATCCAGGAGGAATTGAACTCCTAGTCGCTTCACGCTATGGAAACCAGGGATAAGCACCGGTCCGATGAGCCACTATGGCTCGGGTGTAAAAAACCCAACGGACTTAACATGGCCTACCGTCTGAAGCATATTTCACCAGAAATTGCCGAGTGTTATTCTGAGCGGTGGTAAGTACGTGGTGAGAATTATGTGACCGACCCTTTCAAACATATGAAATGTCACAGAAAATGAAGAACACAGCAAATCCACCAAACAAATAAATCAGCGAGTCCCTTTCATCACAGCCGTGTCTTCTCCTAGCAGAAAAATAGCAATAGCCTATTACTTGTCTGAGCTACTGATTTATCCACCCTTTATATAAAATTGCACCTGTTGTTAGAAAACAAACAACAGGATATTGTTCTTTGGACCATGGTATCATTTTGGCCTCTGATGACTAAAATTAGTGGGCTGCTTCCATTGTCCTGCAATGATCTGTAGAGCTTAGCAGATGAAGGCAATGCGATAAGACTGTGCCAATTGGCAGAAGGTCGAATAGATGTGCAATTTGATAACCTGTCACCAGCAAGAGTGATTAACTCCGTATCTGAAATGCACTCGTCCATGTGTGCTTACGGGGCAAAGTCTACCATTAGCAATAATACTTTAGGAGTCTTTTAGGAGGAGAATAATGTTCTACCCTGATCTTTTAAATCGGACCACATCTCGACATTAGCCATGGAGCAAAATTTAACTTTTCCGGCTAGTTCACAAACAAGGCAAGTTCTGTTTAAAACAAATAAGAGTTTCAATCATTGCCTCTAATGATGTCATTACCTGGGCAGTGCTCATATAAACATAACAAGGTGGAAAACTCTGGAATGCCATCTACAGATGCGAGAGTAACAACACCATCTCTGTCAGCAGAACCAACCAGATAATCATCATTCGACAGTATTTTCGCCTGTCATATTACAATCAACAGCCTTACATCAGCTGCGGATTTTTTTAAATGAACAAGTTGGTTGGGCAACACAAAACAGAGAATGAAAAAAAAAAAACTTGACTTCATGTTGATTGTTTAAAAACTACATGACATGTAAATGGATCCACCCCTTTTGCTTTTCCACATGTTATGATGCAGTAAAGTTAGCAGTGCACTATGTAGAGATCATCAATATATGATCTTGCTGACATTAGAACAGATTGGATGAGGCGGATTGAGTCCGTGTGAATGAGAATTTGGAGCATATGCCCATGTTATGCCCTATAAAACTAAGCACAAACATTTTTATAATTCTCCTATTAGCACAATGTGCAGTACTTTTTAGTTAAACATACCAGTCTAGCGTATAGTTTTATGTCCTCGTGGATGTTTTTGCCTGTTTTTACCTATTTTGCCTGCACTGTGGTGTGTTTTCTGTTTGTGTTTTCAGGATGTTGCACAAGTGGATCACTTTATTTCCTCAATCATCTCATAGATGTGTGATTAGGGCTCCCTCCCTGAAGGGCGAGGTTTTCATGTCAAGGACAGTGGAACATTGCCACACCCTTCTGACATCACAGCCACACCCCTTTCCATTCGTGAGAGGTTGGTTTTAGCCTGCAGTGTGAGGTGAAATGTCTTGGTGTTTACCCGTGTGTATTTAGGCAATAAACTGTGTGTAGTTTTGCTCATTTTACAAACCAAGATTTTTTGTTGAAGTTCTAGGCTCATGTTCCATTTTTTTAATATATATGTATATTGTATATTTTAAAAATTGGTGGAGGCGGATGATTTGCTGTGGCGACCCCTGAAGGGAGCAGCCGAAAGTAAAAGAAGAAGAAGATTGTATATTTTAAAATACACCAAATTTCCCTTTTACATGATATTTTTTGTGTTAACAATTTCCCTCAAACCCTTTTGTTAACTCTTCTGACCATGGATGGTGATGTCAAAAAAAATAAAAAAATAAAAAATAAATAAATAAATATTCTTCAATCAAAAAGATCTGTCATTTTCTGTAGCATTTTTCTAACCCTGTATTCTTATTCACTAAACTCAACACATTTTAATAATGATATGAAATGATCAAGCTATTTAAAAAGTCTAAACCAAAGCAAATAGTTTATATGCATACATGCAATGTCTATTAATTTATGCACCGATGTCTCCACTAGAATTACTAAATAGCATGCTGAACAAAAAGCATGTCATATCAATCATCTTAACAAATGTGTCTGCGCAACACGAAACTCTGCTTCATGCACTTAAGTTCAATTTGCAAGCCTCAGAAAAACAAAGGTGCAGGTTGTTTCATGGCCTTTTACTCTATGTGCAATGCAAATAAAAAAAAAAGCCTTTCATGAATGAATAACACAGACCAGTTGCAAGCCACTGAACAATGGCCTACGAAAGAGCTTCATGTTTTCCTAGCACTAATGCCGATGCCACTGAACCAGAAGCAGGTTTGTCTGTCCCAATGAAAGCCGCCAAAAGAACATATGACATCAGACAAGGGGGGGTGCGGGTCACACTTTTATCTAGTTATCCCCCAGCCTCAGCAAGTGCAAATAAAAATAACATTACTGGCAGAGATCATACAACACAAAAAGTGTGTCCCAAACCAGACAGCATGTGAAATTTTATTGTGTACCCAGCGACATGATTAAATATTTGATCAACCACTGAATTTCATTTGTAATGAATACAAGAAGCAGAATCTATTAAATTATCCCACAAAGCCTGATGTTACCCTTTTGATCCTTAGTAGAGAAGGCCTAATGATGAAATCACCTACATGTGGGACAAGAAAAAATAAATAAATAAATAAAAAAAAATCAAGGAATTCCTTAGATTACAAAACATTATCAAGTATTTCAGGTCTAATTATCTTGTTAAAATAGTTGCTTCCAGGAAAGTGTGTCCTGCTTAAGTAGTGTCCGGTAATGATGTGCTCAGCGACAGTGTGGTGTTGAATTTTACACGGACTCTGTTTAAGATGGTACAGTCTCATGTATCACACTCTTTGCTTTAACAGGTTTAGACTATGTCTCAAATCAGGCACTGGGTAAACCACATACCATTTTAACTTGCAGTTAGACCAGTGCTTCTCAAATAGTGGGGTGTCCCACTTGGGGGGTGTGGTATGATGCCCCCCCCCCCGGGGGGGGGGGGGCACATATGACCCTGGGAAACATGCTTTTCTGGAATAGTGTAAGAGAGTTAAGTGTAATTGCACCTCCACTCCAGTAGTTGGCAGTGGCGCTCTCATTGTCGTGCTATGGTGTAGCGGTTTTTCACACGAGCAAACGATATGAAGCGCAGTAAACAACCCTTCAAGAAACCACATGAAAAAATTTCTAACAGAAACAAAGAGAAAGGTGGAGAGAGACGGAGATATTAAGGCATGAATGAGTTTAAATAAGGATGTATTTTATTATTATTATTATTATTATTATTATTTCAGGCACATTGGTGCACTTTAAATCTTTTCTATTACAGATTGAAAACATGTTAATGAAGTTTTTCTTTCTTGCAAGTTGAACGATAGTTCTTTCTTTTTTGTTTTTAATGTTAATAAAGATACAATGTTATGCAGGTGTACTAAAAGCAATTTTATAGACAAATAATACTATTTATAGTCGCTCGTGGGGTGGTGGGGGGGCGTGAAATGTTTTTTTCTTCCTCGAGGGGGCGCCACAGAAAATAATTGAGAAGTACTGAGTTCAAATGTTAGCTCTTACACAACATCGCAAAAAAAAATGTAGCTTGGGGGCAGCTGTAGCCTCACGGTTAGAGAAGCAGGTTTGGGACCAAGTGGTCGCTGTTTCCAAGTCCAAAATCAGCAGGGAAAATGTGTAATATGTACCAGCATAATAAACTCTTTTCAAATGTATTAATATCTCAGTTTGTCCTGCTTTATCCATATTATGCTGGAGCAAGCCCTAGATATTTAAATCGCTGTGCAGTGTTTTCAACAAAATGGATAGAATACAGAGGATGAAAGAACGCTCATTACAACAGTCAGAGACTTGAACTTTTACTTGAAATTGCAACAAAAGTCTTGAAACTTACAGAAATAATCCCTTTAATGTTTGGCGGGTAAAGTACAACATATATTTTGTGTCTTAAGCATAGTATGTGTGTGCTGGTTATTGTGTAGATGAGAGGGGCATATGCATAATGGTTACAGAAGACGCCTTGGGACCAAAAGGTCGCTGACTCGATTCCCGAACCAGCAGGAAATATGTGTGGTTGTGGGGGAGTGAGCTGCACCTTCGCTTCCTCCACATGAATGTCTGAAGTGCCCTTGAGCAAGGCACCTAACCCCCAACTGTTCCCCGGGCAGAACAGTGCACGGGGCAGCCCACTGCTCCAAGTGTGTATGTGTCTCCTTTGGATGAGTTAAATGTAGAGGCAATATTTTCCCTTATGGGATTAATAAGAGTATAGCAAAATAATCATGAAAAAAAGTTTCCACTCAAACTCTTCCTGACTGAACCTGAAGCAATGTTTTCCTTTTGAACTGAAACTCTCTTTATTGGTGTCCCTTCTTCCATCTCAAGACATTTCTCAAATAAATTGCAAATATTTTGAGTGCAAATGTTGCTCCAATATTCACATTGGAAAATTAGTCAAAGTGAAGTTACTTATTAAATACCACAATGATTTACAGAAAGAGTGAAACATGGGGCCCTTTTTTTTCCTTTTTCTTTTTTTTCAGTCATTGGTCTTGGCTTCTTTACAGTGAAAGGAAGGTAGCCATTCTAATGCTCTGTGGTTCCAATTTGTCTAAACAGCACATACACTAAAAATATTTTACAACACAACTGTTACCCAGCAGTAAAAAGCTCACAGTTAAAACCTTTATACTTAAACTGAAGTTGATCTAAAACATTAATATAATGTGAAAGGTATAATGCCAAGTGCCCCGTACAGTAAAATCTCTTTCTGTCAGAGAAAATTCAAGTACTGAATAGTAAAGTGCATGTTATACAATAGTGTTTAGTATACTACAGACGAACGGGACAATTTGAATGGTTCTCTATCTGCGATTAATACAGGTATTATCCCATGGGAATAATGCTTGGCTGGAAATGGCGAACAAACATTCCCGGTTTGCGACAGTCACTGAAAATCCGAAGAAAGCTGCATAACATACAGTGCACACTTGCAAAAGAACAAACACTTTAGTCAAATGCTAGTTAGCTTTGAAACACAGCAAACCATTTTCCACTGTTTTCCACAGGTAGTGCAGAATTTACCGAAGCCAATAAAGCACCTGGAGAAAATTGACCATAAAAATCTCATGCACAGCTTGTACGAGTCTGGGAAACTGATCGACAGACACTCAAGATCCATCCAAACTACAAAAAAACAATGCACCTTGTACATGGAGCAGAGGCATCGTGAAAACCAGCAGAAAGTTCATCACAAACTAGTTCAAACTGTGCAAATCCCTGTGAGCAGTGAGGAGTATTTTGAGGTTAACGGAAAGAAAAACAGTTGTTTTGGAAATAAAAAACAACCATGAAGGGTGGGTGGGGAGGGAGAATACCTACAATGCATATATTACACGAGATAATGTATTTCCCCACATAAGCAGCACAAAAAAACCCAAAACACTCAGGTGTACAGGGCATTACTTCCAGGTCATTTCAAAATTAACAAAGCATCGCACATGGTGTGCTTTGCACATGAGTTGAGTTTGGTAGTTTTAGAACATAATATTATTTAATATGGTGTAATGTGCTCTTTCAAACAGCCAATGTATTGCCATTGTGGCCTAAAACAACTTATGACAAAGTTATTTCATATTATTATGTCCATATGTATAAATTAAACTGTAGGTGTTATTGCAGCTACAACACTCATCTAAAAGCCACTCATAGAAAGGTGGCACAAAATTATTATTAAAATCTAAACAGCTACATATAGAATTTTAAAACGTCAAAGGAAATGCTGATGGATAGAATAAAGTTTCTTATTAACTCGAGCAAATGTCTGATAAAGAAATATACAGAACTCAATTTCCTACATGAGCCTGGACCACACTGACTGATCATCTCAACAGAATTTTCTTTCGTCACAAGTCTATTGTAAGAGGATTGTCATCTGATGTGGAGAACACATTTCTCCCCAATCTTTTATAAATTCGGCCGATGGACTATTTTATTAGCTTCGTATCACAGTGTGACAAGAGATTAACATAAAAACTTACAAGCCTTCAAAGTCTTTTTCTTTAAATTAGCTCCATCTTCTTCTTTTCCTTTCGGCTGTTCCCTTCAGGGGTCGCCACAGCAAATGATCTGCCTCCATCTCTCCCTATCCTCTGCATCTTCTACTCCTACTCCAACGACTTTCATGTCCGCCTTCACTGCATCCATAAATCTTCTCTTTGGTCTTCCTCTGGGCCTTTTGCCTGGTAGTTCCAACCTCAGCATCCTACGACCAATATACTCACTATCCCTCCTCTGTACATGTCCAAACCATCTCAATCTAGCCTCTCTGACTTTGTCTCCAAAACATCTAACATGTGCTGTCCCTCTGATGTACTCATTTCTGATCCTATCCATCCTCGTTACTCCCAAAGAGAACCTCAACATTTTCATCTCTGCTACCTCCAACTCTGACTCCTGTCTTTTCCCCAGGGCCACTGTCTCTAAACCATACAACATTGCTGGCCCATTAGCTCCATGTACTGTATATATGTCTCACTCGTCTTTTCATCACAGGTTATTCCACGTTGCTTTTAGATGAACACACTGGTGATCATTTTCTTGTCTCACCAATAAGAGACACCCGTCCCTTCCTCCCTTTATTCCCCACCTTATGGCTGAATATATTTAGGTGGCAGTGTGGTGCAGAAAGAAGATTCTGGGTTCGACTCCAGAGCTCGAGGACTTCTGAGTGGAGTTTGTATGTTCTCTCCGTGCTTGTGTGGGTTCATGGTTCATGCACATTAGGCCAACTGGCTGTTCTAAAGTGCCCGCTGGCGTGAGTTTCAATGTAAATGGTTGTGTGTGTGTGTGCTGCCCTATGATGGGCTGGCCAGCTGTTCATTGTATGGCCTGCATTCGCCCAGTGATAGGCTCCAGCGTCCCTGCAACCCTAATCAGAGGGTTAAGCAGTTTAGCAAATAGGTGAGAACTGAGTACATGAATATATTTTTAAAGAAGTGAAATCGTGTTCTATATTATAATAGGCAAAACAATTCTATAATCCAAAAATATATATTTAATTAGTTGATAAAAGGATTTATCATTCCTGCCATGTCACATCCCTTCATTAGGAGGGCTTACTCGATTTATTATTTTAAATACTGTCTTTAATACTCTATCAGTGTGTATATTTACAGTACATCTTCTATATGAAGGCAGGTATGTAATCCAACCTCAGACTTATACAAACAGTGAAGAGTCAAATAAACGATTCATCCTTGTAACTCGAACACACTATTCAGATGTTTTTTTTATTTATTTAACATTTTTGATTGAATCATACAGAAATATTATTTCAACATTAGTTCAACATCTCCAAAAAATGGAAAAGAAAAAAAAAAAGGATTAGGAGCCGATCGTATCGAAAAACTGATTCAAAGAGCCGATTCAAGGAGCCGATTCATTCACGGGCGACACGTGATTGAGTGAAACGAAGCTCCGTGTGTATATTACAGGTGAGAGAAGTTCTATCTATAATAGATCACTGCCGACTAAATCTTACAGCCACATTCATCAAGATTAAATCTTTCCTGTGAGATAAACACGATGGTGCATCATAATTTAGTTGACAGAAAAGCAACAGGAAGTGAATGGAGCTCGGGATAGCAGTTTCCATTGTGTATAGTTTAATTTATTTGCCTTAATTAAACAACGAAGGCTTCCTCATAATAATAATAATAATAATAATACATGCCTTACCCTATGAGACAGAACAGATCACCAGTCCACTGTTGTGAATAGCCTTTTTAATTCAGGTGGAACCTCACAGGTGGTTAAAATGCCATTTCAGCGAACAGACTGTGAGCTGAAGAGCGCTGATGTGGATCTGACGGTGTCGCGCGCTGAACAGTAGCCAGGGAGACGTAGGCAGCACCAGCACTCACGCGGAAAACAGCGGCGGCGCCGCCGCGCGTCGGCGACAGGTGCTGGGCGGAGTGCTGGCGCGGTGGGAGGGGCGATGGTGTTTGGTTGACAGGTGAGCGGTGCTGCTCGACCCACAAAGGAACGCGCCTGAGTAGGGGGGGTCGACATGAACACAACGGCACAGTGTGAACCGTAAACTGGGGGAAAATTCGAGTAAACAAATGTGAAGCCACCATTAATCCAGTGCTAATCAATTCACTTCTGTGGCGCCCCCTAGAAGAAGAAAAAAAAAGCTTCACGACCCCCCACCACCCCGCGAGCGACTATATTATTTGTCGATAAAATTGTTATTAGTACAATTCTGCATAACTTTGTATCTTTATTAACATTAAAAACAAAAAAGACAGCACTATCTTGCAATAAAGAAAAACTTCATTAACATTGTTTTTTTATTCAGTAACAAAGATTTAAAGTGCACCAATGTACCTGAAATTAAAAATATATATCATTATTTAAACTCATTCCACTTATTTATGTCTTCATATCTCCGTCTCGCTCCACCTTTCCCTTCGTTTCTGTTAAAAATTTTTGCGTGTTGTTTCTTGAGGTTGTTTACAGTTTGTGCTTCATATCGTTTGCTCGTGCGAAAAACCTCTACATCACAGCACAACAATTTGAGCGCCACTTCCAACTACTGGAGTGGAGTCTTCTATTCCTTTCGGCTGTTCCCTTCAGGGGTCGCCACAGCAAATCATCTGCCTCCATCTCACCCTGTCCTCTGCATCTTCTTCTCTTACTCCAACACCCTTCATGTTTTCCTTCACCACATCCATAAATCTCTTCTTTGGTCTTCCTCTGGGCCTTCTGCCTGGTAGGTCCAACCTCAGCATCCTACTGCCAATATACTCACTCTCCCTCCTCTGTACATGTCCAAACCATCTCAATCTAGCCTCTCTAACTTTGTCTCCAAAACATCTTACATGGGCTGTCCCTCTGATGTACTCATTTCTGATCCTATCAATCCTCGTTACTCCCAGACAGAACCTCAACATTTTCATCTCTGCTACATCCAGCTCTGCCTCCTGCCTTTTCCTCAGCGCCACTGTAGAAACAGTGAACCATACATCGCTGGCCTCACCACCGTCTTGTACACTTTTCCTCTCATTCTTGCTGATACTCTCCTATCGCACATCACAACGGACACTTTTCTCCAAACATTCCAGCCTGCCTGCACACGCTTCTTCACCTCTTTTCCACACACTCCATTGCTCTGGATTGTTGAACCTAAGTACTTAAAATCCTCCACCTTCAGTATCTCTGCTCCCTGTAACATCACCGTTCCTCCTGGGTCCTTCTCATTCACACACATGTATTCTGATTTTCTGAGGCGAACCTTCATTCCTCTCCTTTCCAGGGCATACCTCCACCTCTCTAGATTTTCCTCCACTTGTCATGTGCAAACATCATAGTCCATGGAGATTCTTGCCTAACCTCGTCTGTCAGCCTGTCCATCACCATAGCAAACAAGAAGGGGCTCAGTGTTGAGCCTTGATGCGGTCTCACCTCCACCTTGAATTCGTCGGTCACACCGACAGCACACCTCACCAGTGTCTTACATCCCTCATACATCTCCTGCAGCACTCTAACATACTTCTCTGCCACTCCAGACTTCCTCATGCAATGTCACAGTTCTTCTCTTGGCACACTTTCATATGATTTTTCCAGATCCACAAAGGCACAATGCAGTTCCATCTGACCTTCTCTGTACTTCTCTATTAACATCCTCAAGGCAAACACTGCATCTGTGGTGCTTTCTTGGCATGAAACCAAACTGTTGTTCACAAATGCTGACCTCTGCCCTTAGTCTAGCTTCCACTATTCTTTCCCATAACTTCATCGTATGGCTCATCAACTTTATCCCTCTGTAGTTGCCGCAACTCTGCACGTCTCCCTTGTTCTTAAAAATGGGCACCAGCACACTTCTCCTCCATTCCTCCAGCATGTGCTCACTCTCTAGGACCTTGTTGAATGTTCTTGTCAGGAAATCTACTGCTGCCTCTCCTAGACACTTCCATCCCTCCACAGGAATATCATCAGGACCATCTACCTTTCTCATCCTCTTCAGTGCCCTCCTCACTTCACCCTTACTAATCTTTGCTACATCCTGCTCCTCAATGGTCACCTCTTTGACTCTTTTTTCTCTCTCATTTTCCTCATTCATCAGCTCTTCAAAGTACTCTTTCCATCTTCCCAGCACACTTCTGTTATCAGTCAATACATTTCCCTCTCTGTCTTTTATCAATCTAACTTGCTGCACGTCCTTCCCATCTCTATTTCTCTGCTGTGCCAACCTGTATCGATCATTTTCTCCCTCCTTACTGTCCAATCTATCATACAAGTCATCATACGCCCTCTGTTTGGCCTTAGCCACTGCTACTTTAGCCTTACGCTGTGTCTCCCTGTACTCCTGTTTACTCTCTTCAGTCCTCTCAATGTCCCACTTCTTCTTAGCTAACTTCTTTGTACACACTCCTGCACTTCCTCATTCCACCACCAGGTCTCCTTATCTACTTTCCTTCCACAGGACACACCAAGTACTCTCCTACCTGTGTTCCTGATCACATTTGCTGTGGTTGTCCAGTCATCTGGAAGCACTTCCTGGCCATCCAAAGCCTGTTTCAAATCCTCCTTGAAGACAACCCGACACTCTTCCTTTTTCAGCTTCCACCACCTTGTCTTCTGCTCTGCCTTTGCCTTCTTCACCTTCCTCACCATCATCGTCATCCTGCGTACCACCATCCTATGCTGTTTGGCAACACTCTCACCCACTACTACTTTGCAGTCACTGACTTCCTTCAAATTACATCGCCTACACACGATGTAGTCTACCTGTGTGCTCCTACTTCCACTTTTATAAGTCACCCTATGCTCCTGTTTCTTCTTGAAGAAAGTATTCACCACAGCCATTTCCATCCTTTTTGCAAAATCTACCAACATCTGTCTTTCTGCGTCCCTGTCCTGGATACCAAGCCTGCCCATCACTTCCTCGTCCTCTCTGTTTCCTGCACCAACAGATCCATTGCAGTCTGCCCAATGACCACCCTTTCACCTCTGGGGGTACTCTGCATCACTTCATCTAAGTCACTCCAGAATCTCGCCTTCTCTTTTAGCTCACATCCTGCCTGTGGGGCATAAGCACTAACAACATTGAGCATCACACCTAACCCAGGTCCTATTGTTCAGAATGACCGCTTGTTGTCTATCTTTCACCTGAATGCACGAAGCATCCGTAATAAGCAGTCTTATCTATCAGAGTTTTTATCTGAATATGACATGGTATGTTTCACAGAAACCCATTTAGCTGCAAGTATAGATCATGAAACCTTAGTTTGGGAAAACTTTCATGGTCCGATACGTAGAGACAGAAATTCATTCAGGGGTGGGGTGATGATGTATATTTCTAAAAACTTAAGCTTTAAGAAAATTCCTGACCTAGAGAATATATTTGATGAGTCAATATGGGTTAAGATATTTTTTCCTCAAAAACCACTCATCTTATGTACAGTTTACAGACCAGAAAGCAATATGGACAACTTCTGGGGTAGATTTGATATTAGTATTGAAGGTGCTTTAGATATCTCAAATAAAGTTATTATTGTTGGTGATGTGAATGAAAATTTATTATCTGTATCAAATCTAAACATAACAGATATTTTAACTAGAAACAATGTACGTAATATTATAACAGAACCTACCAGGGTTACCAGGACAACCAGCACGTTGTTAGATCCAGTTATAGTCAGTGATGAAGTTGATGTTGTAGAAAGTGGTGTGATTGATTTTGACAGAACTATAAGTGATCACAAAGGTACGTTTGTTAGCATAGATGTGCATGTCTCAACAAAGGTTGTATATTCCAGAAAGGTCTGGTGTTATAAAGATGGTGACTATGAGAAGCTAAACGCACTTATTAATGATACGGATTGGTTGTCATTGTTTAGTGTCTGTTCCAACGTTGATGACATTTGTTGTACATTTTATGACCATTTTAATGATTACACAAAACAATGTATCCCTTCTAGAATAGTTATGATAAGACCTAATGACAAACCATGGTATTACTCAAATATTAGACGTGAAAGTAGAAAGCGGGATCGACTACAGAAAAAGGCAAAAAGAACACAGAAGGACTTTGATATTAGTAAATACAAAAAGCAGCGAAATAAAGTTAATTACATGAAATATTATGCTAAAGAACAATTCTTCTCTAATCTTGATGAATTTATTTTCGAGTTGTATGGAGAGAATAGATCATTATATTGGAAAATGTTACGCAGTCTAATCAAGACGTCAGGTTCCGCTTCTACAATTCCAGCTCTAAAAAGAAGTGTTTCTGATGAATGTCCATCAGCATTTACAGACCTAGATAAAGCTAATATGTTGAATGAATATTTTGAGTCTGTAACCAATCTGAATGGTGCAGACAATAAATCTCTTCCAAATTTTGATAGACGCACTAATACTGTTATAGATAATATTAAGATCGAAGTTAATGAGATATCCGACATAATTAAATGTCTACCTCTTAAAAAAGCTGCTGGACCAGATCAGATTAGTCATCAGTTATTGAGATATACTGTTGAGTCTTTCAGCCCAGTGTTGTGTATGATATTTAACACGTCACTTAACTTATCAGTATATCCTAGTCAATGGAAATACGCAAATGTTATGCCGCTATACCGGAAGGGTGATAACTATTGTATCAAATTATCGCCCGATTTCACTGATAAGCTGTGTTGGAAAGCTGTTTGAAAGGGTGGTTTTCAAACATGTTCTCATTATTTTGTGGCAAATGATTTGTTATATAGATATCAATGTGGATTCAGGAGAGGTCATTCTACTGTACAACAACTTGTT
Source organism: Plotosus lineatus (assembly GCA_024760905.1). Lineage (NCBI taxonomy): Eukaryota > Metazoa > Chordata > Actinopteri > Siluriformes > Plotosidae > Plotosus > Plotosus lineatus. Next base: position 9,556,875 of record CM045742.1, on the reverse strand, counting down.
GAAATGTATAACCAGATTTGCACATCGCTTGATAACAAAGATTACTATTGTATGTTTTTTGTGATGTCTCTAAAGCATTTGATAGAGTTTGGCACATGGGGCTTATGCACAAACTAGAGAAGTATGGAGTTTGTGGAAAACTACTTGAATGGTTTAATAATTATCTAAGTGGTCACAGTCAATCAGTTTTTTGTTCATGGCTCATTATCTAAACCTTTGGTGTTAAAAGCTGGAGTACCTCAGGGGTCAGTTTTAGGTCCTTTCCTTTTCACTGTTTATGTAAATGAGATTGCAGATAAACTAAATTGTTTTATTTGGCTTTTCGCTGATGATACTTCATTAGGAACATTGTCAAAAGAAAAGCAATTAATGGAACAGCTTATGAATGAAAATTTAGAACTTCTATGCAATTGGGCAAAGGATTGGTTAATTTCATATAACCCAGAAAAAACTGAAACTATGCTATTCACTATTAAGAATAATCAAGATATTAATTTGTATTTTGACGGCTGTGAAGTGAAAGCAGTGGAATCTCACAAACATTTGGGTTTATGTTTTTCATCAAATGGGAGATGGCACTCTTTCAATATTGAAAATATTGTTAAAAAGACTTCCAGAATGATAGGCTCACTTCGAAAGTTAAAATTTCTACTAAATAGAGCGACACTGTCCAAAATTTATACCGTATTTATCAGACCAAACTTTGAGTATGCATGTGAGGTATGGGACGGGTGTTCGATTGAGCAAGCCAACAGATTAGAAAAGTTACAGCTTGAAGCTGCCCGTATTGTTACTGGACTGCCAAGATACGCTTCTTCTCAATCACTATATTTTGAAACAGGCTGGGAATTGTTGTCTGAAAGAAGGAGTGTCCATAAATTAATGTTATTTTTATAAGATACACAAACGTCTTACTCCAACTTTTCTCTGTGAGCTACTACCTCCAGTAGTAGCGAACAGAACGAACTATCCATTAAGAAATAGCCATGATTATAGTATACCTCCTACACAATTAAAATATTCAACACTTTCATTTTTTCCATCAACAGTTGTGTTGATATATTGTTATATATTATATATATATAGTTGAATATATTTATATATATTTATTAGCGGTTAGCGTTTCCACCTCACCACAAGCAAGTCCTGGGTTCAAGTCCAGGCTCAGGCATTTCTGTGTAAAGTTTGCATGCTCTTTCCATGCTTGTGTTGTGTTGTTTCCTCCAGGTACTTTGGTTTCCTCCCCCAGTCTAAATACATTCACATTAGGCCAGCTGGCAATTCTAATTTGCCCCTAGGTGTGAAAGGTTGGATGTGTGTGTTGCCCCTTAATAGTCTGGTGAGAGGGTACAGGGTGTGACCTGCCTTTTCGCAGGGTTATCTGAGAAAGGCTCCGACTTCCATGCAACCACTAGAATAAGCAGTATGGCAAATGAGTGAGCTATGTTTGTTTAAGAAGAAATCCAGCTTGCCATGACCAGCCAAAACACAGACGCTTCTGCTAACAATGTAAACTTAAACAGAGGAAAACAAACAGCACAACAATAAGGGAATTAAAATAATAATAAAACCTATGCCAGATCAAACATGCGAATGAGATGATTCTCCGTGGCGACCCCTGAAAAAAGCAAAAAGCCGAAAGGAAAAGAAGAATTAGCATAAACGTCTGACAACAGTGCTGTACGTTTGAAGTTGATCGAATCTGGTCAGTGTTTCAAATTTTTTATATTAAAAAAAAGCCTAGAAACTTAGTCCAGTCAATGAAATAAATAAATCATGTTTTTACGCTAATATTCTATCCTCCTAACAAGGATTTATTAAATAATTCATACTTTTAATTAAACTTAGAGCGATAGAGTGATTATCATGTGTAGGCCATCTTCTGGAAAGCTCCAAACTACTCTCGAGATGGACGTAAGAGTTGCTTGGATTTAACTGTTAGAAGTTACTGTGTGATTCAAAGGTTCTCCGTCCTCCAGATCCACGCTGTGGAATATGGTGGGAATTTCTGCATTTTTGTTGTGGGTAATGATGGAACACTTGCTGGGTTTTTCCATGACCGGGGAAATTTATCAGGATTCAGAGTTCATTAGAAATGATAAAAATTTCCTAAATTACATCAAACCAGTTGTTAATTTATTAATGACCTCATTTATTCATACAAGAAAGAAAAGAGAGAGATATTTGAAGTAGTTTCATAGTGTACTATACTTGAAGGAGAACCATCTGGCCACCTATCAGAAAAGACGAATTCACCTGGGTGTGTAATTCAGTATGGTCAGGGAGAGGCAGTTTCAAAGAACACAATGAGCAAAGAGCCACATGGTGGAACAGAGCCCTGGTTTGGATATCGCTGGCTGCCAAGGCTGACATCAGCCTGGAAGCTTCTGTCCACCCATTGGTAATTACAATTAAATGCACTCTGATCCGCCAACAACCCCCAATAAAAAACCCCACAGTTTATCTTAAAATCAATGCACATATAGATCATCATGCTGAATAAGAGGAGGAAAAAAATCCTCACTTTTTCATGTGATAAACAAGATATGCATTCTTTCCAGGCCTTTCACTTTCACCTTTATAGATGGTCAGAGTTCTCAGCAATTCAGTGGCATAGAAATCTGTCAGATTATTTATTATGAAGACGTGTTTTGGCAGATCACTATTATGATCACACATTACCTTTTAGAGTTAGTTCACAAAAAAATCCTACAATGATATGACATTTTGTAATAATGGTTTAAAATGATATGCTAAGCTTAAAAAATGACTGGGCTGATTGTGAACAAAAAGTGGTCATAGTGAAATTAATATAACCCCCTGAACCACTAACAGAAATAGTACCGGTTATGTAACTGCAGGAAAAAGGATCCTTTAGTGTTCCAGACCTATTATCTAACTCGAATAAAGAGTAAGGCTGAAACAGACATGTTCTCCTCTCATTTCAAATCAATACACGCCCTCTACTGGACAAACTTAAAATAATAAAATACACATTACACACTTCACCATGGAAACAGGTTACAATCCAAAATATTATAAAACATTTATGTGCGACAATTACTGTGCTGTTAAAACCTTTATCAACATTTACTAATATACCATATATGTTGATAAGGGTTTAAACAACACAGTAGTTTTAGTACATAAATGTTTTATAATATTTTGGATTGTAACCCGTTTCCATGGTTAAATGTATAGTATGCATTTTATTATTTTAACTGTTGGCATCTGTTACTTCATTGTTTAAAGTTTAAGAGTTTCAGTCTGATTGTGGATATTTAATTTCAGGTGCAACACTGATCTTTTCACATGTAAGCAGCAGCTACAAAGATCTTGATAAAGAGGAAATGTTTTCAGCTTTGTGTTTAAATTTGCTTCCTTGCTCATGGATATATTTTGACATAATAATAATAATAATAATAATAATAATAATAATAATAATAATAATAATGATTATGTGGCAGTGGTGGTTCGAGTCCCATTCTCCACAAGGTCCCCCCCCCCCCAGTACAGCTAATTGAGTTATCAAAGGCCAGCCATGTCTCTCACTGTCTATGATGTGAGGTTCATGTAAAAGAACCATTGCTGACTTTTGACAAGAGGAGCTGCATAGCCGTCAGCGTGTTTCTGCCCTGCGATTGCCTGGCAAGCTGTCCAGGGTGTACTCTACCCTCTCCGGAGTTGGCTGGGATGGGCACCAGCCTCCCCACAACCCTAATTAGGATTAAGCAGTTACAGAAAATGAATGATGGATGAATAATAGTAATGATGATGGTGATGATGATGATGTTTTTTTTAAAAAATCAATAAAAAACCCACACAACCATCCAGACTGATTTCTCTGTTACCCATTTAGTGTGGTTGACAACAACAACAACAACAACATATAGTTATAAAAGTGTAGTTGATTACATTTTTGCATTGTGTTGCATTGTATTTTTTGTGGGCAGTGGTGGCCTGGTGGTAAAGGTACTGGATCACTGATCCTAAGGTTGGAGGTTCAAGTCCCACTCTCCACAAGGTTGTCACTGTCCCCCCCAGTGCAGCTAACTGGGGAATCAAAGGTCGGCCATGTCTCTCACTGTCTATGGTGTGAGGTTCATGTAAAAGAACCATTGCTGAGTTTCGTCAAGAGTAGCTGCAAAGCAGTCAGCGTGATTCTGCCCCTTGCTAAAGGGTTGTGTCAGGAAGGGCATCCAACGTAAAAACCTATGCCAAATCGAACATGCGAATCAGATGATTCACTGTGGTGACCCTTGGGGAAAAAAAGGGAAAAAGCCAAAAAAAAAATAAAGAAGTTGATTGCATTTTTGCAGTTCATAATGCTCTCATCTTAGTTCAACAGGATGTTTGAGACAAGATGAAGATGATCTCCACTGCTGTATTATGGTACATGAAGTCCACACATTAAGTAAAGTGTAGCTGTAGCCCATCAGGACGGAACTGGTACGTCATGAGTAAATGCTGAAAAGAGCAAGAAAAGAGAGTTAATTATCTTCAGTTTCAATCAAACTGGGAACATGTAACTCTCATATCGTCCTCCTGCCAGCCCAACTAATGCTCTCACATTCATGCAAACGTTGGCCGACAATGTAAAAAGTGTGATAGCTAATCTAATAATGGTGAGAATCAGCTTCTTGAAACACTAAAGAATCTGTTGTGTGGTATGTAACACTGGACTGGAGGATACAAATGGCTGTGAAAGCAAAATATATAAAGGAAATCATGAATAAAACAACAGTATTGCAATTATAAATTGCCTCAGTGTTCATGGATATCACCAAATAAATTGTCCAACAGTAATAATAATAATAATAAACGCTAAAGACATAGAGTGTCCTCCATTCCTCTAGCATCCTCTCACTCTCTAAGACCTTGTTGAATGTTCTTGTCAGAAAATCTACTGCTACCTCTCCTAGACACTTCCATACCTCATACGTAAGTCATCAAAACCAACTGAATTTCCACTCTTCATCCTCTTCAATGCCCTCCTCACTTCACCCTTACTAATCTTTGCTACTTCCTGGTCCTCAACAGTCACCTCTTCTACTCTTTTTCTCTCTCATTTTCCTCATTCATCAGCTCTTCAAAGTACTCTCTCCATCTTCCCAGCACACTTCTGTCATCAGTCAACACGTTTCCCACTCTGTCCTTAATCACTCTAACTTGCTGCACATCCTTCCCATCTCTATTTCTCTGCTGTGCCAACCTGTATAAATTATTTTCTCCCTCCTTACTGCTCAACCTAGCATACAAGTCATCATAGGCCCTCTGTTTGGCCTTTGACACTGCTACCTTCGCCTTATGCTGTGTCTCCCTGTACTCCTGTTTACTCTCTTTGGTTCCCCCTATGTCCCATTTCTTCTTAGCTAACCTCTTCTTTTGTACACACTCCCGCACTTCCTCATTCCACCACCAAGTCTCCTTGTCTACTGTCCTTCCAGAGGACACACCAAGTACTCTCCTACCTGTCTCCCTGATCACATTAGCTGTAGTTGTCCAGTCATCTGGAAGCACTTCCTGACCACCCAAAGCCTGTTTCAACTCCCCTTTGAAGACAACACGACACTCTTCCTTTTTCAGCTTCCACCACTTTGTCTTCTGCTCTGCCTTTGCCTTCACCTTTCTTACCCTCAGCATCATCCTGCACACCACCATCCTATGCTGTTTGGCAACACTCTCACCCACTACTACTTTGCAGTCACTGACTTCCTTCAAATTACATCGCCTACACAAGATGTAGTCTACCTGTGTGCTCCTACCTCCACTTTTATAAGTCACCCTCTACTCCTGTTTCTTCTTGAAGAAAGTATTCACCACAGCCATTTCCATCCTTTTTGCAAAATCTACCAACATCTGTCTTTCTGCGTCCCTGTCCTGGATACCAAACCTGCCCATCACTTCCTCGTCCTCTCAGTTTCCTGCACCAACATGTCCATTGCAGTCTGCCCCAATGACCACCCTTTCACCTCTGGGTTTCCCACTTTTATGGGTATGTGTGTATGTATTTATTATATCACATATTATGTATGTATTTATTATATCATATATTATGTATGTATGTATGTATGAATGGATGGATGGATGATTGGCTAGATAGATAGAAAGGATAATATGATGAGTTTGATATGTTTCATTCGGAATCTTTTTGCTGAGGTGTACATGCTAAAAACTATACACCATGCTGCCCCTCCATCTAAATTTTTTTTTCATTTTATTTCTATGGAAACACACATATATACATAATGCGTGTGTGTGTGTGTATATATATATATATATATATATATATATATATATATATATATATATATATATGTGTGTGTGTGTGTGTGTGTGTGTGTGTGTGTGTGTGTGTATATACACACATATACACACACTTGCATATCAACAACATATTTGTAGTTGATTGTATTTTTTTTTTCATCCTAGTTCATACAGATATAGATATACAGTGTAGATAGATAGACAGAGAGACAGACAGACAGAAAGAAAGAAAAGAACAACAGAAAGAAAGAAAGAAAGAAAGAAAGAAAAAAGAAAATGCAGGCTTCGACAGCCTCTGCCATTTACATCATTACATACATGAATATTTAAACACTGACAGCTCTTTGGCCTCCAGACTTGAGTATCCTCAAGTAATCCAAGATAAGCTAAGTGCAGTACAAGATCATTGTGCAACTTCTTTCTGATAAAGAAAAAGGTCTATAAGATGTCCCTCATCAGTAGAATCACATATCTGTAAATGACACTATGCAATATATCAGTAACATATCAGTAACATAATTCCACAGTTTAAACATGTTAATATTTTAATACAGTATTTAAACACACTGGAAGGGTTTTCTACTCCTTCTGAAGCTATTTTCCATAGAAATAAAATAAAACATGTTTTTAGATGGAGGGGCAGCATGGTGTGTAGTTTTTAGCATGTACATGTCAGCAAAAAGATTCTGAATGAAACATATCAAACTCCTTATATTCTCTTCACTCTTGTGTAGGTTTCTCCCACAGTCCAAAAAACATGCACATTGGCTCTTCCAAATTACCCCAGGTGTGTAAGTGGGTGTGAATGGCTGTGTGTTTGTTGGCCCTGCAATGGCCTGGTGAGCTGGGCAGGGTGTACCCCGCCTTGGCCCCATGTTATCTTCGATAGGCTCCAGCCTTCATTTATTTCAATATTGACCCTAATGGCATCAAGCAGTTTGGCATATGAGTGAGAGAGATTTAGATTGCCTTCAAATTTTAAATGAAAGCCCCCGTGCCTGAACAAAAGAGCACCCCCCCACTTGGGGGTGCCCCAAGGCCACAACCCACCAGTCGGACATGGGGCGGCACAGTGGCGTAGTGGTTAGCACATCCGCCTCACAGCGAGACGGTCCTGGACTCGATTCCCAGTCCGGGTGTTTTTGTGTGGAGTTTGCATGTTCTCCCCGAGCTTCAGTGGGTTTTTTCTGGGTACTCCAGTTTTCTCCCACCAGCCAAAAACATGCACAGTAGGTTAATTGGCTGTTCCAAATTGCCCCGAGGTGTGAGTCTGAGTGGGTGTGTGAGTATTGGCCCTGTGATGGCCTGCTGAGCTGTTCAAGTTGTACCCCGTCCTCTCCCAGAGTCAGCTGAGATGGGCACCAGCATTTAGGAATAATCGGTTCAGAAAATTAATGAATGAATATTAAATAAATCACTGCTTAACTATACTTAAATTAAATTAAATTAAATTAACTGCTTCCACTCCTGTTGGAAAACATTTACCTTAGACATAGCATTTTTAGCATTCACGCTGAAATTCGGGCGAAAATGCAGATCTGGTCTTTATAAATTTCTGTCAGTAGACAGTCTCTTCCCATGCACTTAGTAATCAGGACCATTTCTCCCTCAATTCTACATCTGTCAAAAGGTCTCTTGCCATCCATTCAACCCTTGATAACCTTCACCAGTAAATCGCCATGACACTAAGCATAGCCTAGACCAGTGCTTCTCAATTATTTTCTGTGGCGCCCCCTCTAGGAAGAAAAAACATTTCTCGCCCTCCACCACTTAGTTAGCCACTTCTTCTTCTTCTTTTACTTTCGGCTGCTCCCTTCAGGGGTCGCCACAGCAAATCATCCGCCTCCACCTCACCCTGTCCTCCGCATCTTTTCTGACTCCAACGACCTTCATGTCTTCCTTCACCACATCCATAAATCTCTTCTTCGGTCTTCCTCGAGGCCTTCTGCCTGGTAGTTCCAACCTCAGCATCCTACTGCCAATATACTCACTATCCCTCCTCTGGACATGTCCAAACCATCTCAATCTAGCCTCTCTGACTTTGTCTCCAAAACATCTTACGTGGGCTGTCCCTCTGATATACTCATTTCTGATCCTATCCATCCTCGTTACTCCCAGGGAGAACCTCAACATTTTCATCTCCGCTACCTCCAGCTCTGCCTCCTGCCTTTTCCTCAGCGCCACTGTTTCTAAGCCATACAACATCGCTGGCCTCACCACCATCTTGTACACTTTTCCCTTCATTCTTGCTGACACTCTCCTATCGCACATCACACCGGATACTTTTCTCCAACCATTCCAGCCTGCCTGCACACGCTTCTTCACCTCTTTTCCACACTCTCCATTGCTCTGGATTGTTGAGCCTAAGTACTTAAAATCCTCCACCTTCGTTATCTCTGCTCCCTGTAACATCACCGTTCCTCCTGGGTCCTTCTCATTCACACACATGTATTCTGATTTTCTGAGGCTAACCTTCATTCCTCTCCTTTCCAGGGCATACCTCTACCTCTCTAGATTTTCCTGCACTTGTTCTCTGCTCTCACTACAGATCACGATGTCATCTGCAAACATCATAGTCCATGGAGATTCTTGTCTCACCTCGTCTGTCAGCCTGTCCATCACCATAGCAAACAAGAAGGGGCTCAGAGCTGACCCTTGATGCAGTCCCACCTCCACCTTGAATTCGTCGGTCACACCGACAGCACACCTCACCACTGTCTTACATCTCTCATACATGTCCTGCACCACTCTAACATACTTCTCTGCCACTCCAGACTTCCTCATGCAATACCACAGTTCTTCTCTTGGCACCCTGTCATATGCTTTTTCCAGATCCACAAAGGCACAATGTAGCTCCCTCTGACCTTCTCTGTACTTCTCTATTAACATCCTCAAGGCAAACATTGCATCTGTGGTGCTCTTTCTTGGCATGAAACCAAACTGTTGTTCACAAATGCTGACCTCTGCCCTTAGTCTAGCTTCCACTATTCTTTCCCATAACTTCATCGTATGGCTCATCAACTTTATCCCTCTGTAGTTGCTGCAACTCTGCACGTCTCCCTTGTTCTTAAAAATGGGCACCAGCACACTTCTCCTCCACTCCTCCGGCATCTGCTCACTCTCTAGTACCGTGTTGAATGTTCTTGTCAGAAAATCTACTGGTTAGTGCCCCCCCCACCTCATGGCTGCATTCTTAGTTAGCCACTATAAATAGTATTATTTGTCTATAAAATTGGCATTAGTACACCTCTGCATAACAGTGTATCTTTATTAACATTAAAAACAAAAATGAAAGAAATGTAGTTCAACTTACAATAAAGAAAAACTTCATTAACATTGTTTTTAATCTGTAATAGAAAATATTTAACGTGCACCAATGTGCCTGAAATAAAAAAAAAAATACATCCTTATTCAAACTCATTTGACTTATTTAGGTCTTAATACAGGGATCCCTCACTTTCCGTGGTTAATTGGAACAGAGATTGCCCCGCGACCAATGAAATTCGCGAAGTAGGATCACCCCCCAACCCCCACCTGACTGATGTACAAGTACATCTACATGTGTATATAATATCGAATATCAACAAATACATATTCAATGTAATAAATGCTTATAGTAACAACTAAACATTAAAAAATAATGCATAAGATGTAAATAAAATATAAATACACACAAACACACACACACACACAGATGCAGGTGCAAGCACTCAGATGCACATCTCATAAAAATGTAAGTAGTTTTGTTGGGAGGTTTTGGGTTGTTTTTTGTTTTGTGCTTGTTTGGGGCTTTTTGCATAATGGGCCTTATTTTTGTGGCATTTTCCTTAACTTCCCCCTATTCTTCCTTAATTTCCTTATTTTTTTTAATTCGATGAATATTAAAAAAAAAAAAAAAAAATCGCAATGCACTGAAGCCGCATCAATTGAAGCGCAAAGTAGTGAGGGATCCCTGTATCTCCTTCTCTGTCCACCTTTCTCTTCGTTCCTGTTAGAATTTTTTACGTGTTGTTTCTTGAAGGGTTGTTTACTGCACTTCATATCGTTTGCTCGTGTGAAAAACCGCTACACCATAGCGCTACAATGAGAGTGCCACTGCCAACTACTAGAGTGGAGGTGCAATTACACTATTCCAGAAAAACATGTTCCCCAGGGTTATACGCGCTCCCCCCCCCCGGCATCACACCACTCCACTATTTGAGAAGCACTGGCCTAGACAGATTCTATGCCATCTGCTGGTGATTTTGCTCAGGGAGCCATCTTCTTTTCCCCTTAGCAGCACCTTATCATTACTGAACGTGTCTAATCCTGTGTTAGTACTTAGTGAAATTACTTTTTGAGAATCTGTAGGATACTTCTCTCCAAACTTCACACATCTAGACTGTGCGAATATTTGCCGATTCTTCTTAATGGAGCAGCTCAAACTCACTCAAACTGGATAGTGACTTGGTGAGCTTATTCGACTTATTTCACAAATTCTGAATGTTTACATATGGACTGGGACTAAGTCACACAAAGACACTCAACAAAATATGTATCATTCAGTGAACTTAGTTGTGTGCTTGAGGTTATTTTTACAGTGGTATGAAAAAGTATCTGAATCCTTTGGAATTTCTCACATTTATGCATAAAATCACCATCAAATGTGATCTGATCTTTGCCAAAATCACAAAGATGAAAAATCAGTGTCTGCTTTAACTAAAACCACCAAACATTTATAGGTTTTCATATTTTAATGAGGATAGAATGCAAACAATGACAGAAGGGGGAGGAATAAGTAACTGAACCCTCTGCCTAAGGAGACTTAAAGAGCAATTGAAACCAATTTTTACCAAACAATTTAAGTCAGGTGTGTGCCCAATCACTGATGAGTGGCTTAAAGCTGCCCTGCCCACTATAAAACACACACCTGGTAAGAATTGTCTTGATGAGAAGCATTGTCTGATGTATACCATGGCTCGCTCAAAAGAGCTGTCTGAAGACCTGCGATCAAGAATTGTTGATTTGTATAAAGCAGGGAAAGGATACAAAACCATTTCTAAAAGTCTGGATGTTCATCGATCGACAGTCAGAGAAGTTGTCGACAAATGGAGAGAGTTTGGCACCGTTGCTTCTCTCCCAAGGAGTGGCCGTCCACCAAAGATGACACCAAGAGTTCAGTGCAGAATAGTCAGAGAGGTAAAAAAAAAAAAAAACATAGAGTGTCTGCTAAAGACTTCCAAAATCACTGGCACAGTCCAATATCTCTGTGCACACATCAACTATATGTAAAACAATGGCCAAGAATGGTGTTCATGGGAGGACTCCAAGGAGGAAGCCACTGCTGTCTAAAAAAAATTGTTGCTCGTTTAATGTTCGCAAAAAGGCACTTGGACACTCCACAGAAGTTTTGATGGAAAATATACAAAATATTTTGTGGACTGATGAAACCAAAGTTGAATTGTTTGGGAGGAACACACAATGTCATGTGTGGAGGAAAAATGGAACAGCTCACCAACATCAACACCTCACCCCCACCGTGAAGCATGGTGGAGGGTGCATCATGATTTGGGGCTGTTTTGCTGCCTCGGGGCCTGGACAACTTGCAATCATTAATGGAAAAATGAATTCAAAAGTTTATCAGGATGTTTTGCAGGAAAACCTGAGGCCATCTGTCAGACAATTGAAGCTAAAAAGAGGATGGATGCTGCAACAAGACAATGATCCAAAACACAGAAGTAAATCAACTTCAGAATGGTTTCAGAAGCACAAAATACACGTTCTGGAGTGGCCAAGTCAAAGTCCAGACTTGAACCCCATTGAGATGCTGTGGCATGACCTCAAGACAATGATTCATGCCAGACATCCTGGGAATCTGACTGGACGACAGCAGTTTGTAAAGAAGAATGGGATCCTGATCGACGTGCCAGACTGATCTTCAGCTACAAGAAGCGTCTGTTTGAAGTTATTGCTGTCAAAGGGGGGCCACAAAATATTAAATGTGATGGTTCAGTTACTAATTCCTCCCCCTTCTGTCATTGTTTGCGTGCTATCCTCATTAAAATATGAAAACCTATAAATGTTTGGTTGGGTTTAGTTAAAGCAGACACTGTTTTTTCATCTGTATGATTTTGACAAAGATCAGATCACATTTGATGGCAGTCATCTCGTTACCTTTGCGTCCGGCGTCCTAGACGCACGATTTTTCCTCCAGACGCACAGTTTCAAACAATGTGCGTTTTTGGGACGCAAGCAATTTTCTCCCGATGGCAAAAAAAATTACACGGCAGACAAATTATTAATAACATAAACATCGCCGTTCGCTGCGCTTGACAATCGTCGCCATCTTTGTTTTGATCTCGCGACTAAACCTCGCGTGACGAGACCGGCTGATAGCAGACGAAATTTTTCTCGCGAGACGAGAGCGACCTTCACCTCGTGGTAAGCAGACGATTTAATAAGTATTAATTAAATAAGTATAAAAAAAGTATTAAATTTAATAAGTATAATAAGGTCGAATATTCCAAAGTTATGTCTCAGAAAAAGCAACAAAACCTGGATAGTTTTTTCTCTGTCAAAAGCAGTGTAAATAACAAGCGAAAGGCTTCGGATAAAACGGACGAACCTGAAGTGAAACGTAGTAAAGTTCGGACATTTCAGAAGCATTGGCTGGGATTGTTCGCGTGGTTGCGATACGACGAGGAAGGAGATTTTATGTATTGTTCGGCATGCACGGACAACAAACAAGTTAATGGTATGATTCAAGCAGCAAAATGCACAAATTTCCAAAAAAGCACCCTGGATAGACACGTGCAGATCCCAGGACATAAACTCGCGCTGGAAATTCCTACATTACGCAATAACAAGAGAAAAATCGAGCACAAGGCGTCGGAAACGAAAGATAAAGTCGTTACTGCGTTGTTAAAAATTATTCACTGGATGTCTGTGGAGGATTTGCCATTCAGTAAATTCAGCAGCATGATTAACTTAATGCATGAACTTGGTGTTTCTGACCTGGATATTTTGAAGAAATACAAACTGAACTACGACTCTGCCCATGATTTGTTGGATAGCATAGCTAAAGTAATCGAGGATGAAAAACAAATGCTATTACAAAATTCCCCTGTGATGACTATTCTAGCAGATGAATCTACAGACTCATCAAATACCAAACGTCTCGTTCTGTATGCACAAATCCTCGACGATGCCATGCAACCTTCCACTCACTACATCTCAAATGTGGAAAGTACAGATTCAACTGGAAAAGGAATTGCCACATCCATAAAGAAAGAACTTGAGGCAAGAAATGTTCCAATGGATAAGGTTATGAGCTTTGGGAGCGATGGTGCATCAATCATGACTGGCCACAAAAATGGCGTTGCTGCAATCCTGAAGAGAGATAGCCCCCACATGATCAAAGTACACTGCATCGCACATAAAATTGCTCTCTGCACCTCTCAAGCTGCTGAAAATATCCCGGCATTAAAAAAACACCAAGAAACACTGACAGATCTCTTCTACTATTTCAAAGGAAGCAGTAAAAGACAATCATCCTTGCAGGTCATCCAAATGATCATTGATGATCCTGTGCTCAAGATCAAGGAAGTACATTCTGTTAGATGGTTGAGCTACTTTAATGCTCTCACATCAGTCTATAGGACTCTTGAGAGTTTGCTGATTTATTTCAGGGATATTGACTACACAAAGGATCCAAAGGCTGAAGGACTTAGAAGAAAAATTGCAACAGAGAAATTTGTTGCACTGACTTATGTTATGATGGATGCTATGGCACCCATTACTGCTCTTTTTCAGTTTTTCCAGACAGAGAACATAGATGTAGCGCTAGTTGGGGTGAAACTGGAACAGTGCATCAGTGACCTGGAACAAATCAAGGAGATGGAAAGTCCACACCTAATGAAGCTGAAAGAAGATATGGTGGATGGTGTGTTCAAAGAATATCACAATCTCTCCAAATCACCATTCACACTGAACAAAACCATCAATGACTTTATTGACGAAGTGATTGGAAACATTAAAAAGCGCTTCCCTCAAGATAGTATCCTCCATGCCTTCTCTGTTCTGGGGATGAGACCACTGTCTTTCTTCCAAACCAAAGATGTTGAAGAGTATGGCAAAGATGAAATTGAAATGCTGTGCACACATTTTGGCTCTTCAAAGACTTCATCATGGGTGGAGGATGATGACAGCAGTAAGTCAAAGACATCTGATGCAATCATCTCACCAGCAGCAACAAAGAAAGAGTGGAGACTATTGAAGAAGGTGGTTCTTGCAGAAAGATACCCAAGAGACAAGCTGAGCCATCTATGGGGCCTGATCAACCAGTATCATTAGGCAGTTTCCAAATCTGATCAGATTAGCACAACTTGCCTTGACATCAGCAGTGCACACAGCAGGATGTGAGAGGGGATTCTCAACACAAAACAAAATCCTCACAAAAAAAGAAACAGGCTGCAAGTCCAAACACAACACAAACTTATGACTGTGCAGTTGGCAGCAAGTGTAGATTTTGAAAAAGCACTGAATGTTTGGAAGGAAACCAAACAGAGGAGACTGTATGAACTCAAAGATTAACTTACCTTTATATTTTATATGTGTATCTATGAACTTTTCATATATTTTTTTTTTCAATTTAATACATACAACTGTCAACATGCATGGAGTACACTTTGTCAATTGTGAAATAAAGGCGTTAAATGTAAATTATGGTTATTGTTGTCATATGCACTTTCAGTTTTAATAAAGAATTTTTTTCAGATTATGTTTCACGACATATTGCATGCATCATGGGACTCACATTTTTTTGACAAGGGAGTCCCATGGACTTGCAGAGTATGAATTGTAAAATTATCACTGTGATGGTGATTTTATGCAGAAATGTGAGAAATTCCTAAAGGTTCAGATACTTTTTCATACCACTGTATGTTGGAAAGTAAACCTTTTCCTGAAAGAGATTCTTTCTCATAGAGGGCAGCAGGTTTGTCCTAAAGAACTTGATAGTAATTTGAGTATAAACGTTTGACTATAGGTATGCTGTTCATTGTATGGATGCTGTTTTGGCTTTCTTCCCACATCAAGGCCAATAGTTTGACAGCTTTTTCAATTTATCTTCAGTATCCTTAAGGTCCATTTTGGAAATGCTTAACACAAGACTTCACGTGGCTTTTCTTGAGAAGTAACTATTTATTGCAACCCTCCCACACAAGCTACACTTCAGAAGCATTTCTGATATTGTCGAGCATTCCTATAACTGCTTTGGAGTTGGGATAGGCCTATTTTTAGCCCGAGAAGAGTTCAGAAGTGAGTCAGATGACAGTGCATTCCAGCTTGCTGTGTATGGTGCTGCCTAGCCACAGCCCAATCAGGTAGTTGTGATGCTATGACTAATTGGTGTGGTTCAACCTTAGTTCATGTAGCTGTGGCAGACAGACGAATCCCTGTAGCACAGCCCGGCTGGTTTGGAGTGGGTCTTTGGTGTCAAGTCCAACATAAAAGCATATTAAATGGGTACAGGCACAAAGAATCAGCCACACTAGTGCTGTGCTGCAGATAAAATGTCAAGACTCATGAATGACTGGCATATAAATAATTTACATCAAGGTACAAAGCTTAGAAAACAAGCTACTTTCATTCATCCCCCTAAACACTCAGTGAAAAAAAAAACGACGAGTGTGATGTAAATAGAAATCAAATGATCAATTAGTACTGCTGTCTGATCTTTTGTGTTAATCATATAGAAATCATGTGGAATTGTTAATTGCATAATCCCTATTCAATGCTTGTAGTCAGTTCACCTGACAATAGTGAGTCACACAAAATCATGCATATATGTATATTCATTATTCATTTTCTGAACTGCTTAATTCTAATTAGGGTCACGGAGAGGCTGGTGCCCATCGAAGCCAACTCAGGGCGAGGGTAGCGTACACCCTAAACAGCTTGCCAGGCCATTGCAGGGCAGAAATACACTGACAACCATGCAGCTTCTCTTGACAAAAGTCAGAAATGGCTCTTTTATATGAACCTCACACCATAGACCAGTGATCACCAATGTGGTGCCCGTGGGCACCAAGTAGCCTACATGGACAATATAAGTTGCCCGCAGACCTGATCACTGCTAGCTAGTTTTAGGACAGGCCCACGGCTCCACAGCGCCACTCTCCATTGAGCTGCATCTACTTTTTTAAAATATATTTTTAAATCAAATCAATATCTTCACATAGATGAATATCATTAATTATTAATAATAACATATACTGGTCCTTCTCAAAAAATTAGCATATTGTGATAAAGTTCATTATTTTCTGTAATGGACTGATAAAAATTAAACTTTCATATATTTTAGATTCATTACACACCAACTGAAATATTTCAGGTCTTTTATTGTTTTAATACTGATGATTTTGGCATACAGCTCATGAAAACCAAAAATTCCTATCTCAAAAAATTAGCATATCATGAAAAGGTCCTCTAAACGAGCTATTAACCTAATCATCTGAATCAACCAATTAACTCTAAACACCTGCAAAAGATTCCTGAGGCTTTTAAAAACTCCCAGCCTGGTTCATTACTCAAAACCGTAATCGTGGGTAAGACTGCCGACCTGACTGCTGTCCAGAAGGCCATCATTGACACCCTCAAGCAAGAGGGTAAGACACAGAAAGAAATCTCTGAGCGAATGGGCTGTTCCCAGAGTGCTGTATCAAGGCACCTCAGTGGGACGTCAGTGGGAAGGAAAAAGTGTGGCAGAAAACGCTGCACAACCAGAAGAGGTGACCGGACCCTGAGGAAGATTGTGGAGAAGGGCCGATTCCAGACCTTGGGGGACCTGTGGAAGCAGTGGACTGGGCTACAGGTGCCGCATTCCTTAGGTCAAGCCACTTGTGAACCAGAAACAGCGGCAGAAGCGGCTGACCTGGGCTACAGAGAAGCAGCACTGGACTGTTGCTCAGTGGTCCAAAGTACTTTTTTCGGATGAAAGCAAATTTTGCATGTCATTCGGAAATCAAGGTGCCAGAGTCTGGAGGAAGACTGGGGAGAAGGAAATGCCAAAATGCCTGAAGTCCAGTGTCAAGTACCCACAGTCAGTGATGGTCTGGGGTGCCATGTCAGCTGCTGGTGTTGGTCCACTGTGTTTTATCAAGGGCAGAGTCAATGCAGCTCGCTATCAGGAGATTTTGGAGCACTTCATGCTTCCATCTGCTGAAAAGCTTTATGGAGATGAAGATTTCATTTTTCAGCACGACCTGGCACCTACTCACAGTGCCAAAACCACTGCTAAATGGTTTACTGACCATGGTATTACTGTGCTCAATTGGCCTGCCAACTCTCCTGACCTGAAGCCCATAGAGAATCTGTGGGATATTGTGAAGAGAAAGTTGAGAGACACCAGACCCAACACTGTGGATGAGCTTAAGGCCGCTATCGAAGCATCCTGGGCCTCCATAACACCTCAGCAGTGCCACAGGCTGATCGCCTCCATGCCACGCCGCATTGAAGCAGTCATTTCTGCAACAGGATTCCCGACCGAGTATTGAGTGCAGAACTGAACATAATTATTTGAAGGTTGACTTTTTTTGTATTAAAAACACTTTTTATTGGTCGGTGAAATATGCTAATTTTATGAGATAGGGATTTTTGGTTTTTCTTTACTTTTTTGCCAAAATTATCAATATTAAAACAATAAAAAAACGCTTGAATTACTTCAGTTGTGTGTAATGAATCTAAAATATATGAAAGTTTAATTTTTATCAGTACATTACAGAAAATAATGAACTTTTTCACAATATGCTAATTTTTTGAGAAGGACCAGTAATTAAAGGTAAATTGAGCAAATTTGTAATTTCAGAAGTGTGCATCGACCTGGTATCCCTTCGCATTAATTGGTACCCAAGAAGTAGCTCTCAGTCTCAAAAAGGTTGGTGACGCCTGCCATAGACAGTGAGAGACATGGCTGGCCCTTGATAACCCAGTTCACTGCACTTTTGTGTGTGTGTGTGTGTGGGGGGGGGGGGTGTTGGCATTGACAATTGTTGACAGTGGGGCTTTGAACCCTCAGCCTCGGGATCGGTAATCCGACACCTTAGCGCTGAGTCTCCACTGCCAGGTCGTGCATACAGCCGAATTAAATTCAAATGCTATATCAGTATTTACATAGGTTCCTCGAGCTAGGTAGTTATCTGTATTCAGACTCAAATTGAGTTTATACTAATCAATTTCATGTAACCACGTGGCAGACCAGCTGCATGGTGGGTAGTGGTTCGCACATCCGCCTCACAGCAAGAAGGCCTGGGTTCGATTCCCAGCTCGGGTGGTTCTCTGTGGAGTTTACATGATCTTCCCATGCTTGCATGGATTTCCTCTGGGGTACTCTGGTTTCATCCCACAGTTCAAAAACATACATTCTCCAGTCAAACAGCACTTGTATTTCAAAATTATCAAGCTGACATGCACAACGTAGATGACCCAGGTACTTCAGATATTGAAAATAAGAAGAGTCTATTGCGTCTATTGGTTATGGCGCAGTCTTTAATTTCTTGAAGCCCAATCCAGGATATTTTCTTTACAGCTAGAGACATTCTTCTTTTCAAAACCCCCTCAAACCATCTGTAGGAAACCTGCCCATATAACCATAATTTTATTAAGTTCGCTTTCTGAGTTTCTATAGTAATTATGACCACACATATGCTATTGGAAATTTGATTTGTGTCACCAGTTCTATCCCGCTATCAGTCAGGACTTGCTTTAACTCATTTCTCTTCTAGAAAGCAGCACCGATTGAATGTAACGGTAGGAAAACGTGTCTTGATTTTGTGATGGTACATCGAGGTTCTTAAAGATATGAATTTGGGACAGGAACGTTTGGTTTGGTTCTCTTCCTGGGAAAGCTGTGAAAGATCATCGTGCACAGCACAGCTTGCTACAGGCGAACTTTCAGGGCGACACACACTGGACTACAGTGATCCCTCAATACTTCGTGCTTCAGTTTCTGTGGCTTCAGTGCATCGCGGGCTTTTCAAAAATATTCATCGAAAAATAAAAAAAATAATGAAATTAAGGAAAAATAGAGGAAAAGTTAAGGCAAACACCGCAAAACAAGGCCAATTGTGCAAAAAAACAAGCCAAAACGCCCCAACAAAACTACTTCCATTTTTACGTGAGGTGTGCATTTGTGTGTGTGTATTTATATTTTATTTACATCTTATGCATTATTTTTGAATGTTTAATTGTTATTCTAAGCATTTATAAAATTGAATATGTATTTATTGATATTATATACACATACGTATACATCAGTCAGGGGTCGATCCTACTTCACAGAAATCGGCGGTCACACGTGGGGTGGTCTCGGTCCCCATTAACCGCGGAAAGTGAGGGATCCCCGTACATGCAATTTATTTCCAGTGCAGTGACAGTCAGATTCTGTCAATGCCATATACTGAAATTTTATATATTTCAGTTTGTTTTTAATTATAGATTTTATAGATATGGGTTTTTAACTTGATGTGTACCATGTTTGTATTGTTACCAGGATTTTATGATGTAGCTGCTGTGCGGTTCTGTTTACTCAAAACGGACATGATTGACTTGGGCAAAGCTTCAGAGGATTAGCTTGGTCACTCTCTGTCTGATTCCGACTTATCAGATAACACAGTAAAGAAAAATAACACTAACTTGATTTTGTGCATTTCCTCATTGTGATTCATTTTGACAGCACACATCACATTATCGGAGTGGATTGCAATATCTTTTTTTTTTTTCAAATAAGCAGTGTGCTGTGTGAAATTCAATCCTCAAGATGAATGTTATCTCTGATGAACAACATCTGCTCCATGCTTCCATGTGCACACCAAAAAGCTGTTGCTTTTAGGAGGCAAGATTTTACCACTGTGCTTAAAACTAATCACATTAATTTCCATTCACATTAATTTATCTGGTTTTATCTGCACAACAGGACCTGTGTTTCTGCATCTTGCATCTCAGTAAATATTGAGTTTAATGTTGTGTCATGGGCAGTGGTGAAGTTGCTGGAGTGCCGATCCTAAGTTAAAAGAACCATTACTGACTTTTTACAGGAGTGACTGCATAGCCGTCAATGTATTTCTGCCCTGCTATGGCCTGGTGAGCTGTCTAGGGTGTACTCTGCGCATGCCCAGAGTTGGCTGAGATGGACACCAGCCTCCCAGCGACCCTAATTAGGATTAACCGGCTCAGAAAATGAATGATGAATGAATGTTGTGTCATGTGACCTCTAATGTCTAACCTGTTGAAGCGAGCAAGGGCCCCGACTCCAGCGGCTCCACACAGCCCATAGATGCAGAGCAGGGTGGCGTTAATGACAACATCAGCTCTCAGAACATATGACTGCCAAACCAGGAAGTATAACGAGAGTAGAAGAGTGGCCGTTGTAATAAGAAGACTGGCACCTACATATCTCTCACTCTCTTGTAGGTTACCTCTCATTCCTGATGAGATTTAAAAAAGAAAGAGAGAGAGAGAGAGAGAGAGAGAGAGAGAGAGAGAGAGAGAGAGATGTAGCCATAAATGAAAAAGACACAAAAAAGGGGGAAAATACATTATTCATGGATTACTGTATATAAATTAAATTAAAAACTTTCACCATCTCCCATCTCCCACCCAGAGTCTCTTGGGATAAGTTCCAGCTTCACCACAACCATAAACAGGATAAACGGTAATGATCACCAATCGATATGTCAATCAGTTCAAGCTGCTTCAGTTTATTTAACTTACCCCAATAGACTCTCAAGATTTCAAAAGCAGCCATCAGCAGGAGCAGACACACGTCCAGTACCAAATATTTGTCAGGGTAGCTGAGCACCTGACCTGGAACACAATTTACATGACACTTTTGCTTGGTAAGTGCTTTTAAGGAAACACGAGGGTTGGGGTACGTGCCAGAACAAAATACATGAGCAACGTACAGTACATTTTTAGAAAATCTATAAAATCTCAAGAATGTCACAAAAGGCTGGTATAGCTTATGATAAGGCTTCAGGTAGTACCATAATTATACCATTGAATCCCTAATTATCCTCAGAATCACATAAACAACCGTTTCTTCAGTGTGTCATCACAAAAGAGAAACCCATGAATGGTACAGTCTTATTCAGTTATGCTCGTGTGCACTTACTCTTGTAAATGATCATACAGAGACTGGACAGGAAGTAGAAGATGCTGTACAATGAAGAGAGGAAGAGCAGCATTTGCAGAAGTACAGATGAAAGCTGAGGCCTTAGGTCAAGGGATAATAACTAATTTTATTTTACTATCACAGCATATTCCGGAAAGATAAACAAATCAGCTTTGTTTTCAAGGCTCACATCTTAAAAACCTCTTTGTTAATATTTCACCCCAACCAACAAAAACATCCAACTACATAATGTACATTATAAAAAAGGATACAGTGCTGCCAGCTCTGTCTGAAGAAAATAAAATTAAGACAGGTTTATATAAATAAATGGATGAATAGCATATACAGTATTATCATAGCTTATTAGTTAAGGCGATGGGTGGAGGCTAGTGCCTATCTCGGATGACTTCGGGCGAGGGCAGAGTACACCCTGGACAGCTCACCAGTCCATCATACGGCGGAAACACGCTGATGGCTATGCAGCTACTCTTGTTGAAAATCAGCAATGGTTCTTTTACATGAACCTCACACCATAGGCAGTGAGGGACATGGCCGGCCTTTGATAACCCCGTTAGCAGCACTGGGGGGGGGGCAGTGACAACCCTGTGGAGAGTGGGATTCAAACCCCCAACCTTAGAATCAGCAATCCAGCACCCTATATCACTAGGCCACCACTGCCTGGTCTTTTTCTTCTTCTTTTTTTCCTTTCGGCTGTTACCTTCAGGGATCGCCACAGCGAATCATCTGCATGTTCTTCTCTTACACCAACTACCTTCATGTCCTCCTTCACCACATCCATAAATCGTCTCTTTGGTCTTCCTGTAGGCCTTCTGCCTGGTAGTTCCAACCTCAGCATCCTACTACCAATATACTCACTATCCCTCCTCTGTACATGTCCAAACCATCTCATTCTAGCCTCTCCAACTTTGTCTCCAAAACCTCTAACATGTGCTGTACCTCTGATGTACTCATTCCTGATCCTATCCATCCTCGCCACTCTCAGAGCGAACCTCAACATTTTCATCTCTGCTACCTCCAGCTCTGCCTCCTGTCTTTTCCTCAGTGCCACTATTGATTGAAACATATTTTATTCATTGAAGAAAGGGATTGGGCACAAGTTATCCAACTTAGTGAAGCCCTCTCCACAGATTATTTAGCCAATTAACCTACTGTGCATGTTTTTGGACTGTGGGAGGAAACCTGAGTACCCGGAGGAAACCCACGCAAGCACGGGAAGAACATGCAAACTCCACACAGAAACACCCAGGCTTGGATTCGAACCCAGGCCTTGCTATGAGGCGGGCGTGCTAACCACTATGCTACCGTGCTGCCTGAGTGCTACTATGTCTAAACCGTACAACATCGCTGACCTCCACACCGTCTTGTACACTTTTCCTTTCATTCTTGCCCATACCCTCCTATCACACATCACACCGGACACTTCTCCAACCATTCCAAGCAGCCTGCACATGCTTCTTCGCCTCTGTTCCACACTCTCCATTGCTCTGAATTGTTGAGCCTAAGTACTTAAAATCCTCCACTTTCTTTATCTCTGCTCCCTGTAACCTCACCGTTGCTCTTGGGTCCTTGTCATTCACACACATGTATTCTGTCTTACTGAGGCTAACCTTCATTCCTCTCCTTTCCAGGGCATACCTCCACCTCTCTAGATTTTCCTGCACTTGTTCTCTGCTCTGACTACAGATCACAATGCAAACATCATAGTCCATGGGGAATCTTGTCTAACCTCATCTGTCAACCTGTCCATCACCATAGAAAACAAGAAGGGGCTCAGAGCTGACCCTTGATGCAGTCCCACCTCCACCTTAAACTCTTCTGTCACACCAACAGCACACCTCACCACTGTCTTACATCTCTCATACATGTTCTGCACCACTCTAACATACTTCTCTGCCACTCCAGACTTCCTCATGCAATACTACAGTTCCTCTCTGGCACCCTGTCATATGCTTTCTCCAGATAAGTTTGATAAATGTTTACAGCAATTTCATACCTTTGCTGTTCAGTTGTCTTGTTATTTTTAAAGGTCATTAATGGTAGAATGAGCAAAAATAAAAGATGAAAATCTACAGGAAATCACAGCAATAACATCTTTGTAAGAAATTTTGAAGACAACTGTAACGTTTAAAATAATAGGTTTACAGGTTTAGTACTCTTAGCAGTATTTTTATGACTTTACTTCCTCAGTCATTTGGCAGTGGTGGTCTAGTGGTATAGGGTGCTGGATCGCTGATCCAAAGGTTGGGGGTTCGAGTACCACTCTCCACAAGGTTGTCACTGTCCCCCCAGTGCAGCTAACTGGGTTATCAAAGGCGGGCCATGTCTCTCACTGTCTATGGTGAGAGGTTCATGTAAAAGAACCATTGCTGACATTTGTAAAGAGTAGGCTGCAAAGTCGTCAGCGTGTTTCTGTCCCTTGCTAAAAAAAAAAAAAAAAAAAAAAAAAAAAAAAAGTTGTGACAGGAAGGGCATCCGACGTAAAAACCTCTGCCAAATCAAATGTGCGAATCAGATGATTCGCTGTGGCGACTCCTGAGTAAAAGGGAAAAAGCCGAAAGGAAGACAGACTTCCTCAGTCATTTATTTGCCAAACCGTTTGATCCTTTTAGGATTGTAGGGAGGCCGCAGCCTATCTCAGTCAACACTGAGCAAAGGTAGGATACACCCTGAAAAGCTCTGCAGGCTATCTCAAGGTAAACACACACACACACACACACAAACAGAGAGAGAGAGGGGGGGGCAGTTTGGAGCAGCCAGTGAGAAAAAGGCACACTGGATTGCTGGTGCAAATTTTTGTAAACGCAGGGAGAACATGCAAACCTCACACAGAACACCTAACTCGAACCCAAGCCCTTGTTGTGAAGAGAACATTCCCACCAGTACACCACTGTGCTGAGAGTTTTTATGACTTGCAAATGCATTAACAACCACGAATGAAAACATTCACTAAATATTAATTACCCAGATGTTCCCCAGCCTGGTCACTTTAATTTTGTATGGAATATCTGAAGTATTGTTCTGAATGTATCTGTATCATATATATTTTTGCTTTGAGAGTCATAGACTTTTTTTCCTGATTAGGATCAGTGTAATCTTTATTTCCGAAAAACATTATTAATAATAATAATAATAATAATAATAATAATAATAATAATAATAATAATAATATGACTATGCTGTTACTGTTTCGTTGTTGCACATAGAAAGTTTAACGTTTAAAATGAACACAACACTTAACAGTATAACAAAAATCACTGAATAATAACAATGTTTTAAAATTTTTAATTTCAATATTAAAACGTTTTAGTATTTCACTACAAAAAAAATTCTCGAAGTTGTTCACACTATTTTCTAAAGTCAATATGGGTAGCTATGGTAACGACAATAATTACCCGGTCGGTTCCTCGCCATCTTGTTTGTGTATTAATTCTGCTGCGTGCTGTTACTTATTTAAGATTTGTGGGCGCCCCCTACTGGAAAGGAGTATAGATTAAACTCAGGTTTACCATAATGTACGTACAGTACTTTGAAAATCGGTTTAAAAGTTTATTCAAGTGTCAGACAGCACAAGACTTGTGTAATTAATAACGAAATATAAAAAAATTAAGTCTATAGAATAAGTAAAATAAATTTAAATTCTCATTAAAGTGCTCAGTGCAGGATTCTGGACACGGTTGACCATCATATTTACATCTACATAGACAAATTTATGAAAATAATTATTATAGATGGGGGGGTCATGCAAAATTGGTTGGAATCTATCAGCTTAAAGTGTAAATAGTAGAGTTTGCAATAAAGACCTTGCATAAAAATGTATAACCAAAGTAGAAACTCCTGTTTTTTTCTTACTTGGAAATACTCTGGACTGCTGTGAAATTTTCACCCCAGTGTAATATTTTATGGTAGCAGTTTCTGAGAATGGCCTATATATGAAAAGTATAGGTTTCTAACATTGTGCCTGTACTCTGCTCCTTTAAAATCCATGGTTGTCCCTTCAAGGACACCCAACTTATCATGTGACAATTTACCAGCCCTTGCACATCCAGGGAATGATGTTGCATGCTCCTCTGCTTGAGCAATTCTAGATGCACTCTTAGGTTTTCATTGTGTACGGCAAAAGGCTCAGAAACATAGTAATAACGTCTTTCCAATGGGACACCTGTGCATCTTGACAAAACACACACACACACACACACACACACACACACACACACACACACACCAGCTGCACTCTGAAGTCCTGCACTCTGAAATGTGTCAGTGGTGATGTTCCCTGCATGCTGGCGAGCTACAAATGCATAATGTTGGCATAACATTGTGGCCACATCCAGTAAAAGAGAAAATGAGAGCTACCAGCGTAACGTGTCTCCAAGTGGTGTAGTACCGAATGAGCCGATCAGAGCAATCAACACCGCTTATGTACTTCTTGTGCATACTGATGGTAGCAGGGCACTTAATGTTGCTCAGACTCCAGTTCCCATCATTGTTCTTCACCAACCTCTTCACTGTCTTCAGAATAAACAGGATGGACAGTGAAGCCCAGTGATGCCAACACTGTGTCCATCCATTTCACAAGGAATGGGTCCTTTTTTCTGAGGCAACAAATGGCTGTGCAATAATCATAATAATAATAATAATAATAATAATAATAATAATAATAATAATAATGAATATTTAGTCTTATTTACTCAATTAATATTTATATTTTTATTTAGTCTTATTTACTCAATTAATATTTATATTAATATATAGGCGGCACGGTGGCGTAGTGGTTAGCACGTCCGCCTCACAGCAAGAAGGCCCGGGTTCGATTCCCGGCCTGGGCGTTTCTGTGTGGAGTTTGCATGTTCTCCCTGTGCTTGTGCGGGTTTCCTCCGGGAGCTCCGGTTTCCTCCCGCAATCCAAAGACGTGCACTGTAGGTTAATTGGCCGTTCTAAATTGACCGTAGATTCTCTCCTGCAGCGGCACTGGAACCCAGTCGTATCGGCATTTGCCTTTCCATTGGATCCTTCCGGTGGGGGGGGGACTTGCTGCTTGGGTAACAGCCTGTCCCTCATTACTCCCTACCCAGGCTCTGCACACTGGGGGGTATCACCAGCCAGGATACCAGCCAGAGCACAGCCATAGTCCTTCGGGACTGATGGAGGCCTGCCTACCAATTAATATTATTATTATTATAATCTTCATATGATAATGATATTAGTGAAAGACCATAGATTGAAACTTAAATTGAAATAATATAAGATAATGATGATAAGCTCTGACGTACCTGCTGTGAGGAGTGTGATCTTGCTCACTGTTTTATTCTGAAATATTTTAAAGCAGGGTACATTCTGAGGACATTATCCAAGCAGCAAAAGCTGAGCAGTGAATGCAGCTTAATTGAGCCTGGATGACACAAGTATGTACTTACACTTTCTATCAATTCTTCTTATTGTGCAAATTTTGGTATAACTCAACTTCGGCAGGTGTAGTAGTGCCTGTCTGGACTCCAGGCCTCTATAAGACTGGGGCTGGCAGATAGTTTCGGCGGCAGCCATAGCTTAGGCTCCTTAGAAAAGCTATTTGCGGGCCTGAAGGTTGCTGGTTTCATTTCCAAACCAAGCAGAAAAATGTATGGCGGTGGGAAAGTGAGTTGCACCTTCCCTTCCTCTACCTTCATTTCTGAAGTGCCTTTGAACAAGGCCATTTTAATGCAGTATATTTTTCTGACATTTTCTTTGTTATTTTCCAATATGCTCAATAAACACTCAAAACTTAGTCAAAATGAAAGACATTACAGTATACCTTTAGTACACTCACCACAGATAGGAAGAAGCAGGGTTTTTTGTTCATTCATAAAAGTAAACATGCATGTCTGAGATTTCCGCTGGTCTGAAACTCCCCAGAAAAAGAATTCATTCATTTTGTGCAAACCGCTTAGTCCTATTTAGAGTCACGGGGAGGCTGGCGCCCATCTCAGCTGACTCTGGGTAAAGGCAGGGTACACTCTAGGCAGCTCACCAGGCCATAGTCGGGTGAACAGTCATGCAACCATTCACACTCCCACTTCGGGGCAATTTCGAACAGCCAATTAGCCTACTGCGCATGTTTTTGGACTGTGGGAGGAAATCAGAGTACCCAGACAAAACCAACACAAGTACGGGGAGAGAATGCAAATTCCACACAGAAAAGCCCTAAGCTGAGGATCAAACCCAAACTTTCTTGCTGTGAGGCGGACGGATGTGGGCTAACCACTGCCTATTCTTCTCCTTCTACGCTTTAATTCTTAAATTATTGAATCTTAAAATACAGGGATCCCTCGCAACTTCGCGCTTCAATTCCTGCGGTGCATCGTGTTTTTTTTTTTTTTTAATATTCATCGAATTAAAAAATAATGCAGCCGTGAGGGGGGGCACAAACCAGTGTCTCTCCCTCACGCCGCTCCCAAGCCCGGATAAATGCAGAGGTTTGTGTCAGGAAGGGCATCCGGTGTAAAACAAATGCCATATAAAATATGCGAATCACAAGAAAAAATGACATACCGGATCTTTCGAGGCCCGGGTTAACAATGACCGCCATCAGTGCTGTTAACCAACAGGGTGCTGGTGGAAATTGGACTACTGTTGGTCAAAGACGTCGAAGAAGGAGAGGCGGGAGGCGTGTCCGTAGGCAGAGAGAGAAGAGGAAAGACATGAGTCTAGAACTGAAAGTAGGGACTTTGAATGTTGGAACTATGGCAGGAAAAGGTAGAGAGCTGGCTGACATGGTGCAGAGGAGGAAGGTGGACATACTGTGTGTTCAGGAGACCAGATGGAAAGGTAGCAAGGCTAGAAGCTTAGGAGCAGGGTTTAAGCTGTTTTTTCATGGTGTGGATGGGAAGAGAAATGGAGTAGGAGTCATCTTGAAGGAGGAGTTTGTCAGGAATGTTCTAGAAGTAAAAAAAAAGTGTCAGACAGAGTGATGAGTCTCAAGTTAGAAATTGAAGGAGTGATGTTCAATGTTGTTAGTGCTTATGCCCCACAGGCAAGATGTGAGCGAGAAGAGAAGGAGAGATTCTGGAGTGAGTTAGATGAAGTGATGCAGAGTACCCCCAGAGGTGAAACAGTGGTCATTGGGGCAGACTTCAATGGACATGCTGATGCTGGAAACAGAGGGGACGAGGAAGTGATGGGTAGGTTTGGCATCCAGGACAGGAACGCAGAAGGACAGATGTTGGTAGATTTTGCAAAAAGGATGGAAATGGCTGTGGTGAATACTTTCTTCCAGAAGAGACAGGAGCATAGGGTGACTTATAAAAGTGGAGGCAGGAGCACACAGGTAGACTACATCTTGTGCAGACGATGTAATTTGAAGGAAGTCAGTGACTGCAAAGTAGTAGTGGCTGAGAGTGTTGCCAAATAGCATAGGATGGTGGTGTGCAGGATGATGCTGATGGTGAGGAAGGTGAAGAAGGCAAAGGCAGAGCAGAAGACAAAGTGGTGGAAGCTGAAAAAGGAAGAGTGTCGGGTTGTCTTCATGGAGGAGTTGAAACAGGCTTTGGGTGGTCAGGAAGTGCTTCCAGATGACTGGACAACTACAGCTAATGTGATCAGGGAGACAGGTAGGAGAATACTTGGTGTGTCATCTGGAAGGAAAGTAGATAAGGAGACTTGGTGGTGGAATGAGGAAGTGCACGAGTGTGTACAAAGGAAGAGGTTAGCTAAGAAGTGGGACATTGAGAGGACCGAAGAGAGTAAACAGGAGTACAGGGAGACACAGCGTAAGGCAAAGGTAGCAGTGTCAAAGGCCAAACAGAGCGCGTATGATGACTTGTATGCTCAGTTGGAAAGTAAAGAGGGAGAAAATAATTTATACAGGTTGGCAAAGCAGAGAAATAGAGATGGGGAGGATGTGCAGCAAGTTAGATTGATAAAGGACAGAGAGGGAAATGTATTGACTGATGACAGAAGTGTGCTGGGAAGATGGAAAGAGTACTTTGAAGAGCTGATGAATGAGGAAAATGAGAGAGAAAAGAGAGTAGAAGAGGTGACTGTTGAGGACCAGGAAGTAGCAAAGATTAGTAAGGGTGAAGTGAGGAGGGCATTGAAGAGGATGAAGAGTGGAAAGGCAGTTGGTCCTGATGACATACCGGTGGAGGTATGGAAGTGGCCAGGAGAGGTAGCAGTAGATTTTCTGACAAGAACATTCAACAAGGTCTTAGAGAGTGAGAGGATGCTAGAGGGGGATAAGTGTGCTGGTACCCATTTTTAAGAACAAGGGAGACATGCAGAGTAGTGGCAACTACAGAGGGATAAAGTTGATGAGCCATACGATGAAGTTATGGGAAAGAATAGTGGAAGTAAATACTAAGGGCAGAGGTCAGCATTAGTGAACAACAGTTTGGTTTCATGCCAAGAAAGAGCACCACAGATGCAGTGTTTGCCTTGAGGATGTTAATGGAGAAGTACAGAGAAGGTCAGTTGGAGCTGCATTGTGCCTTTGTGAATCTGGAGAAAGCATATGACAGGGTGCCGAGAGAGGAACTGTGGTATTGCATGAGGAAGTCTGGAGTGGCAGAGAAGTATGTTTGAGTGGTGCAGGACATGTATGAGAGATGTAAGACAGTGGTGAGGTGTGCTGTCGGTGTGACAGAAGAGTTCAAGGTGGAGGTGGGACTGCATGAAGGGTCAGCTCTCAGCCCCTTCTTGTTTGCTATGGTGATGGACAGGCTGACATACGAGGTTAGACAAGATTCCCCATGGACTATGATGTTTGCAGATGACATTGTGTTCTGCAGTGAGAGCAGAGAACAAGTGCAGGAAAATCTAGAGAAGTGGAGGTATGCCCTGGAGAGGAGGGAAATGAAGGTTAGCCTCAGTAAGACAGAATACATGTGCATGAATGACAAGGACCCAAGAGGAACGGTAAGGTTACAGGGAGCAGAGATAAGGAAGGTGGAGGATTTTAAGTACTTAGGCTCATAATCCAGAGCAATGGAGAGTGTGGAAAAGAGGTGAAGAAGCGTGTGCAGGCAGGGTGGACTGGTTGGAGAAAAGTGTCCGGTGTGATGTGTGATAGGAGGGTGTCGGCAAGAATGAAAGGAAATGTGTATAAGACGGTGTTGAGGCCAATGATGTTGTATGGTTTAGAAACAGTGGCCCTGGGGAAAAGGCAGGAAGCAAAGCTGGAGATAGCAGAGATGAAAATGTTGAAGTTCTCTTTGGGAGTAACGAGGATGGATAGGATTAGGTATGAGCACATCAGAGGGACTGCACATGTAAGATGTTTTGGAGACAAAGTCAGAGAGACTAGATTGAGATGGTTTGGACATGTACAGAGGAGGGATAGTGAGTATATTGGTAATAGGATTCTAAGGCTGGAACTACCAGGCAGAAAGCCTAGAGGAAGACCAAAGAGACGATTCATGGATGTGGTGAAGGAGTACATGAAGGTCATTGGTGTAAGAGAAGAAGATGCAAAGGATAGGGTGAGATGGAGTCAGATGATTCGCTGTGGCGACCCCTGAAGGGAAAAGCCGAAAGGAAAAGAAGAAGATCAAATTAAAAAATAAGGACATTAAAGAAGAATAGGGGGAAACGTTAAGGAAAGTGCTGCAAAACAAGGCCAATTACAGTATGCAAAAAAAAAAACCCCAAACAAACAAAATTATAAAAACAACTCAACCCCCCATCAAAACTACTTACATTTTTATGTAAGATGCACTTCTGTGCACCCATGCGCATCTGTGTGTGTGTGTGTATTTATATTTTATTTCCATTTTATGCATTATTTTTGAATGTTAATCATTATTATAAGCATTTATAGATTTGAATATGTATTTATTAATATTATATACACATATACAGTACATGTACGTATACGTCAGTGGGGGGGGGGGTCCTACTTTACAGAATTCAGCGGTTGCAGAGGGTCTGTCTGTCTTCCTTTCGGTTTTTTTCCCTTTTACTCTGGAGTTGCCACAGCGAATCATCTTGATTCGCACGTTTCATTTGGCAGAGGTTTTTACGTCGGATGCCCTTCCTGTCACAACTCATTTTAGCAAGGGACAGAAACACGCTGACGACTTTGCAGCTACTCTTTACGAAAGTCAGCAATGGTTCTTTTACATGCCTCTCATCATACACAGTGGAGAGACATGGCCCGCCTTTGATAACCCAGTTAGCTGCACTGGGGGAGCGGTTGCGGTGGGTCTCGGTTCTAATTAACAGTGGAAAGTGAGGGATCCCGTATAAGTAAATCATAAAATATAAGTTTAGCTAATTTTAACGCACATTAATTTTTTGTGATTATTATTGTTGCATTTTCATAGGCACTAGTGTACCAATGCTGATAATTACCACAGGGCAGGTGCATATCTTGGGCCCTGAGTGTTCAAGCCTTTCATTACCATTGTGTATTGCTCTTCACTTCACTTCACTTATCCCTTAACATCTGAGGATGTCGTTGGAGCGCCTTCATGGCGAGACTTGGGCTGATTTGGCCTGGCGGAGCCCATCCCTATCCAGGTCATAGAAACACGCTGACGGCTTTGCAGCCTACTCTTTACGAAAGTCAGCAATGGCTCTTTTACATGCCTCTCACTATAGGCAGTGCGAGACATGGCCCGCCTTTGATAACCCAGTTATCTGCACTGGGGGGACAGTGACAACCTTGTGGGGACTCAAACCCCCAACCTTAGGATCAGCGATCCTGCACCCTATCCACTAGACCACCACTGCCGTATTGCTCTTGCATGAGATTATATTTGTTTATAAAGTGACAGGACACGGACCTTATTCATTCCATTTCCCATTATTTTCTTCCTTTCGGCCAGTCAGTCTAAAGAAGTATTTGCATAGAGTGTTTGGGCCACATTTACTGAAGTGTTGTGTCTAGTGTGAAAACCTCATAAACGGTAATCACATGCAAATAAATACACGTACAACCCGATTGACTAACAGTGTGCGCTGAGGACTGTATCTTTCAAATGTGCAAAATGTTTCATCCAAGTCTTGATGAATATACAGGATGTGGCACTATAATATAAATGTATAAATACACACTATTTGGCACAATACTTGGGAGAAGAAAATGTAAACAGATTAAAAGAGCACACACACACACACACACACACACACACACACACACACACACACACACACACACACACACACAGTGGTCGATCGAACCTGGAGATTGCATCTGTTTTTAATGCATTTTGATCAAAGGGGCAAAGTTAAAGAAATCAACATTTAATAAAAAAAGATGAATGATAATAACTTTCAACATTCAAAATATACTATTACCCAACAAAATACTCAATCATTTTTGCGAGTCTGTAAATTAGCCGCCAATCTCCGTGCAGTATCCACTCGTTCTTGCATTGACTGCTTGCTAGCATAGTTTCATGCTTCGTGACAAAGTGACGACTCACTGTTTGAAAACCGCAACAGCTTCTTGGAATATCAGACATACAGTCATTGATAGGGCAGTGGAGGTCTAGTGGTATAGTGTGGGATTGCTGATCCAAACGTTGGGGGTTCGAGTCCCACTCTCCACAAGGTTGTCATGTGCAGCTAACTGGATTATCAAAGGCCGGCCATGTCTTTCACTGTCTATGATGTGACGCATGGAAAAGAACCATTGCTGACTTTCGACAAGAGTGGCTGCAAAGCCATTGGCGTGCTTCTGCCCTGCTGTGGCCTGGCGGGCTGTCCAAGATGTACTCTGCCCTCACCTGGAGTTGGCTGGGATGGGCGCCAGCCTCCACACGACCCTAATTAAGATTAAGTGGTTACAGAAAATGATGATGACAGCCATTGATCAGACTTCAGTAAAAAAAAATATTTTGCTTGTCAGCTCTTTATTAAAGACTCGGCACTCACTATTCACTTTCCTTTTCTTTTACAGAAGGGCTCAAATGGCAAGGGGAAAATGTAAGTGAACTAAAGAGTAATACCCTACATTACAACAAAGGGCCACCGATGGTCAGTGTGAAAACGCAAGCATTGCAGGGACAAGATGAAATGAATAATTGATGTCTGATTTTGAATTTCATTCACTCATTTTCTGAATCGCTTAATCCTTATTAGGGTCACAGGGTGGCTGGCACCCATCTCAGCCAACTCTGGGCAAGGGCAGACTACACCCTGGACAGCTCGCCAGGCCATCGCAGGGCAGAAACATTCTGACGGCTATGCAGCTCCTCTTGATGAAAGTCAGTAATGGTTCTTTTACATGCCCCACACCATAGACATTGAGAGACATGGCCGATCTTTGATAACCCAGCTAGCTGCACTGGGGGGACAGTGACAATTGTAGCATCTTCAATGGCTCTCATCACTGCCGCTCCACAAGAAATCCTAAGGCGTTGGAGCATCAAATCCCAGGGTGGAAGAGTGAACCCCTATTAGTGATGAATGAGGGATGAATCCTTGGGGTGATGGTGGAAAGGCTCTGCGGGTTGTTGAGGGGATGAATCCCTGTGGTGGAGGTAGGATGATGGAGGAGGGTTGAATCCTTGTGTTAATGAAGGATTGAGTTCCTGTGATGGAGGTCTCAGTCCTTGAGGAGTCATGGAAAGCATTGCGTGTCAGTGAAATAAATCCACAAGGAGGATAAATCAATCTCAAAGGCTTGAATCCAGGCTGAGGGATAAATTCATGTTGAACAATAAACAGCTGCTCCTCAGGAACAAATCCAGACAGCTTTGTAGAAATTAATTGGTGGTAGTGTGTGGAACTGTCAAAGGTTCCCTATGATCCAATCTTGCACTGTTTATACAACTGAGAGTTAAATACACAGAGTTTTAAACCCAAATACAGCATCTTAAAATGTAAGCACAAAACATGGAAAGAATGGACTGTTAGATCACAAAGCCCATGCTGTAATTTGATGTGTGGTAGAGGGGGTGGGTGTTAAATGGTTTATTTAAGAAGAAATTCCACATGATGGATGCAGCTCAGAGCAGAGACAAATCACACAGTATTATTTGCAAGTTATATATATAAATAATAAATAATAAATACAGATTCACTAAATACTGGACTGGACTATACTAGTAGTGGTGGTGGTTTAGTGGTATAGGGTGCTGGATTGCTGATCCTAAGATTGGGGGTTCGAGTCCCCACAAGGTTGTCACTGTCCCCCCAGTGGAGCTAAACTGGGTTATCAAAGGCAGGCCATGTCTCTCACTGTCTATGGTGAGAGGGATGTAAAAGAACCGTTGCTGACTTTCGTAAAGTGTTTCTGTCCATTGCTAAAACGGGCTGTGTCAGGAAGGGCATCCAACAAAAATAAATAAATAAATAAATAAATAAAACCCTCTGTCAAATCAAACGTGCGAATCATTCGCTGTGGCGACCGCTGATAAAAGGAAAAAGCCGAAAGGAAATCTCACTTGCGGTGTGACCGAGCTGTCGCGTTAATCACGCTTTCACTCCAGACCGACAGATGGCACTAAAACACTCCAATAGTCGGACTCGATTAAAAGAGAAAAATACAAGAAGAAGACGTGATGTTCCCCTGTTGTATTTTGCCCTTTCCAATATTGTGAATTGTGTTCATTCATTTTCTAATCTTTATTAGGCCACGTGGAGGCTGCTGCCTATGTCAACCAAATCTAAATGCAGGCCAGGTACACCCTGAACAGCTCGCTACACCACTGCCTTACACATTGGGGCAACTGGGACCAATAAATTAGCCCCGTGTGCATGTTTTAGCACCGGTTGTGACGCAGATGTGCTAACCACTGCGCCTCGCCCACTTTTTATGAATGAAGACTTGCTGTAATTACACATATATTAAATCCAGTCATTTGTATTTATAATTAAATGTCACGATACATATGACTGTTTTGTTTAAATTAAGTTCCGAGAATAAAACTAGTCAGATTTTCTGCTGGTGGAGCAAAATAGTACAGAATTTACGGTTGAGTCGTTTACGATTGACTCGGTTCTTTGAATCATTCATAACCGAATCGACTCTTTAAATCGGCTCCTTTCGGTAAATGTTGAGACTCGGGAATATGAGATTTTATTCGTAAATGAAGTCGTTATGAATACACAATTCTTACTGTTTTTTATTTTTTATTTTTGCATTTGTATTGGCCCGGTGATCGAACAATTGTTTTAAAAACTGAATTGAAATGTAATGTGAATCCATTATAATAATTAGAATTTATAGTATGCATATTTACACCAGTTTCAAACAATAAGGAAACATCTGTCCATGAAAATATTGTAATGTGGTTTGGTTTAGAACCAAAAATCGCAGTGAACTAAAAGAGTGTGAACCGGGCCAAATATTCATTCGTTCGTTTTCTGAACCCCTGAATCGTAATTACGGGGAGGCTGGCGTCCTTCTCAGCCGTCTATGGACGAAGGCAGAGTACGCCCTGGACAGCTCACCAGGCCATCGCAGGGCAGGCACACGCTGACAGGCACACGCTATCTATATATATATATATATATATATATATATATATATATATAGAGAGAGAGAGAGAGAGAGAGAGAGAGAGAGTATATGTCCGAAATGTGCCAGATTTCATATTATAAAAAGATCATGACACATCACAGTCAGTTTTGTAAAATGTGTTACTGTAGTGTGTACAGCTGAGAGTTAAACACTGGGGCAGATATGGTTCAGAATTTTGGAATTGCCCCAACAATCCATAACCCATATTCCAGCTATATTTTTATTCATTCATTTTTGTAAAATAATAAAAACAAATAAATAAAAATGCTGAGTAACTTTTTGTTTAAATACGTTTTCATTTTTACAGTGCTATAAAATATATTTTAAACATTCTTTCTACTTATTAGTGTCCTTGTTTTAATAAAATCGTTCTTATAATAATAATAATAATAATAATAATAATAATAATAATTATTATTATTATTATTATTTAATTTATTTATTTATTCTGCCATCTCTCTCTCTCTCTCTCTCTCTCTCTCTCTCTCTCTCTCTCTCTCTCTCGCTCACACACACACACACACACATGTGAATGGTTGGAATGCAGAGTAAGATAACTGTGACAGTGCTGAGGAAGCACACCTGTTGAAAAAGAGTGGGAGATAAAAATGAATATGTGAGGCAGAGCC
Organism: Plotosus lineatus; assembly: GCA_024760905.1. Taxonomy (NCBI): domain Eukaryota; kingdom Metazoa; phylum Chordata; class Actinopteri; order Siluriformes; family Plotosidae; genus Plotosus; species Plotosus lineatus. The sequence goes on along the minus strand of CM045742.1, from coordinate 9,520,370 downwards.
GCCATCGATCAGTGTGTGTGTGTGTGTGTGTGTGTGTGAGAGAGAGAGAGAGAGAGAGAGAGAGAGAGAGAGAGAGAACAGGGAGACACATGCTCAGTGTCAGTAACAATCCCACTGTGTGTGCGTCTCCAGTGTACACTATTAAGATCAGTTCACAGAAAGAAAGATTTGAACTAAATATTTCGGTTCAGTATTTTTATATTACTTTTCAGCCTTCTAACATTTTGTTTGTACTCTTGTTAAAGAAACATGTTCTTAATAATAGAGCTAATCCAAGATAACAAGAATAATTATGTCCGTTTGAGTAAAATGGCCTGCGAGGAACTTTCAGCGGATAGAATTACTGAATTGGTGGCAAACTGTATTTAGTTTGCATTTTTATTTCAGAAAGATAAAAGTCCTCATTATTTTTCTTTTAGCAGTAACAGTAGCCTATAATACTGTGTGTGTGTGTGTGTGTGTGTGTGTGTGTGTGTGTGCGCGCGCGCATAGATCGAATGTACACGCGCACACAGATGAAGTGCATTAACGTGGCCAGATGTTTCATTGTCTTCTCAGGCTTCGATTTGTCTTTCTCTTGCCTGCATCCATCCAAACAATCAGCACTGTGTTAATGAAATAACTGCTGCGTTGTTTAACTTAAACAGAGGAGAGAGAAAGAGAGAGAGAGAGAGAGAGAGAGAGAGAGAGAGAGAGAGATGCTCCAGCTGTGAGGATAAAGACAACAAAACAGCATCTCACAAGAGTGGGGCAGAGAAAGGCACACAGCATTATTGTGTGTAAAGAGGTCGCGAATAAAGAGAAGAGAAATACATCATTCAGATCGAATCGTATTCACTGCACCCATCCCACCTCATCCATTCACAATCACTCACCAAACCCCGGCACAGCCCAGAAACGGGAAAAAAAAAGTTCTGTATACAACTCAACTACACTTCTCACTTATTCTGCAATAGTTGGAAAATAGCAGATGACGCATTCTGTCCTGAAATGACGTATTATCATTTTTTTTTTGGGGGGGGGATATTACTGGAAATTAAGATAGACTAAAATATATCTTAAATATTCTAATGGTTATTTCATTTTCTTGATAAAAATTATTTGCATTTGATCTTAAAATGGTTCAGTTAGAATGAACTCTGAGCTGTGGGTATCTTCCAGACTTCACTTCATATTCTCAGGATATCTGATCACATCCGGAAGTGCAGTCTGTCAAACACATTGATTCTCAGCAACGAACCAAAACCCGCTGCTGACACAGGCAGACCTTCATCTCCATAAATGGACCTGATTGGTTGTGTTTAAAACTTTATACAAGACACAGCAAAACCACACCGAGATTTGTTTCCTATACAAAATGTGTTGAGAACGTTTATTTCATTCGCTTCTGCATTTCTGAATCATTACAAAATGTTTGAGATTTACAAGCATTCATTTTAACCAACAATAACAACAACAACAACAACAACAACAATATGCAGTGCTTTACTTGAAATCTACTAATTCAATCATAAAATATTGACCAGTTTTTATTTAATACCATTTGATTACTATTTACTATTGTTCAGTTTGTATTATTATTATTATTATTATTATTATTATTATTATTATTATTATTACTGCTGATTCTACTACCACTACTACTATCAATTATTATTATGATTATGTTATAGTAATAATATTATTCAAATTATTTACATTTCCCAGCCTGGGCGTTTCTGTGTGGAGTGTACTGTACATGTTGTCTTCGTGCTTGTGTGGGTTTCCTCCGGGTACTTCAGTTTCCTCCCGCAGTCCAAAAACACGCACAGCAGGTTAATTGGCTGTTCCATATCGCCCCCTAGCTGTGAATGTGAGTATGAATGGTTGTGTGAATGTTGGCCCTGCGATGGCCTGGCGAGCTGTCCAGGGTGTACCCCGCCCTCACCCGGAGTCGGCTGAGATGGGCGCCAGCCTCCCTGCGACCCTAATTAGGATGAAGCGGATCCGAAAATGAATGAGAACTGATGATTTACATTTAGATTTAAGTTGAGCAGCACTGTTTTTAAAAGTGTCCCGTTTCCATCATCTATTTCCATGCGCATGCTTTGCGCAGAGCATATCCACCTGTGTGTGTGTGTGTGTGTGTGTGTGTGTGTGTGCTGTATGATGTGGTGCTTGTTATATTAATGCATATGTTCGCTACTGCGTCTTCATGGGTAATAATGAAGCTGTGCACTTCGAGCTGTACGTCATCCGAAGTGTATGAGCAGCAGGAAAAGTTGCCCCGGGCGCCTCTGTGTGTGTTGCGCATCCTGTGCGCTTCCCAGCTGTTGCGCCATCCAAGCGCTCGGCGAGGCTGCGAGTCTTTTGCGCGGCGCAAGTCCTCCAGCGTGTGTGTTCTGACTCTCACAATGAATCTTCTACAGGATAAACTCGTTGTGTAGAGCAGTGTGTTAAAGTTGTGTTAGGTGCTGTGCTAAATAATACTTTCTTTTCTTTTCTTTTCTTTTCTTTTCGGGAGGGTGCATCAGGTCTGTATTCTAGGCTACGTTCAGCTCTGTGTTCTAGGCTATGTAACCGGAGACAGACACGCGCACACCTGACCAGAAGCTTCAGGTCCACTTTGAAATAACTGATCTGTTAAGAGGTGAAAATCTTGAGTCTGGGTGCAGTGCTGTGTGGCTCCCTGGGGGAAAGGGGTTCTCAGTGAAGAAGGGAGACAGCAGTGCTGGATATACCGACACCCGGAGGAGGAGGAGAAGAACAAAAAAGGAGAAGAAAGAGAAGGAGTGCATGGCTGGGTGAGACCCGGAGAGCCCGGTCCGGCCTCAGCGCTACATGGAGGAGTTGAGCCGCAGATAAGCATGGACGTGGTCGATGAAACGGAGGCTTTACAGAGGTTCTTTGAAGGTAGGAGGCTCACTGTTCAAATAAATAAATGAATGAATTAATAGACAGGGAAACCTCTTCAGGACACCTCATCAGATTTTTAATATTGAAAGTAATCAATCAAACTCTCAGATTTTAGAGCTACACTATTCCCTCCAAATATTTTCTGCACATTTATTTTCTGGTCCCTGTTGTTTTAAGTTAACTATTACAGTTTTATTTCCATTCATAAAACCAACCCATTGCCACTTTCCTGGAGAACTATCCAACATTATTGGAGAACTTGACCAATTTTATGTGAAGCACACAAGTACTGATCCCTGCATGTGTGGTTTTTTTTTGTGCATGTCATGACATCATATCATTTAAATTTAACTCAAAAGGATGAAGAGTGTGATTCCCAAAACAGGGAGTTAGTGACGAAGCCCTTTTTGATTTTCCAGGGTGTTGGGGACGTGGTGAAGATGCTTGTGGTTTAGACATTGGTTTTGGGAACTGGTGTGGGGAAGTAGTTGGTGGAGGTTATCAGAAGTTATTGATGCCGTTGTAGAGTTGGTGGAGTTGAGAGAATTGATTAAAATTGTTTGAGTTGGTGGACTTTGTTGAAGTTACTGTGGATTTATTAGGTTTGAAGAGGTTTGTGGAAGTTATTCCGGATGTTTGAAGGCTGGCAGGGTTTGGAGGAGATAACAAACGTGTTTGGGAGTTAGCAGGGCTCGGGGAAGTTAGCCTGGGTGTTTAAAATTTGCAGAGTTTGGGAAGTTATCACGAGTGTTTGAGAGTTGGTATAATTTCAGACGTTTTTGAGAATATTTTTGAGTTGGGGGGTTTGGGGGACGTTATTAAGCGTGTTTGAGAGTTTCCAGTGTTTGGGAAAGGTATTGACGGCTTTTTTTATACAACGGAGCAATTGTGATTAAGGGCCTTGTCCAAGGTTCCAGCAGTGGTGATGGTGGTGATTGAGCCGCTGACCTTCAGATCAACCACCAATTTAAGTGGAGCTGAGAGTTGTTGGGGTTCAGGGAAGTTTTTAAGGGTGATAGAAAGGTGGTTGGGTTTGTGGAAGTTCTTGATGATGTCATAGAGTTAGTGAGTTTTGGGAAAGTTATTAAAGGTTTCTGTGAGTATTTGGGATTAAGGGAAGTTATTTCGAGTGACAGAGAAGTGGGCGAGTTTGGGAAAGTCATTGTGAGGGTGTTTAAGAGTTATGGGGTTTTACGAAAGCTGCTGAAGGCGATTAAGAGATAACAGGACATGTGGAAGTTGTTGAGGTTGTATTGGTGATACTAAGAGTGGAAGGTGTTACTATGACATGTGACATGTGATAGGACATGTGATAGGAGTTTTGAGAGCGATGAAGATGATGTAATATTACTTTACTTAAACTTTAAATAATCAAGAAAGAAGGGGTGTAGTGCTGGTTAGCACTTTCGCATTACAGCAGGAAAGTCCTGGGTTTGAATCGCAAGAGCGTTTCTGTGTGGAATTTGCATGTGTTCTCTGCGCTTGTATAACTTTCCTTTAGGTACACCAGTTTCCTCCCACAGTCCAAAGGCTCATTAATCTATTCGGATAGTCTTTATTGCCCCGGGTGTTAACTGTGAGTGTGAATAGTTGTTTGCATGTTGGTCCTGTGATGGTCTAGTGAGCTGTGTGGGGTGTACCTCAACTTCACCCGGGGTAGTTGGGATGGGTTCCAGTCTGCCTGCAATCCTAACGAAGGATAACAAGTTATGAAAAATGAAATGAAAATGAAAGAAATTCAAATCATTTGTGTCACAATAATCTTTTACTTGATTAATTTATGAAGTGGTTTACTTGATCCGTGTGATATTAACCAAAGCCGTCGGTGTGTTTCTGTCCCTTGCTAAAGGGTTGTGATGGGCATCCGACATAAAAACCTATGCCAAATCGAATGTGCGAATCACATGATTCGCTGCGGCGACTCCTGAGAAAGGGAAAAAAAGCCGAAAGAAAGAAAGAAAGAAAACAGAGCACGTCTGATACATTGCATCGCCCCAAAAATTACGCTTTGCGCATAATCAAATTCAATAAAGCTTCAACACATTTCTTTTAAGTCTTCATATCTGTTTTTCTGGAACATGCAGGTCATGTGTACAGTGTTTCGGGATGAGGGCAATCAGACCTCATAACATTTCTGTTGATTTGCTAAGTACCAAGATAATGTGTCATACTAGGAGTACAGGTGTGATTTAGTGTTTATTGGACGGTGATCTACCGTAAACAGACATGATGGGCTCTGGCTCTCGAGTTCATGCTGTCAAGTGCTGTTCTTGACTTTGGTGTGTTTACATTCCTTCATTGGGAGTGAGAGCGATGTGTTGGCTCTGTGCTACTCTGCAGCTCTGGAGGTACAAATAACAGGGCATTATACATGTTTGCACATTTGTTTGAAATTTGTTAGGTTTTTTAAAATAATTTATGGAAAATGTTTACTTTCATGATGCTCCTGGCTTCAACAGATTTTGATCAACAGAAATTTAAAATTTGTACATGATCAATTTTTAAATGCTCTTTGTTTTTGCATTGCTTATAGATGTAATAACATATAGATTTGAAGTGTGAGAAATTTGCCTACCAATCAAGTATGACTTTCGGCTTACTTAGATCATTTCTTTTATTCTTTGTAATGCTGAGCATTTATCCTTGTATGTTTCAGTTACAGAATTCAATTGTGTGTGTGTGTGTGTGTGTGTGTGTGTGTGTGTGTGTGTGTATGTGTGTGTGTGTGTGTGTGTGTCACTGTTATTGGAAAGAGCTCAGGACAGCTATTGTGGTGTTCTGGCAGACAAAGGACAAAAGAATAAGTGAAAAGCTGTTTGTTGATAAAACTGATGTGACCCCTGACTGAAAGAGACTCGATCTTATTTTACTCAGTGTGAATCCACTGGGCTTAGATTTTACGCCGTTATTTGTAGAGTTTATTAATGAATTGGCATGTTTTAAAAAATCTAATAACCCATTATCTTTCATCGTTCATCATTCTTTAGTGAAAAATAAACAGAGATTGCTTATTACTTACAATAAATATGATATGTTGTCTTTAAAACAAGGGGCAGTGGTGGTCTAGTGGTATAGGGTGCTGGATCGTTGATCTTGAGGTTGGGGGTTCGAGTCCCCACAAGGTTGTCACTGCCCCCCCCCGTGCAGCTAACTGGGTTATCAAAGGTGGGCCATGTCTCTCACTGTCTATGGTGAGAGGTTCATGTAAAAGAACCATTGCTGACTTTCGTAAAGAGGAGCTGCAAAGCCGTCGGCGTGTTTCTGTCCCTTGCTAAAGGGTTGTGACAGGAAGGGCATCCGACGTAAAAACCTCTGCCAAATCAAACGTGCGAATCAGATGATTCGCTGTGGCGACTCTCGAGAAAGGGAAAAAGCCAAAAGAGAACAAGGAGTTGTCTTTAAAACAAGGCATTCACACAACATTCAGGATAAATCCAAATTCCATTTCCCCCAGTGCAGCCAACTGGGTTATCAAAGGCCAGCCATATCTCTCACAGTCTATGGTGAGAGATTCATGCAAAAGAACCATTGCTGACTTTCGTTAAGAGGAGCTGCATAGCCGCTAGCATGTTTCTGCACTGTGATGGCCTGGCGAGCTGTCCAGGGTGTGCTCTGCCCTTGTCCAGAATCGGCATTTGAGATGGGCACCAGTCTCCCCGCGACCCTAATTAGGATTAAGCGGTTCAGAAGATGAATAAATGAGTGTTCTAAATTCCATTTAAATGTACCTGGTGAGTCCTGGTTCAATTCCCAGCCTGAGTATTTCTGTGTGGAGTTTGCATGTTCTCCCCGTGCTTGCTCGGGTTTCCTCTGAGTACTCCGGTTTCCTCTCACAGTCCAAAAAACATGCACAGTAGGTTAATTGGCTGTTCTAAATTACCCACAGGTGTGAGTGTGAATGGTTCTGTGAGTGTTGCCCTGCGGTGGCCTGGTGAACTGTTAAGGCCCGCCCTTGCCCGGAGTTGGCTGAGATGGGCGCCAGGCTACCCATGAACTAATTAGGATTAAGCGGTTCAAAAAAGGAATGAAAATGAATGTATATGATGAGAGTTAATCAGACAAATAAACTGTAGGTATGTCAGTCAAAAACGGTTTCTTAACTAGCACAGTACAGGTAGCACTCGCTACTTCGCGCTGCAAATCACGCGGCTTCAGTGCATCGCATTTTAAAAAAAATATTCATCGAATTAAAACATAAGGAAGTTAAGGAAGAATAGAGGAAAAAGTTAAGGAAAATGCCGCAAAACAAGACCAATTATGCGAAAACCCCCTAAACAAACACAAAACAAACAAACAAAAAACAACCCAACCCCCCATCAAAATGACTTACTTTTTATGTGCGGTGTGCATCTGAGCACGTGCGCACATCTGTATGTGTGTTTCTATTTTATTTACATCGTATGCATTATTTTTGAATGTTTAAGTGTTATTATAAGCATTGATAGCATTGAATATGTATTTATTGATACTATATACATATATACGTCAGTCAGGGTGGGGGTCGATCCTACTTTGCGGAATTTGGTGGTCGCTGGGGGGAGCTCGGTCCCAATTAACCGCGTAAAGTGATGGATCTCTGTATTTGCACATTTATATTGATATTTGTCAGTAAAATCCTTATTTGTGATGACTGAGAGATTATGGCATACCTAGACAAATACTGAAGTTAATAATCTCCAAAATGATTCATTCATTCATTTTCTGAACTGCTTAATCTTAATTAGGGTCACGGGGAGGCTGGTGTCCATCTCAGTGGACTGAGATGTACACCCTGGACAGCTCGCTAGGCTATCACATGGCTAGCACTCACACTACCCTTCATACTCATTCGCACTTGTAGGGGATCTGGAACAGCCAACAAACTGATTCAATCGGTTTCACTGTTGTGCGTCGCAGATTTATTACACCATCTGTTACAGGCAAATGAAATTAATGTTTATTATAGTTTACTTTGTTAATCGAGGAATGATAACCT